>CM038143.1:17293194-17607137 GCA_021437245.1 Aegilops speltoides
GTAGGAGATCTACATATCCAGATCACCAAGCTTGCCTTCCACGCCAAGGAAAGTCCCATCCTGACACGGACGGAGTCTTCAATGTTGTATCTTCGTAGTCTTGGAGTCCGCGACGATGATAGTCCGTTATCCGACACCCCTAGTCCAGACTCCTCAAGAGTCTCTAACCAGCTTCAATGATGATAAGTCCGCCAAGATAATGTTCGGCATTGCAAGGCGGGTTCCTCCCTTGAATAATCCAGAGAAGATCATGAACACCGTGATAGTGTCCGCCTGCAAAATAAATTCCACATTCCACCATAGAGAGAATAAAATGTACACAAGTCCAATCATTGACGATTATGCGGCATAACATCACACCGCTACTGTGCTTTTACTTGAATCGCTTTTTATTATACCACCTCAAAGACGCTTAGCTAAGCGGTTTCTTGGCGCTGCCTTGTCAAGCAGAGATCATGTTCCCTTATTCCGGATTCTCATCAATACGAGCGCGGTAACCCAACCGTGACTGCCGCCACGCCTCTATCGAAGGTGAATCCTTAACGGTCACGAGACGGCTCTGGTATTCTCCCTTTATAAGGGACCGAGGCTCGCTTCTTCTTCTCAATCTTCCTCGAATCCTTTCTTTGCTCCGAAGTTCCAACACCTAGAGCCCCAGATTCGAGCACTTCGATCTTCAACATGTCCGCCCGACCTTCAGGTCGGTGGATGCCCTCCTTCGCCACGGAGGAGGACGGTTAAAGCTGCGGAGGCCAAGCACCTGCCCCACGAGATTTAAGACAGGTTGCCTCGCCCAAGGGCAGGCCGTGCCCGCCCCCGAGCCCGTGAGTACGCTATCTTTAGATCCCACCTCCGCCGGGTTTAGGCTTCCGACGGACCCCTTCGTGAGAGGGCTCATGTTCTACTACGGGCTGGATTTTCGCGATTTGGCCTCGAGTCCATCCTCCATATCTCCGATTCATTATCGCTCATGGGCCTTCCTCCACGCCACTCCCCACTTCGCCTGTGGGTCAAGACCTTAATGTGGAGCCAAGATGATCGGGGCGCTGCTGGAGTGTGGCGGGGTGGCCATAAGTAAGGGCCGATGCCCCATGGTCCGAGGGCTCCTTCCAAGAGGAGCTCGCTTGCCAGGCAGCGGGAGTGGTTTTATATCACCGCCCAAGGGCAGCAAGCAAAGCCGCCACCTTCATTCCGCTGGGACCCCACGCCGACCGATGTCGTGGGTCAACCAAGGGCTCAATTGGGGTCGTCCAAGACGGCCTTCATTACAGGCCGGATTCGAGACCTCCAAAGTAGGGAAATCGATCCGTGGTGGTGATGCAGGTTATGCTAATCAGCGCCTTCGCTTCGCAAACGCCGCCCTCTCCGGTTATGGGAGTTCAATCCGAGGGACCACGAATTCTCCAACACTTCATGGGTACGACACCCGTGGAGATGTATGTTGTTCTTCTGACCGCAGTGGCGGTCCGAATCGACCGAGGACGCAGGCCTAAGCTACAATCGTCCGGATACTGTAAATAGCTCAGAGTCCAGACGCTCTGCTCATCTCGCTTTCTAGAATTCGCCTCGACCCATTACTCTTCATTAGGAGGGTAGCGATCGGCCGATAAGGTGTCCGCCCTTCCCAGAGACCGTGACCGAGCCCGTGGCTGGTCGAATGTTGGAGGTCGCGCCAAGAAAGGGGCGATGGGGAAAATAGAGTTAATACTCACCCAAAGGGTGCCTAAAGAGGGGGGGGATCAAAAATTCCTCCTGCTAGGGGGAGAAGAGGACCGCCCAAGACCGAGACCAAAGCTCTAAGCTGGAGAAGAAATCTCCACCGGAGGGTCCTGTGTCCGGGGAGAACCCGGACGTACGATCGTCTCTAAAGGATCAGCTCTCCAGCGAGCCGTGAGTAGAGAAGGGGGAGTTCATTAATAAGAAAATACCTCCATTTATGCTTCGGATAACCAAGTTTTACTTTACAATTGGATTTGCGGACTTCTCAGATGAGTTCGCTTCGGGATCTTCGCCCCGAGATGATGGAGAGCGAACGCCCGATCGCTGGTCACGACAGGCAGACGAGCTCAAGTATCATCACGAGGGGTCCCCGAGTCCGAGGGGCCGAGAGTTCAGCGCCCACTAGTATCCGCCAGAGAATCAAGAATCGCTTGAGAGGGCGCTATCTTCGTAAGATCACCATGCTTTGATGCGATGGTGATTGAAGGATTTCGTCCACGAAAGCGGATTGCATAATGCCGCCAGGAATTTGTTGGCGGATTTGAGGTACGCGAGAATGACGACTTTTTGACAGTTTTGCACATAAAAGTGTGCCTCAGATAGATAGTAGCCCCGAGACTCGGTAGGTTGTCAAAGCGACAGCCGCGTCGAGGATCAAAATCACACTAATGAATGTCGCCGCCCTATGCAGTGGCGGATAGTCCGAGGGCTAGCCGATTAGTGGAGTTGCCGAAGTTAACGCGGCAACTTGATGTGGCGGATGCGACATCGACTTGTCAACCGCATTTGACGAGTCGCAAGGTAAATGAATTCTCCACGCCGCTTATTTAAGGGGTCAAAGCCCGCCCGATAATGTATATGCTATGATACGACGGTGCTGTTGCTATGGAGAGTTTTCATTTAACTTGCTCAAGCTAAGGAGCAAGCCCGGAAGGAGTGATGCGGCTGTTTCGAGGGCGCCGAGAGTTGAAAGTCGAAAGGCTACACACCGCCTTGCTAGGGAAAAGATGGCCGAATTGGCCGTGAAATTAAAAGATGCTGCCGATCGCAATGAGGCTCTTGAAAAGGAGCGCTTATCGGAGCGGAAGACTGGGAAGGCCACCGCCGAGGCTAAGGATGCCCGCTCGCAATGCGGCTATGAAGGAGGAGCGCCGCCAGTCGGAGATATTGTGGCTGGCAAGCCTTTTCTGCGCCGCAGGTTTACGGATCAAAAGTATGCTCAACTTGGCCACTGTGGGGTCCGGAGGATCCATATATGGACTTAGCGGCGCGGTTGATGCCGCTGAGCACTTCCGAGCCGTATGATCACAAGACTAAGAGCTATTTTGGTCTCAATTCCATAGTCCGGATCGCTCACTCCGCTCACCGATCGGTCGCCAATGGGCCGAGCTAAATAGATTGTCCGGACTTGCCATGACCGACATCGTGGCTCATGTCCGCCAAAGAGGCCCAAGGCGATTTGAGCTCTTTCGCTTATTGCAGCAATTTCTTGGAGCGGTGCCGCATATCAAGGAGATGAAGCTGTCGGCCTGCATCGATGGCGCCATGGATGGCTTTTGCCCATGTGAAGACACATTGACAGAGATGGATGCCACCGCTATTGCCGCCAGTGGTTTGGACGAAAGCCTACACCCGCCGAGCACTATTTTGGGGAAGTTATGCGGAGCTCGGTAATAGAGTCGCAGTGCTCAAAAAATGTCACGCTCAAATGAATGTTTTAGCTTGTAAAATGATGACTATGCTATAACCGCTTTTTATACTTAAAGGCCCCAAGTAGTAAAATATCTCCTATGCGTCACGCACGATACATTTGTAGAACCCGAAGATTGCAGTCTTCAACTTCAGCCCCACGCACAAGGTGCGGGTGTCCACAAAATAGCGCTGCTTTCACACTTAATCCGCTGCCTCGGTCCTGTTAAGGAGGTGGTAGCGAGCAAACGAGGCAATCCGGACTATAATGCTTTATCACTTTCACTTAGCTGGAGTTCGAGGTGGGGCTACGATATAGCCCCTTGGGGCACCGCGCTTCCCGAAGTTCGGGCGCTGTGTGCCTGACCGAAGCGGTCCTTCGTCAAAGCGGGAATTCTAAACATTCCGTAGTCGATCGAGTGGTCGACCAGCCTCGCTATATCATGATAGTCGGCTGCTTTCATCGAGGTGCTCGCCAAATTAACCGGGGCACAATCGCAGAGTTCTCCGGTGCCGCGTTAGCCGATGATACGAACGTAAGGCAGCAAAACACGTGAGCCGGGCAAACCCAACATTTGACCAAAGACATGATTCAGAGCTGATGCATATAATGCCTAATCGAGACGCCAACACTCTTAAGGTGTTCAGTCTTTATAATAATGGGCGTAATAATGCCCTAAGCCCCTAGTGTCTGTGTACGGCACGGTCCTCCGACGCGCCGATGCTAAACGTCAGTTCGCTTTGGTTATAAGAAGAAACCAAGGAGAATAACAACAAGAGACAAGAAAAAGGTTTACGCAGGTCTTAATCAAAAGAATCTCGCAACGGGTCCCTACCGCACGCTCCATGCCGTGTCTCCGCGCAGCCGTTATCTCGACGGTGTGCACGTTGTTCATCTCAGAAAAGGAGAGGAACTTAGTTTGAAAAGAACTCGTATGCAAAAAAGTATATGTGAAAGAAGAAATATAAATAAGTAAGGCGGGTCTGTATGAACTCGCTGTTGTTTGAAAGCGCCGCAGCCCCTGTGAGGATGTGCGGCTAGGGAGCCCTAGCCTACTTATGCCGGACTCGTTTATCCGTGTCCCGGTCTTTATGACCAAGATCGAAATGATGCCACGTGGACCGGGCATCTTGAGTGTAAGAGACGCGAATGTGGTATGGCGCTGAAACGATTAAAAGCCTCTCGCCCCAAGAGTGCTTGATATCCACCGTTAAATGGGACGGTATGAAAGATTATTTTTCGCTCGAAAGTTGTTCGTGATCCCAACACAACTTCTAGTAATAGGGAGCCCGTGCACTTGGCGAAGGGCCCGCATCACCTTTGAAGGAAGTGCAACAGTGTTAATTTTAGTTGGGTCTATCCCCAACTTGCGGATTGTGTTTGGATACAACAGTTTAAGTCGCTGCCTCCGCCCATCGTGACTTGAGTAATTTTAGTCCGTCGATTATAGGATCCAATATCGGCAGTCCGTCCCCTGCTTTAACGCTTCGAATAATCCGTGGTCGAAGTGATTGGTTTTGATATCCAATCTCTATGGTCTGCTGGATTGGACCGCGCGAGGCTCTTTTAGAGGGTGCCGCACTATTTTTCCGTGATATCACATGAAGTGAGTTTACTGTTTTGACCTCTTGTGGGAAAGTCTTTTGCTTTCCGGTGCTCGCTGGTGGGGTTTATCGCTCGCTGACGCGCCGAGCCCCTTGTGTTCGGCGCTTAGTCGGCCGGACTGTTTGAAAACCCAACAATCTCGGCGGGTGTGGTTTGCAGCCTTCCGGGTACGTGGATTTGACATATCCGACCCAAAATCTTGTTTGTTGGATAGCTCGTCGCTGTCATCCTTAAGAGGCGGTGTTTTTTGTTTGGCCACGAGCTTTTGAATCCGCGCGACCGCCGTGTTTTGGGCTTTTCTTTATTCGCGCCGCTTTTTCGCGCCGTGATTTTCCGCTTCCATCTCTTATCTCGATGTACTTGGGTAATCGGTGTCGATCTTGCTAGCCACCTATCCTCTCCCGCATGTATGGGTCATGAGGCTTGTTAGCGGGTCATTGTCCTCTGCTTTCTTGGCCGAGGTGTTCCGCAAGCCATTCGCCTCGGATGTTGTGTTTAAAAGCTGCTAAAGCTTCGCGTCCGGACAATGACTATTTGGTTCTTTTTGGTGAGGAACCTGCTCTGCATTTGAGCGCCGACTCTCCGGCTGTTGAGTTATATGACTTAGATCATCTCAGATCCTGAGGGCGGACATAAGTCCCTTGAAAATTTGCTCTAAACGCCCCCGAGCTCTTCCCAACTTCCAACAAGTGTTTTCGGGAGGCTTTTAAGCCAATGACGGGCTGGCCCTTTGAGCTTGAGGGGTAGGTATTTTATGGCGGAGATCATCTCCTCCGCCATGTGTATGTGTAGTATATAATCTTCTATCCGCATCTGTGGTCTGTTGTTCCATCGTAGGCCTCTATGTTTATGGGTTTAAATCCTGCTGGGAACTCATGGTCCAAAGACCTCATTGGTGAAACATAGTGGGTGCGGCGCCTCAGATTTGGGTGTGCCATTATCTTCGGCAGTTGACGGTTGCATTGCTTCTCGGGCCTTCTTCTTTGGTCTCAGAAATGGACTGGCTGGGCCATTTGTCTTTCCAAGTTCATTAGTCGGTTTATGTGCGGCGCCGCTTTCAGAATTTGGCCTATCATCTCGCCGTCTATCCAGCCAGGCAGCCTCTTTATTTTTTGACTGTGGGGGCTCTATGGCCTCCTCGTGGCAGCAGCTTGCGCTTCGGGTAGCTCTTTGATTGGTGGCCATTGCCGTATTTATCCGCGGTTTTGAGCACTTTGCCCCACCTCATTCTGAGTGTGTCTTCCGCTGTTTTGAGCTTCCGTTTTTCCTTCTTCAAGCTTCTTGCGGTGTTGACGAGTCTTTTCCAAAGGTTTTTACTCTCCGGCGGCGTGTCCGGCATGAGGTCTTCCAGACTGTTGTTTTTGCCGGGCCTGGACTGATTATCCGACTCGCCCTGTTCGGACGGTTGCTTATCCGCATGTTCGTCCACTTGTGTGCCCTCGCAGATTGCGGGGTCCTTAGGAGCGTTGTTGTTGTCGAGGCGGACTTAGGGCGGCGCGCCGCCGCTTTGGTTGTTTGTCGGCGGGTTATCTTTCCGCCGCCCGCTGGTCCTCAAGTATCGCTTCTTTTGGGGTATCCACCATATATACGCCGATGACGAGGTGGTTCTCCCATGCCCCGTAGGCGCTGGTTCTTGTTCATTTCGCATCGCCGCCCATACCGCCGATGTCTTCGTAGTCATAGTCTAGCATGTCGGTTAGATCGCCGATGCGGGCTACAAAGTGGGTGGTGGTGGGCTCAATTTCTTCGTCCGTCAGATCTCCAACCATCCCGCCATAGTCCGCCAGACTCTCCCGATAGCGTAGAGATGCTTTAGCGATTTAGGATGTCGCCAAAGGGCGAGTGTTGGAAGATGTCCGTGGCGGTGAATTCCATAACCGACGCCCAATCGATTCGACACAGGCGGGGAGGTCCCGAGTCCAAGAAGGAGTCCGCACTCGAATCACGAAGTTTCATGAGGGTCAAGGTTAGTGTTCGCTCCACCGCCGCGGAAGTTGAAGCCCCGAGGTGGCGCCCATCCACCGATCTCGATCCGGGCGATCGACTCGACTAAGGGTCAAGCGGATTCGAAAAGGGTTACCAAGGCACCGCTCGCGGCAGAGCTAGTTCATGCCATCGAATAAGGCGCGCGCCGGCTATGGCTCGAGCCCGCCGAAGATCAAGTCTCCACGGACGCCGGTCGTGAAGTTTAGATTTCGAATCGACCGACGGCCGTGGGCGAAGCTGACCGCTCCATATGGCTGCTTTAATTAGCCCGCAGCGCGGCCGCCAATACGAAGATCTGTCCGGGAGAAAAGTCTCACCTCGCATAACGTTGTTGGTTGAAGATGCCATCGAGCCTATCGGTGACGGCTACGCAGGAACTCTCAATGAAAGCACCAATGTCGGTGTCAAACCGCGGATCTCGGTAGGGGGTCCCAATCGGCGCCTAGGCGGATGGTAACAGAGACAAGGGACACGATGTTTTACCTGTGTTCGCCCTCTCGATGGAGGTAAAACCCACGCCCCGCTTGATTAATATTGATGATATGGGTAGTACAAGAGTGGATCTACCACGAGATCAAGGAGGCTAAACCCTAAAGCTAGCCTATGGTATGATTGTTGTAATGTATGTTGTCCCACGGACTAAAGCCCTCCGCTTATATAGACACCGGAGGAGGCTAGGGTTACACAGAGTCGGTTACAATGGTAGGAGATCTACATATCCAGACGCCAAGCTTGCCTTCCACGCCAAGGAAAGTCCCATCCGGACACGGACGGAGTCTTCAATCTTGTATCTTCGTAGTCTTGGAGTCCCATGACGATGATAGTCCGCTATCCGACACCCTCTAGTCCAGACTCCTCAACGGTCATTGTTGCATTTTGGACAGTAATGGGAGCAAAGCAGAAGGACACCTGCTACAACCAAAGCAGCAAAGGACTATGGTCAGAAGCGAAGCAAGCAAGCGATTCTCGTCAGAAGCGAAGCAAAGAGCGATTCTCGCAGCATAGACAACAAGAAGGATGATCCGGACCGAGGCGGGAGAAGAGGAGCAGAGGGATGAGGAGCTGCAGGATGACGATGGGCATTAGGCCGAGGATGACCTAGCGCTGGTGGTGGTCGACCAAGGGCAAGAGATGGTGGTGGCTGACCATGGGCAAGAGATGGAGGTGGCTGAGGATGACCTAGCGATGGTCGTGGCTCAAGGTGGCCTCGTGATGGTGGTGGTGCTCGACAATGACCACGCGACCGTGGTGGCGCCACGATCCCACACCGGGCGACATGACCACGCCAATTGTGGTAGAAGACTACATCCCACTACCTCCATCTGCTTCCACCACCTCGGCCGCCTTGGCGATCAGGAGAGGAAGGAGAAGGAGAAGGAGAAAAACAATGCATGAGAACAGAGCTTTGTCAGGTATGTCAGATCTCCTATAGGTTAGTTATCCGAAATGATATATATATATATATACTTAGTTACCTATGTTATCTCTAATATGCTTAGTTTCCTATAGGTTAGCTTCATTTTTACCTAAGTTGGCTCTAATATGCTAACTTAGAGCTTATATGCTTAGTTTCCTATAGGTTAGCTCCAAAATAACTTATGTTAGCACAAAATGATCAAGTTTACATAATAAGCTTATAGTCTTTTTCTTATTCTTCTTCTTTTGCAAAATGACATAGGTTAGCTTCATTTTACCTAAGTTGGCTCTAATATACTAACTTAGAGCTTATATGCTTAGTTTCCTATAGGTTAGCTCCATAACTTATGTTAGCACAAAATGATCAAGTTTACATAATAAGCTTATAGTCTTTTTCTTCTTCTTCTTCTTTTCCAAAATGACATAGGTTAGCTTCATTTTACCTAAGTTGGCTCTAATATACTAACTTAGAGCTTATATCCCCCCCCCCCCCCGGGGGGGGGGGTAAAATTCCCCGGGGGGCCCCGGGGGTTCCCCAAAGGGGGGCCCCCCCCGGGGGGGGGGGGGTAGGGGGCCCCCCCCCCCTTTTTTCCCCCTTTGGCCCCGGGCCCCTTTTAAAACCCCCCAAATTTCCAAGGGAAAACCCTTTTTTAATTTTTTTTTTCAAAACTTTGGGTTTTTTTCCCCCAAAAACCCCTTCCTTAAATTTTTTTAAAAACCCCCCCCAAAAAAAAAAAAAAACCCAAGGTTCTTTTTCCCCAAAAGGGGATTAAAATTTTTTTTTTCCCCCCCCCTTTTTTAAAAGGGGTTTTAAAACCCCAAAAAAAAATTTTTTTTTATTTTGGGAAAAGGGTTTCCCCCTTGGTTTTTTTTGGGGGTTTTTCTTTAAAAAAACCCCCCCCTTTTTTTTTCCTTAAGGGGCCCTTTTTTCCCCCCCCCCCCCCCTTTTTTAAAAATTTTAAACCCCCAAAAATTTTTTAAACCCGGCCCCCCCGGGGGGGGGGAAATTTAAAAACTTTTAAAAAAAAATTTTTGGGCTTTTAAAACTTTAAAAAACCCCCCCCCCCCCCTTTTTTTTGGGCCCCCATTGGGGTTTCAAAAAAAATTTTTTTTGGGGGTTTTTTTTTTTTTTAAAAAATTTTTAAAAACCCCCCCTTTTTTTAAAATTTTAAGGTTTTGGGGTTTTCCAACCCCCCGGGGGGCCCCTTTCCCCCCGGGGGGGGGGAATTTTGGGAAAAATTTTCCCCTTTTAACATTTTTTTTGGTTTTAAAAAAATTTTTTCCCTTTCCCCTTTGGGGAAAATTTTTTTTGGGGGGTTTTTTTTTCTTTTAAAAAATTTTTTTCCCCCCCAAAAAGGGGCCCTGGGGTTTAATTTAAAATTTGGCGCCTTCCCCGGGGTTTTTAAAAAAATTTTTTTTCCCCCCCCCAAAAAAATTTTCCCCTTTGGGGTCCCCAAATTTTTGGGCCCCCAAAGGTTTTTCCCCCAAAAAAAATTTTTTTTAAATTTAGGGGCCCCCTTTTTTGGTTTAATTTTTCCCAAAACCCCCAAAAATTAAAAAAAAAAAAACCGGGAAAAAAAATTTTTTTTTTTGGGGGCCCCCCCCCTTTTTTAAAGGGAAATTTTTTTCCCCCCCCCAAAAAAAAAATTTTTTTTTTTCCCCCCCCATGTTTTAAAAAAACCCCGGTCCCCCTTTTTTTCCAAAAGGGGTTTTTAAAATTTTTTTTTTAAAAATTTTTTTAAAAGGAAAACCCCAACCCCTTTAAACCAAGGGAAAAACCCAAAAAAATTTTCCCCCAACCCGGGTTTTCCCCGGCCCCAAAAAACCCCGGGTTGCCCCTTTTTTTTCCGGGAAAACCCCGGGTTCTTGGTTTTTTTCCCCCGGGGTTTTTTTAAAAACCAAAACCCCAAAAAAAATTTCCCAAAAAAGGGGGGGAAAAGGAAACCTTTAAATTTTTTTTTCCCCCTTTAAATTGGGTAAATTCCCCCCCTTTTTTAAAAAAAACCCCCCCATTTTTTAAAAAAAACCTTTTTTTTTAATTTTTTCCCCCCCCCCCCCTTTTTTTTTAAAAAAAAAGGGTTTCAAAAAATTTCCTTGGGGGGGGGGGGGGGGTTTTTTTGGAACCAATTTCCCAAATTTGCCCCCCTTTTTCCCCCTTTTTAAAAGGGTTTTTAAAAACCCCCCCAAAAAAATTTTCTTTTTTTTTTTAAAAAATTTTTTTAAAAAGGGGGGCCCCCCCTTTTAAAAAAAATTTTTTTTTAAAACCCTTTTCCCTTTTAAAAAAAATTTTTTCCACCTTTTCCCCTTTTAAAAAGGGGTTTTCCCCCAAAAAAAATTTTCCCCCTTTTTTTTTTGGGGCCCTTTTTGAATTATTTTTTAAACCCCCCCCCCCCCTTTTTTCCCGCCCCCAAAAAACCCCTTTTGGGGGGTTTTTTAAAACCCCCTTTTTTTAAAATTTTAAAAGTTTTTCCCCCCCGGGGGGAATTTTCCCCGGGACCCCCTTCCAAAATTTTTTCCCGGGAAGGGCCCAAAAACCCCCCTTTTTTTGGGGGGGGGTTTTTTTTCCCCCCCCCGGGGGTTTTTTAAAATTTTCCCCCCCTTGGCCGGGAAAAATTTTTTTTCCCCCCTTTAATTTACCAAAAATTTTGGGGAAAAAATTCCCCGGGGCCCCTTTTTTTTGGGGGCCCAAACCCCGGGACAAAGGGGGCCTTTTTTTTTTTTTAAAATTTAAACCCCGAAAAAAAACCCCCCCCCTTTTTTTTTTTTTAAAAAATTCAAAAATTTGGGGAAATTTTCCATTTTAAAAAATTTTTTTCCCCGGAAAAAAATTTAAAAAAAAAAAAGGAAAAAACCCCCTTTTTTGGGGAAAACCCGGGGCCCCGGGGGGGTTTAAAAGGGGAACAAAAGGAAACCCCCCAAAAATTTTTTTCCCTTTGGGGCCCCCCCCGGGGGGCCCCTAAGTTTAAAAATTTTGGTTGGGTTTCCCCCCCAAAAATTTTAAAAAATCCTTCCGGGTTTTAAAATTTTTCCCCCCTTGAAATTTTTGGGAAAACACTTTTTTTTTTTTTTTCCAAAACCCCCAAAAAAAAAAAAATTTTTTAAAAAAAATTTTAAAGGGGGGGGGAAAAGGAAAAATTTTAAAAACCCCCCCCCCACCCAAAATTTTTCCCCAAAAATTTTTCCCAAATTTGGGGGTTTTTGGAAAAATTTCCTTTTTCCCCAAAAAAAAAAAAAAACCCCCAAAAAAAAAAAAAAGGTTTTTTTCCCCCCCGTTTCCCAAACCCCGGGAAAATTTTTTGGGAAAATAATTTAACATCCTTTCCTTTTTCCCAAAACCCCAACCTTTTAAATTTCAAAACCCAAAAAAAAAAAAACCCCTAAAAAAACCCCCCTTTTTTTAACAAAAAAACCCCCCCCCCCAAAAACGTTTTGGGGCCTTTTTCCCCAAAATTTTTTTTTCCCCC
The DNA here is from genome assembly GCA_021437245.1 of Aegilops speltoides. Classification (NCBI taxonomy): domain Eukaryota; kingdom Viridiplantae; phylum Streptophyta; class Magnoliopsida; order Poales; family Poaceae; genus Aegilops; species Aegilops speltoides. Next base: position 17,305,075 of record CM038143.1, read on the forward strand.
CAAAAATTTGGGGGCCCCCCCCCCAACCCCCCCGGGGGCCCTTTTTGGGGCCCCCCAAGGGGGGGTTTTAAAAAAAAAGGGGAAAAAAAAAAACCAAGGGGGGGAAAAAAAAAATTTTTTTTTTTAAAAGGGAACCCCCGGGGAAAAACCAAAAAAAAAATTTTAAAACCCCAAAATATTTGGGTTTTTCCAAAAAAGGGGGTTTTTTTCCCTTAAAATTTTTCCCCAAAAAAAATTTTTTTCCCGGGGGTTTTTGAACCTTTTTCCCAAAAGGAAAAATGGAAAAGGGGGGGGGCCCCCCCCAAAAATAAAAAAAGGGGGGGGTTTTAAAATCCAAAAGGGAATTTTGGGGTTATCAAAATTCCACCCCCCCCCCCAAAAAAAAACAAGGGGGCCCCCAAAATTGGGTTCCCCCTTTTTTGGGGTTGGGCCCCCTTTTAAGAAAAACCCTTTTTTTTTCCCCCAAATTTTTGGCCCCCAACCCGGGGGGAAACCCCCCCGGGGGGGCCAAAGGGGAAACCCCCGGGCCCAAAGGGGGCCCCCCCCCCGAAAAAGGGGGGGGGCCCCCCCGGGGTTTCCCCTTCCCTTTTCCCCAAAAACCCGGGGAAACCCAAAATTTAAAAAACCCCCCAAAAATTTTTTTCCCCCCAAAAAAATTTGGAAAAAACCCCCCCCCTTAAAAGGGGGGGTTTTTTAAAATTTCCCCAAAGGGGGGGGGCCCCCCCAAAAGGGGGGGAAAACCCCCCAAAAAAAAAAAGGGAATCCAAAACCCCGGGGGGTTTTTAAAAAACCCCCCCCGGGAAAGGGGGGGGGAAAAAAAATTTTTCCCCCCCCCCCAAAACCCCCCCAAAAATTTTTGGGGGTGGGGAAGGGGCCCCCTTTTGGCCCCATAAATTTAACCCGGGGGGGGGTTTTTTATGGGTGGTTCCCAACCCCCCCCCAATGGGGGCCCAAAACCCCCCCCCGGGGTTCCCCCCCCCCAAAATTAAAACCCTTTTAATTTTTCCCCCCGGGGGAAAATTCCCCCCGGGTCCTTTTTAAAAAAAATTTTTGGTTTAAAAAATAAAAAAAAAAAACCCCCCCCGGGGGGGGGGGCCCCCCCCCCCGGGGGTTTTCCCCCTTTTTCCCAAAACCCCTTTCCTTTGCCAAAGGGGGAAAAAAAATTTTGGGAAAAGGGTTTCCCCAAACCCTTTCCCCAAAAATTTTTTTTTAAAAAAAAAATTAAAACAAGGGAAAAATTTCCCTTTTTTTTTTTAAAAAATTTAAATTTTTCCCCAAAAAAAAAAAAAAAAAAAAATTTTTTTTTTCCCTTTTTAAGGGGGCCCCCCCCTCCCCGGGGGGGGCCCCGGGAAAATTTGCCCCCCCAAAAAGGGCTTTGGGGGGGAATTTTTTTTTTTAAAAGGGTTTAAAAACCCCAAAATTGGGGGCCCCCCCCCAAAAAAGGGGTTTTTTTTTTTTCCCCCTTTTTTAAAAGCCCAAAAAAAAGGGAAAAAAAATTTTTTTTCCCCCCCGGAAACCAAGTAATCAAAGTGTTCACCTTCTCCTGCTCTATCTATAAGTATATATTACTCTTAGTATCAGTAGTTTTCAAAAGTAATGTACCAGGGTCTACCGCTATATCAGGCTGGGCATATGTTTGTGTCACGGCTGCTATGCAGACAACAGAAGCTACACTGCCCTGCATGCACGTAGAGAACTTTTCAAGCCTCCTCATTCGTGTTACTATATAGGAGCGCTAACCCTTGGCGTGTTCTAACTCTTATCCAACATCTGGTGTCCTCTACTAACCAATAATGTTTACCATGACAATCTTATGTTCGATTGCAAGCATTCCCAGTTGGAGAATTAATCATCACAAGAGTCAAGGTTTGTTCTGTACACTTGCTGATAACATGTTTGTTAAAATGCATATCTGATATCGATTCCTTTTTAGGTACTAGTTTACCACATGCTCCTCTCTACGGTGGTGTTATTATTTATGAATGTGATCTCCCCATCCACATATAACCAGGTTTGGCGAGTGTGAGAACTATTCAGATAATTTTAATTTTTAACTGCATGCAATGTGATTTTCATCAGGAACTTCAAGTTTCTGTGAATCATTTTCTTCGCTTGGTTTACATTTCAACTTTCTCTCATTCATCTCATATAGAAGCTTGGAAAAAATAAAATGGGATGATAGCTTCATCGGTTTAAATATTTTTTTCTTTAAGAATCAATTAAAATATGTTGATTGACACTTCAACTGCTTATATTATGTGATTGCCTGATTCATAATTGTAACAAAATTTTAGTAGGATATTATGAACTGGCTGCAATCATCTTAAGCTAATAAGCTGACAACCTACGATTGCGACTACGTTCTTGGTACTTGCATCAATCAATAATGTGTTGAGGCACTTCTCAAAGTAGCCACGCAGGACCCACACTTTCCTATTTGTAAACCTATATCTATGGAATTGAACTCCAGGTACAGCACATACACACAAATTTGATAATTAGTTCCACCTGCATACTCAAGATAAGTGCAAACTTGATAAGCAGAAGATCTTCATCATCACCAATTCACCATCACAAATTGATTTGTCGAGGCTTTCAAATGCTATTACAAGAGTATGTCGTCTGTACAGTTGTGCATGCAGCTATAGAATATATTGCCTAATGATGGTGCTAAAGTAGGTTCATGGTTTGTTATGGGACCTAGAGAGAAACTTAACAAAGATTTCAGAGGCTAATTTTGAAATTAATTATTTCTGCTATAGAAGATGGCCATATCTATATCAGATCAAACTAAGGGAAGTTTAAGATTGGAGTGATGTTTGTTCTTCTAAGTTTCTGTTATTTATTGATACATTCAGACAAGTCTTTCACTTATATTTGATTTACTAAAACAAGAAAATGGTATGACGGTCGAACATATTCATGGAATTTTGTGCTACCCATAACAACAAGAGGGAAAAAATCCAGGATAGTTTCTGGTGTAAGATTCAAACGTATTTGTTTAAATTTTGAGTAAAATATGAGTCTTTTGGATGAGCTATATAGTGCAAAATAAAGTTTTTAAGTACTTACGACTGATGAGTTCTAAGAGCAGCAGATTACATAAAAGTGGATACATTAATCTACAGTGGTTAAGACCGAAAGCTGGAAGGCATCTAACAAAATTGTCAAGAAAGCATTGCAGTGATGTTTTTCTTCTTCACGAGTGAGTCACATTTTCTAAATACCATAATACTAATTTGAATGACCAGAAGGAGGATTCTTCTCTATGTCACTGCAGTACGATAAATTAGTATAATTGGCACAATATAATGGGAAACTAATGGTTTTCATTAACATTCGGCAGCCAAGCAAAATAATTTCTCTAGATATGTGAAATGAGTCTTCAAATGGTTTTCAAATGACTAGAACTTCTGTGTTTTCATGTGAATCTATTTTTCTAGATACTAAGATTGTGGAAGTCTTTTGAAATGGTGTGTAAAGATTTTTTCCTCTTATTTTTAATAGCCTTTCACGATCATTTTGAAATAATCATTATTATTCTCTCTAAGACTTGATTTATTGTCTTCATACATACATGAGCCATATGTGCTCAGCATATGTAATTCTTTGGAACTGAAAATAACATCTCTTATAGGTTCTTTCAGCTCATAACTCTTTTAGATATATAATAATAATAACAATTCTACTAATTGCTAAAGTTTTCCATGTAATACTCATTCTGATAAATTCTAAACACGCACCACATGCTTTCGGAATATCTTTACTATTTCGTTTGTCTTACAAAGCATCTAGCCCGTGCAGGCGCACGGGTTGACGACTAGTTTTAACTAACGAGAATTGTGTGATTTCTAGAATAGGAAATTGCATCAAGACACAAATTTTGGGCCTATTGTAACTCAAAACGACAACTCTAGGGATCTTTACCTTAGACTCTAGGGGTAAGTAAATATCTCCATCAAGAAGATTAGTGGTTTATAAGTGAAAATCTTACGGACGCACATACCTGATACATCTCATCATCTGCTTTTCATCATGAGCCTTTCATTGAGATGAGCATGAGGGACGCCAAAGAAATAAAGTTTAATAATTTTATTCAGACCACTAGGATGTGCGCCGGGCCGCCGAAGGACACCGCCTCGTCGGAGATGTCGGCCTTGACCGCCACGGCATGCGGGAGCTCCGCAGCCAGCGCGTCCGCCTGCTGAGAGCTGGAGGCGTACCCGAGGACAAGGCTTGCGCCGAGGGAGGACAGGTGGGTCGCGATGCCACACCCGATGCCGCGTGACGTGCCGAAGACGATGGCCACAGGCTGGCCAGTGGCAGCGTCGCCGCCGGCGCCGCAGGGGATGTGATCACCACATGTCCATGAGCTTGTGATTGCGAGTTTGCGACTGGCTCTCCGGGTGGAGTTCAGCGAGAGAGTTCTTGAATGTGTGGAATTTTTAACATTATAGCCAACTGAAGCCCGTACGCTTCAGCTTGGAGAGCGGATGACACCGGAGGAGACATCGCTGAAACCTGCAGCTCTGGACAATGACCATTTTGTCCGAGTTGGATGATGACACTGATACCTGCTGGCGATGGTTGCATATTGTCCTCATTTGTCCATGCCGCATCACAGAAAATTCCTTGTCCTGCAACTAAAGATGGGTCTTGTGTGGTTGATGATTGTTGTAAAGCAACAATTTCTACTATCTCATCTTCTAGTATTGGACCTTGTAAGATCGCATTTGCCACCAGGTATACCTGTGATGATTTACAAAACTTTCTACCAAACAGGGCATCATTTCGTGCATTCCAAAGACACCATAAGAAAGTGTATACACTAGTTACACTGATATGGGGGTGAGCAAAATCTAGTAAAACCTTAAGCATTTGTGGAATGGAATGATTATGTTCAGCCAAAACTTCTGTTCTAATATACTAGGGAGAGGAAAACCAAGTAGCCTTTGAGAAAGGGCATAGAAAAGGCATGTGCATTTCATCCTCCTAGTTACCACATCTAGTACAATTTTCACTAATATGTCTGGAGAACTTACTTGCTTGCTTACCCGTTGGAAGTGCTCGGCGAAGAAGTCTTCATGCGAAAGTTTGAACTCTTGGCTCCATGCATTTGTCTTTCCAAACCCGATTGAGAAGATTTCCAATCTGTGGTGGAACATATTTTGGCCGCTGATACGTCTCCAACGTAACTATAATTTTTTTATTGTTCCATGCTATTATATGATCTGTTTTGGATGTTTTATATCGGTAATTGCCTTTGGCTCCTAGGTGCATATGCACCCATTGTCAAAATACACATTTCGAAAAGTTGAAAATTTTGGAACAAAAATCCCGCGTGTATATCCGGACATTTTATGTGCGTGCACAAGGTTTCAGTGAAAAATGACGTTTTTTGTGGCTTGTGTAAAAAAGACAATTTTTGATGCTTCATTCTAACTATTCACGAGGTATTTCTTTAACTTTTTTACACAAGCCACAAAAAACATCGTTTTTCACCGAAACCTTGTGAACGCACATAAAATGCCCGGATATACACGTGGGATTTTTGTTCCGAATTTTTCAACTTTTCGAAATGTGTATTTCGAGAATGGGTGCATATGCACCTAGGAGTCAAAACACCGCTCTCGCATTAATATGCTATTTTACATTATTTTTTGGACAAACCTATTAACCGAGAGCCCAGTGCCAGTTTCTGTTTTACCTGCTTTAGAGTTTCGCAGAAAAGGAATACCAAAAGGAGTCCAAACGGAATGAAACTTTCACGATGATCTTTCTTGGACTAGAAGCAAACCACGAGACTTGGAGATGAAGTCAGAGACACAATGAGGCAGCCACGAGGGTGGAGGGCGCGCCCCCTGCCTCGTGGGCCCCTCGTGGGTTTCCTGACCTAGTTCCTTCACCTATATATACTCTTATACCCTGAAAACATCCGGGAGCCACGAAACCACTTTTCCACCGTCGCAACCTTCTGTACCCGTGAGATCCTATCTAGGAACCTTTTTGGCGTCCTGCCGGAGGGGGATTCGATCACGGAGGGCTTCTACATCAACACCATTACCCTTCCGATGAAGCGTGAGTAGTTTACCACAGACCTACGAGTCAATAGCTAGTAGCTAGATGGGCTTCTCCTCTCTATTTGATTCTCAATACCATGTTCTCCTCGATGTTCTTGGAGATCTATTCGATGTAATATTCTTTTGCGGTGTGTTTGCCGAGATCCGATGAATTGTGGATTTATGATCATATTATCTATGAATACTATTTGGTTCTTCTCTGAATTCTTATATTTATGATTTGATATCTTTGCAAGTCTCTTCGAATTATCGGTTTAGTTTGGCCTACTAGATTGGTTTTTCTTGCAATGGGAGAAGTGCTTAGCTTTGGGTTCAATCTTGTGGTGTCCTTTCCCAGTGACAGTAGGGGCAGCAAGGCACATATTGTATTGTTGCCATCGAGGATAAAAAGATTGTGTTTTCATCATATTGCTTGAGTTAATTCCTCTACATCATGTCATCTTAATGCGTTACTCCGTTCTTTATGAACTTAATACTCTAGATGCATGCTGGATAGCGGTCGATGTGTGGAGTAATAGTAGTAGATGCAGAATTGTTTCGGTCTACTTGACACGGATGTGATGCCTATGTTCATGATCAGTTCTAAGAAAAATAATGAGCTGGCCCGTTCGCCGATATAGGCATTGTAAGAACTGTTGACGTTTATTGGCACTAATATGGGAACTTTGTTTCATGTATGTGAACGCGTGCATAGATAAAGCCGGTTCAAGGCATTGGAGAAAAAAAACTTCATCCCAGAAACAGAGCAAAAACGTGAACCAACATGTGGTTGGATGGTTAGAGAGACATTGGTAGCCCTAGCCCACCGGTTCAAGTCCTGTTGCTCACATTATTCCTAGATTTATTTCAGGATTTCCGGCGATGTGCTTTCAGTGGAAAGAGACGTTTCCGTCAACAACGAGGTGCCTACGGTAACTTTGTAAATCTCAAGATGATATGCCGGCTCAGTCTCTCAAAAGTGCTTATATAGAAAGGGTGTGCATGTGTGCGTTTATAGAGATGAGTGTATGCGCGTATGTATGAGCACTTGCATCTCAGAAACAGACCAATAGCCGGGAGCCCAGACAATGAAACCACGAAAACTACACCGCCCTATAAACAGACCACCCAAAACAGATGGCGCACCCAACAACCTATGACATGCGCCGCAGTTACTCCGCAGCCCATCAAGGAGCCTCACATGCAAGTTTAGAGAAAAAAGAGTATCCCGACATGCCAGGCATGAGAGTTGTGGTAGCCAGCTTGATGAAGATGGACCCAAAGTACTAAAAGAACTACTCACACATGACATGGTAGCAGCAAGCTTGATGAAGATGGGTCCAGTGATGAACTCCACCTCCTACAGCACATCAAAATTGGCCTCTGGACTGGATCTTCCCAGAACAGCACCGAGGCTGGTGGCAATGACATCGTCAACAACCCGCTTCTGACAAGCGGTGTGCAGTCAATTGCCGGAACTACGATAGGCCAGCACAACAAGCATGAAGTGAGAGAAAGAGGACATCAACGGCAGGCCCCTCCACTACGAGGGTGAACTACGTGGCACCAGGGCCCCATGGCGGCGGAGCTCTTCTTCGAGGGGAAGAGCGAGGAGGCGGTGGAGAGGTTCAGGGCTGGGCACCCGATGGGGCGGCTTGGGGAGGTCGGCGACATTGTGCCCGCGGTCAGGTTCCTCTGCATGGACGCGGCCGAGTGGGTAAACGACCAGGTCCTTCGGGTCAATGGCGGCATTGCTTAATTACCGTGGATGTCGCTGCTGTCTCTTTGTTTCTCCCTTTCAAACGGATGCCTCTGTTTAAAAAAATATTGATGTGTGTGTTTGTGTTTACCTGGTTTTTTGGTTGGAGGATTGTGATTAGTTGTTTTGTTGGGGAACGTTGTAGAAAATTAAAATTTTTCCTACGGTTTCACCAAGATCCATCTATGAGTTCATCTAAGCAACGAGTCAAGGGAGTGAGTTTGCATCTACATACCACTTGTAGATCGCGTGCGGAAGCTTGCAAGGGGATGGTGATGATGGAGTCGTACTCGACGTGATTCAGATCACCGATGTCCAAGTGCTGAACGGACAGCACCTCCGCGTTCAACACACGTACGGGACGGGAGGCGTCTCCTCCTCCTTGATCCAGCAAGGGGAAGGAGAGGTTAATGATGATCCAGCAGACGACGGCGTGGTGGTGGATGCAGAGAACTCAGCGAGGGGCCGCCAAGCGACTACGGGAGGAGGACGAGGTGTAGCAGGGGAGGGAGGCGCCAAGGCAATGGGTGCGGCTGCCCTCCCCCTACCCTCCTTTATATAGGACCCCAGGGGGGCGCCGGCCCTGGGAGATCCAATCTCCCTAGGGGGCGGCGGCCAAGGGGGGAGGAGTGCCCCCCAAGGCATGTGGTGCGCCCCCCCTAGGGTTTCAACCCTAGGCGCAGGGGGTGGGCCTAGGGGGGCGCACCAGCCCACTATGGGCTGGCTCCCATCCCACGTCAGCCCATGGGGCCCTCTGGGATGGGTGGCCCCACCCGGTGGACCCCCGGGACCCTTCCGGTGGTCCCGGTACAATACCGAGTGACCCCGAAACTTTCCCGATGGCCGAAATACCACTTCCTATATATTATTCTTTACCTCCGGACCATTCTGAAACTCCTCGTGACGTCCGAGATCTCATCCGGGACTCCGAAAAATATTCGGAATGCTGCATACTCATATTCATACAACCCTAGCGTCACCGAACCTTAAGTGTGTAGACCCTACGGGTTCGGGAGACACGTAGACATGACCGAGACGACTCTCGGGCAATAACCAACAGCGGGATCTGGATACCCATGTTGGCTCCCACATGCTCCTCGATGATTTCATCGGTTGAACCACGATGTCGAGGATTCGATCAAACCCCATATACAATTCCCTTTGTCAATCGGTACGTTACTTGTCCGAGACTCGATCGTCGGTATCCCAATACCTTGTTCAGTCTCGTTACCGGCAAGTCACTTTACTTGTACCGTAATGCATGATCCCGTGGCCAACACCTTGGTCACCTTGAGCTCATTATGATGATGCATTACCGAGTGGGCCCAGAGATACCTCTCCGTCATACGGAGTGACAAATCCCAGTCTCGATCCGTGTCAACCCAACAGATACTTTCGGAGATACCTGTAATGCACCTTTATAGTCACCCAGTTACATTGTGACGTTTGATACACCCAAGGCACTCCTACGGTATCCGGGAGTTACACGATCCCATGGTCGAAGGAAGAGATACTTGACATTGGCAAAGCTCTAGCAAACGAACTACATGATCTTTGTGCTATGCTTAGGATTGGGTCTTGTCCATCACATCATTCTCCTAAGGATGTGATCCCGTTATCAACGACATCCAATGTCCATAGTCAGGAAACCATGACCATCTGTTGATCACAACGAGCTAGTCAACTAGAGGCTCACTAGGGACATATTGTGGTCTATGTGTTCATACGTGTATTACGATTTCTGGATAATACAGTTATATCATGAACAAAAGACAATTATCATGAACAATGAAATATAATAATACTTTTATGATTGCCTCTAGGGCATATTTCCAACAGTCTCCCACTTGCACTAGAGTCACCAATCTAGTTACATTGTGATGAATCGAACACCCATAGAGTTCTGGTGTTGATCATGTTTTGCTCACGAGAGAGGTTTAGTCAACGGATCTGCGACATTCAGATCCGTATGTACTTTGCAAATATCTATGTCTCCATCTTGAACATTTTCACGGATGGAGTTGAAATGACGCTTGATGTGCTGGTCTTCTTGTGAAACACAGGCTCCTTGGCTAGGGCAATAGCTCCGGTGTTGTCACAAAGAGTTTGATTGGCCCCGACGCATTGGGTATGACTCCTAGGTCGGTGATGAACTCCTTCACCCAAATCGCTTCATGCGCTGCCTCCGAGGCTGCCATGTACTCCGCTTCACACGTAGATCCCGCCACGACGCTTTGCTTGCGGCTGCACCACCTTCTTGCTCCACCATTCAACATATACGTATCCGGTTTGTGACTTAGAGTCATCCAGATCTGAGTCGAAGCTAGCGTCGACGTAACCCTTTACGACGAGCTCTTCGTCTCCTCCATAAACGAGAAACATGTCCTTTGTCCTTTTCAGGTACTTTAGGATATCCTTGGCCGCTGTCCAGTGTTCCTTGTCGGGATTACTTTGGTATCTTGCTACCAAACTTACGGCAAGGTTTACATCAGGTCTGGTACACAGCATGGCATACATAATAGATCCTGTGGTTGAAGCATAGGGGATGACACTCATCTCTTCTTTATCTTTTGCCGTGGTCGGTGACTGAGCCGAGCTCAATCTCGCACCTTGTAACATAGGCAAGAACCCTTTCTTGGACTGATCCATTTTGAACCTCTTCAAAATCTTATCAAGGTATGTGCTTTGTGAAACACCTATGAGGCGTCTTGATCTATCTCTATAGATTTTGATGCCTAATATATAAGCAGCTTCTCCAAGGTCCTTCATTGAAAAACACTTATTCAAGTAGGCCTTAATGCTGTCCAGAAGTTCTATATTATTTCCCATCAAGAGTATGTCATCTACATATAATATGAGAAATGCTCTGAGCTCCCACTCACTTTCTTGTAAACGCAGGCTTCTCCATAAGTCGCATAAACCCAAACGCTTTGATCATCTCATCAAAGTGAATGTTCCAACTCGAGATGCTTGCACCAGTCCATAAATGGATCATTGGAGCTTGCATACTTTGTTAGTGTTCTTAGGATCGACAAAACCTTCCGGCTGCATCATATACAGCTCTTCCTTAAGATGTCCGTTAAGGAATGCCGTTTTGACGTCCATCTGCCATATCTCATAATCATAGTATGCGGCAATTGCTAACATGATTCGAACGGACTTCAGCTTCGCTATGGGAGAGAATGTCTCGTTGTAGTCAATCCCTTGAACTTGTTGATAACCCTTAGCGACAAGTCGAGCTTTATAGATGGTAACATTACCATCCGCGTCCGTCTTCTTCTTAAAAATCCATTTGTTTTCTATCGCTCGCCGATCATCGGGCAAGTCTGTCAAAGTCCATACTTTGTTTTCATACATGGATTCTATCTCGGATTTCATGGCTTCAAGCCATTTGTTGGAATCTGGGCCCACCATCGCTTCTTCATAGTTCGAAGGTTCACCGTTGTCTAACAACATGATTTCCAGGACAGGGTTGCCGTACCACTCACAGTGCGGGCGTGTCCTTGTGGACCTCGAGTTCAAGAGCAACTTGATCCGAAGTACCTTGATCATCATCATTGTTTTCCTCTTGATTGGTGTGGGCATCACAGAGCGGTTTCTGCGCTGCACCACTTTCCCGTTCGAGAGGTAGTACTTCATCGAGTTTTACTTTCCTCCCACTTACTTCTTTCGAGAGAAACTCTTTTTCCAGAAAGCATCCGTTCTTGGCAACAAAGGTCTTGCCCTCGGATCTTAAGTAGAAGGTATACCCGACGGTTTCCTTAGGGTATCCTATGAAGACGCATTTTCCGACTTGGGTTCGAGCTTTTCGGGTTGAAGTTTCTTGACATAAGCATCGCATCCCCAAACTTTTAGAAACGACAGCTTAGGTTTCTTCCCAAACCATAATTCATACGGTGTCGTCTCAACGGATTTAGATGGTGCCCTATTTAAAGTGAATGTAGCTGTCTCTAGAGCGTATCCCCAAAATGATAGCGGTAAATCGGTAAGAGACATCATAGACCGCACCATATCCAATAGAGTACGATTACGACGTTCGGACACACCGTTACGCTGAGGTGTTCCAGGCGGCATGAGTTGTGAAACGATTCCACATTTCCTTAAGTGTGTACCAAATTCGTGACTTAAGTATTCTCCTCCACGATCTGATCGTAGGAACTTTATCTTTCGGTCACGTTGATTCTCCACCTCATTCTGAAATTCCTTGAACTTTTCAAAGGTTTCAGACTTGTGTTTCATTAAGTAGACATACCCATATCTACTCAAGTCATCGGAGAGTGAGAACATAACGATATCCTCCATGAGCCTCAACGCTCATTGGACCGCACACATCGGTATGTATGATTTCCAACAAGTTGGTTGCTCGCTCCATTGTTCCGGAGAGCGGAGTCTTGGTCATTTGCCCATGAGGCATGGTTCGCATGTGTCAAGCGATTCATAATCAAGAGACTCTAAAGTCCATCAGCATGGAGCTTCTTCATGCGCTTGACACCAATGTGACCAAGGCGGCAGTGCCACAAGTATGTGGGACTATCGTTACCAACTTTTCATCTTTTGGCATCCACACTATGAACATGTGTAATATTACGCTCGAGATTCATTAAGAATAAACCATTGACCATCGGAGCATGACCATAAAACATATCTCTCATATAAATCGAACAACCATTATTCTCGGACTTAAATGAGTAGCCATCTCGTATTAAACGAGATCCAGATACAATGTTCATGCTCAAACTTGGCACCAAATAACAATTATTAAGGTTCAAAACTAATCCCGTGGGTAAATGTAGAGGCAGCGTGCCGACGGCAATCACATCGACTCTGGAACCATTCCCGACGCGCATCGTCACCTCGTCCTTCGCCAGTCTCCGTTTATTCCGCAGCTCCTGCTGTGAGTTACAAATATGAGCAACGGCACGGTATCAAATACCGGGAGTTACTACGAGTCTTGGTAAGGTACACATCAATTACATGTATATCAAATATACCTTTGGTGTTGCGGCCTTCTTATCCGCTAAGTATTTGGGGCAGTTCCACTTCGGTGACCCTTCCCTTGCAATAAAAGCACTCGGTCTCGGGCTTGGGTCCATTCTTTGACTTCTTCCCGATGGCGGCTTACGGCGCGCAACATCCTTGCCGTCCTTCTTGAAGTTCTTCTTGCCCTTGCCCTTCTTGAACTTAGTGGTCTTATTGACCATCAACACTTGATGTTCTTTCTTGATTTCAGCCTCTGCTGACTTGACATCGAGAACACTTCAGAATGGTCTTTACCATCCCCTACATGTTGTAGTTCATCACAAAGCTCTTGTAGCTTGGTGGGAGCGATGGAGGATTCTGTCAATGACCGCCTCATCGGGAGGTTAATGTTCATTTGGGTCATACGGTTGTGCAACCCGGACATCTTGAGGATGTGCTCCTTGTGAGAACTGTTTTCCTCCATCTTACAAGCTGTAGAACTTGTCGGAGACATCATATCTCTCGACCGGGCATGAGCTTGGAAAACTAGTTTCAGCTCTTGAACATCTCATATGCTCCGTGATGCTCAAAACGCTTTTGGAGCCCGGTTCTAAGCTGTAAAGCATGCCGCCTGAACGAGGGAGTAATCATCAAGACGAGCTTGCCAAGCGTTCATAACGTCTTGGTTCTCTCAGAGACGGGGCGTCACCTAGCGGTCCTTCTAGGACATATTGCTTCTGGCAGCTATGAGGATGATCCTCGGGTTCGGACCCGATCCGTATAGTTGCTGCCATCATCTTTCAGCTTGGTTTTCTCTAGGAACGCGTTGAAGTTCATGTTGACCTGAGCGTTGGCCATTTGATCTACAAGACATATTTGCAAAGGTTTTAGACTAAGTTCATGATAATTAAGTTCTAATCAAATTATGAACTCCCACTCAGATTAGACATCCCTCTAGTCATCTAAGTGTTACACGATCCGAGTCGACTAGCCCGTGTCTGATCATCACGTGAGACGGACTAGTAATCGTCGGTGAACATCTTCATGTTGATCGTATCTTCCATACGACTCATGTTCGACCTTTCGGTCTCCGTGTTCCGAGGCCATGTCTGCACATGCTAGGCTCGTCAAGTTAACCCTAAGTATTTTTGCTGTGTAAAACTGTCTTACACCCGTTGTATGTGAACGTAAGGATCTATCACACCCGATCATCACGTGGTGCTTCGAAACGACGAACTATAGCAACGGTGCACAGTTAGGGGAGAACACTTCTTGAATTTTTTTTGTAAGGGATCATCTTATTTACTACCGTCGTCCTAAGTAAACAAGATGCAAAAACATAATAAACATCACATGCAATTATATAGTTGTGACATGATATGGCCAATATCATATAGCTCCATTGATCTCCATCTTCGGGGCTCCATGATCATATTGTCACCGGCTTGACACCACGATCTCCATCATCATGATCTCCATCATCGTGTCTTCATGAAGTTGTCACGCCAACGACTACTTCTACTTCTATGGCTAACACGTTTAGCAATAAAGTAAAGTAGTTTACATGGCGTTCTTCAATGACACGCAGGTCATACAAAAAAATAAAGACAACTCCTATGGCTCCTGTCGGTTGTCATACTCATCGACATGCAAGTCGTGAATCCTATTACAAGAACATGATCTCATACATCACAATTCATCATTCATCACAACTTCTGGCCATATCACATCACATGATCAATCGCTGCAAAAACAAGTTAGACGTCCTCTAATTGTTGTTGCATCTTTTACGTGGCTGCAATTGGGTTCTAGCAAGAACGTTTTCTTACCTACGAATGACCACAACGTGATTTTGTCAACTTCTATTTACCTTTCATAAGGGCCCTTTTCATCGAATCTGCCCCAACTAAAGTGGGAGAGACAGACACCCGCCAGCCACCTTATGCAACTAGTGCATGTCAATCGGTGGAACCGGTCTCACGTAAGCGTACGTGTAAGGTTGGTCCGGGCCGCTTCATCCCACAATACCGCTGAAGCAAGAAAAGACTAGTAGAGGCAAGCAAGTTGACAAGATCCACGCCCACAACAAAATTGTGTTCTACTCGTGCATTAGAGAACTACGCATAGACCTAGCTCATGATGCCCTTTGTTGGGGAACGTTGCGAGAAAATTAAAATTTTTCCTACGGTTTCACCAAGATCCATCTATGATTTCATCTAAGCAACGAGTCAAGGGAGTGAGTTTGCATCTACATACCACTTGTAGATCGCGTGCGGAAGCTTGCAAGGGGATGGTGATGATGGAGTCGTACTCGACATGATTCAGATCACCGATGTCCAAGTGCTGAACGGACAGCACCTCCGCGTTCAACACACGTGCGGGACGGGAGGCGTCTCCTCCTTCTTGATCCAGCAAGGGGAAGGAGAGGTTGATGATGATCGAAGAGCACGACGGCGTGGTGGTGGATGCAGATAGAACTCAGCGGGGCTTCGCCAAGCGACTACGGGAGGAGGACGAGGTGTAGCGGGGGGGAGGCGCCAAGGCAATGGGTGCGGCTGCCCTTCCCCCTGCCCTCCTTTATATAGGACCCGGGGGCCGTCCTGGAGATCAATCTCCCTAGGGGGCGGTGGCCAAGGGGGGAGGAGTGCCCCCCCAAGGCATGTGGTGCGCCCCCCACCCTAGGGTTTCAACCCTAGGCGCAGGGGGTGGGCCTAGGGGGGGCACCAGCCCACTATGGGCTGGCTCCCCTCCCACGTCAGCCCATGGGGCCCTCCGAGATGGGTGGCCCCACCCGGTGGACCCCCGGGACCCTTCCGGTGGTCCCGGTACAATACCGGGTGACCCCGAAACTTTCCCGATGGCCGAAATACCACTTCCTATATATTATTCTTTACCTCCGGACCATTCTGAAACTCCTCGTGACGTCCGAGATCTCATCCGGGACTCCGAACAATATTCGGTATGCTGCATACTCATATTCATACAACCCTAGCGTCACCGAACCTTAAGTGTGTAGACCCTATGGGTTCGGGAGACACGTAGACATGACCGAGACGACTCTCGAGCAATAACCAACAGCGGGATCTGGATACCCATGTTGGTTCCCACATGCTCCTCGATGATTTCATCGGTTGAACCACGATGTCGAGGATTCGATCAAACCCCGTATACAATTCCCTTTGTCAATCGGTACGTTACTTGCCCGAGACTCGATCATCGGTATCCCAATACCTTGTTCGATGTCGTTACGGCAAGTCACTTTACTCGCATCCGTAATGCATGATCCCGTGGCCAACACCTTGGTCACCTTGAGCTCATTATGATGATGCATTACCGAGTGGGCCCAGAGATACCTCTCCGTCATACGGAGTGACAAATCCCAGTCTCGATCCGTGTCAACCCAACAGATACTTTCGGAGATACCGTAATGCACCTTTATAGTCACCCGATTCACGTTGTGACGTTTGATACACCAAGGCACTCCTACGGTATCCGGGAGTTACACGATCTCATGGTCGAAGGAAGAGATACTTGACATTAGCAAAGCTCTAGCAAACGAACTACACGATCTTTGTGCTATGCTTAGGATTGGGTCTTGTCCATCACATCATTCTCCTAATGATGTGATCCCGTTATCAACGACATCCAATGTCCATAGTCAGGAAACCATGACCATCTGTTGCTCACAACGAGCTAGTCAACTAGAGGCTCACTAGGGACATATTGTGGTCTATGTGTTCACACGTGCATTACGATTTCCGGATAATACAGTTATAGCATGAACAAAAGACAATTATCATGAACAATGAAATATAATAATACTTTTATTATTGCCTCTAGGGCATATTTCCAACATGTTTTTGGTGCTGAATAAAGAAGAAAATAGAATGATAGGGTGTACTACCTAAACTATTTTAGGTGGTCTGACTTGCATGTATTTTTTCTAGAACACAATACACACCTGCGACCGTTCGTTCCAAGTGTCTGGACCCGCGGCCACGGTACCCGTCTCTGCTTGCGGAGCTGCTGGTGCTGGGAGACTCTTGGGACAGTTGGGCCTCGTCCAGTAGAGCTTGACAGCGTGCAATCGTGCGCATGGCACACCCCCAGAACCGCTCCATCCCCATCTATCTCCACTTATCATAAATTCTATCCATGCCATGCATCCTCAAGACATTATGTTGGCGTTGTTCTACTTCATCGGGGACGTCAACTCTGCCAACGAGGCGCTCGTGCCTGGCCACCACATCATTCAGATCGAGGTTGACACGGCCGTCGGCGAACTTGATGGGGCGACAGATAGGCTATCTCATAATTGAATCGCAGAGGACCTCTGCCCATTCCTGGCGGGGCATCAGGCTCTGGATGAGCACATGTGACAACGGCTCTTCGGGTGGGCTATCACTCATGCCGCCTAGCAGCTCTGGATCTTTTGCACGGTCGATGGTAAACTGCTCTTCACACTTCCTCTGCAATATGTCCATTGTGCGCCCAAGAAACGGCACAGCCATGGAGCCTGCACCAGCCAATGAAGCTCTTGCTCTCTGACCTACTCCGGATCATTCTCTTCGTCGAAGATGTAATCCATGAAGGGGTCGACATCGAAGCTTTGGTTGCCGGGCATGCTTGGAATAATTAATGGTATATGGGTGTGGACTAGATCTATGCACAATGTCACTACAGTGCGTTGCCACCTAGGTCATATAGAGCTAGCCACAAGCTAGTGGCGGGAAACCGATAAGGGAAGCTACAGGAAATATTGCCGTTGATTGCGGGACACATGTATAATGACATTAATTTCTGCATTGGGCATCTGTGTTGGTAGGTACGAGCCGGTATATGCATCAGCCGGCTTGTGGACGGCTATTCCATGCGTGTTCAAGTACTATAAGCATATGGTTGCTCGCCGTTGAGGCGGTCACAGCGCGCTCTGCTCGCGTCCCTTTGCTCACCATTGAGGCAGCCATGGCGCGCTCTGCTCGCGTCCCTCTGTGAGCGCTCTACCAACGGTTGGGCCGACACACGATCACGTTGTGGGCCCCATATGCATGCGGTTGTGCCATGCACGTTGCCTCGATGTAGTTACGTGCGGCATGATGGAGTTATGCGCTGCAAAAACTGCCATCCGGATGTGACGATATTCTAGGTTGTCCGGCCTCCCCATTTATTCCTACGGCCATTATAACCTTAGTCTCTTCAACCTTTCGATAGCGCCACACAACACAACAAACACACCCACGACGACACATACACAGAGGATATCAGCAGCGCTCCAATGGAGTTCAGCGTGCATCATGTGGACACCCACATGAGGAAGAAGGACCTATCGGTGGTGTACACCGACGACCCGGGCACAGCGGAGGACTCCATCAACATCGTGGAGCAGTTGCTTGGTGAGGATGACAAGTACAAAGTGGTACACCAATAGTCATCCCAGGAAAGATCAGAAGGTTTCCATCGCCCAGTTGTGCATGTGCCATCACGTCCTCGTCTACCACTATTGCATGGCCACAAGGCCTTGCGCGTGTTTCGCCAAGTTTGTTAACAGCCCCGACTATAAGTTCACTATGGTGGACACTAGCAACAATGTAAAAGCGTTCAAGGTTTCGGATTTGGCCTGCAAGAAGCTTGTCGACATCCATGGTCACCACAGGGTCAAGGGCAGCAAGAAGGAGAAGGACACTCATGCATGTTGAGCTCGCCTTAGCCATCATCGACCCTTACTACGAAAACATGAAGGAGCATGCCAAGAAAAATCCTGCAGCCTGGCATGGGGCCTGGATGCAGAGACTAGATGAATCTCAACTCAAGTTCGCAATCGAGAAGATGTACACATGCTACGAGATGCACAGGAGGATCGTTGACATGAGGGAGTGCCTCCTTCCTGTAATCGATGAGGGATCAAGCCACCAGCAGAGCAGTGGCGGTAAGCATCACAAGACGAAGTAGATGATGATTAGATGATTGGTTATCCTAGTTAATTATGCATGTAATTGTTTGCTTTGGTGTGTGGAAATGTCATATGTGTACTAGTCACTTATGTAGTTGGATGTTTAATTTGGTTATGCAATCGTGTCCTTGTAAATATATATGTTGTTGTTCTGTAGACAAAGCATAGATGTTCTGCAGACTAAGCGAATCACATCGCATACAAATCAAACTACGGAACCATCAGTGATGATTTCTTCAATCACTGACAATTATTTACCATAAACCATTTGACCACAGCACACACAACTTATTTGGAGGAACGTCTATATTATTGTCGGTCTTCCCACACAATTCTGACTACTGACCTGTTTGCATGTATCACACACATCTTGCTAAGCCAAATCATTTCCGATGTTTTGGCTCATCGCAAACAGTTCATCCGAGTGTACTGTAAGCCTTCTATCACACCCACCTTCATCTGGCGGACCCTTTTTGTTGTTTTCGCTCATCGCAAATAGTTCATCAGAGTGAACTGTATGCTGTCTATCGCACACACTTTGATCTGGCTGACTGTTACTGTTGTGTTCCCTAATCACAGTTAGTTCATCTAAGTAAATTCTATGTCCTATATCGCACACACCTTGATCTGGCTGATCATTCCTGTTTTTCTGGCTAATCACAAACAGTTTGTATGGATCAACTGTATGCCATGTATCGCACACGCAACTTTAGTCTGAACCGTTCTTGATGTCTCAGCCATCGCACATAGTTCGTCTTATTGGTGATGGCTTTATTACAACAACGTTTGCGATTAATGCATCATACATAGTTTGGTCGAAGGGTCTGTGATTCATGTGTTGCGTTAGCAGCATCCTGGAATAGTAATAGAAAGAACTTATTGTAATCTCTACGTGGAGCTATTTGTTCCAAATTGATGTACTAATTTGTATTGTGGTTAATATGAAAAATGGATCCATAATAATGTGGGGATGTATGTGATATTTTTGTGTTTTCAGCTAGTATCTAGTATTTCCTTAGTACATTGTTCAACAAAGTATCACGATTTCCACAATAACGTGAAAACAGTTGAGATGCATGACTGCATTGCTCACACTTTGCCTGAAATCTTCCAAAGCTTTCAAGAGGAAAGAGATTTTGCGTAAATATAAACAACTAGACAGTTTCTTTGCTATAGACTAATATGGAACCTTGGAGTGGTCATATCCAGTAACAGATGATGGAGTTGAACTTTGAAGAAATTTCCTTATATAGATATGCATGAATTGAAAGGAGATGTCACAACTTTACTCTATTTTCACACTTTGTTAAGATGGAAATTGCCTCATACATCCATGCCGAGATGGAAAGGAAGGCGCTCCCTCTTAAAAGTGTGAAATTCATCGATGCAAGAAAAGTTAACCTTTTCTAGGGAGGGGTACAGATCTCAAAGCAAACAACAATCTAGGAATACCAATACACAAACACAAACTTAGATAAAAAAATCATATTGACAACTACCAAGGTCAACCTGATCTCCACCACCCACCCAGTTCTGAAGTTTTGGGAGATTAATACTGGAAATTAATGAAAGAGAGAAACACGACACGTGTCACTATGTTAGGGAGCCACACACCCAACACGCACCCACTCCATCGCCCCATACCATCCCCACCCACCCAGCTCTCTCTCTCCCCCTCATACGCTCCCCTCCACCTTTCTGATCCAGATCTAACCACCTCACCCGGGAACTACACAAAGCAGGCCCCTCTCTCGGCGGTCACACCCTCCCATTCATCGACGCTCTCTCCTCCCTTGGCAGATCCCCTCCCCCACGTCCACATCCTCCACCACAACCTACCTCCGCGCCAGCGAGTAGGCTGAGCAGTGTACTCCATGGCCAGAGTCACCTCCCAGTTGTCATCAAGCAGGGCAGAGCTGATGGCGACCTCATCGGATCTAGAATCAACAACGCCCACCATTCCATTCGACCATAGTTTCCTCCCCCGCTCCTTCCCCCGACCAGATCTAACACCACAATCATCATTCCCTGCCTAGATCTATGTGTGGGCTCGACTAGCCTGTGCGTCCTCTGCGTCAGCTAGATCGCGACCATGTCATAAACGGGGAGATTAACAAGATCCTAACGATATGCTCCTCCCCGGAGTCAGATCCCACCACTCCATGACTCGTTGTGGCTAGATCTATCCATGGGTTCCTATAACAGCAATGACGAGGAAACCCGTGTCACCTTCTGGGCTCCAAGTTGATGCCACCGCTCCTCTCCCTTCCCTACGGCGGTCCTCGCGAGTTTGCATACTTCGTCTCCTTGTAAGCTCCGAGGAGGAGGTGATGCCTCATCTACTATAACAGTGACCGCCTATTTGAACCTCAACCGTTGGGGATTTACGACATCGAGGGAAGGTGTACCTCTACTCATGTGCCTTTTGTGTGTACTATGAGCAATTTGTGATATGAATATGTATACCGTTTGGTACATTATGACCCCTTTTCTTTTTATGGGCAAGATCTTAACTGGATCATGCATAACACTTACCTTGTGCATGGTACCTTTCCTGATGCTTGTATATTCAAATTTGTAACTTTTAGAGCTTTGTGTTGATGCATCCTTAGAACTTTGTAGTATGTTCATGGTTTCTTACTGACTTTTTAGTGTTCTTAACTACAAGTAACATTATTGTCACTTCATTTCTTAGTACCTTGTGCTTTAAGATCTTGTAGATTACTTTGGCACTCTATAACACTTTCTAGCACCTTGTAAATTAATTTGGCACCTTGTGCTTTATAGATTTTTGTTAGTTTTAGCACCATGTAAGTAATTTGGCACTTTATTGATAATTTCCTAGCTACTAGTCAAACTTTGTTCATATGTGTATATATGCAATTCCATACACATAATAATTTGGCATTGTCTTGCTAACTTGCATATTCTCTATGTGTCCAAAAGTGTGAACTTTTATTGATCATATAAGAAGTTGTCAGTTTGGTAATTAGTACCTTTGTGTATGATCCAACACTTTCTTGTAATTCCACGCCTTCTGTTTGACACCTTTGTATATGTGTTGGAACTTGGTATCATCTCAAACTTTATCATGTGTGTACTAGCACTTTATGTATTGTCCCTTTGTATCATCTCAACACTTTATCATTTGAAGTAACACATTGTGTATTGCAACTTTGAATCATCTATTATACACAATTTCATGTAATTTGGAACTTTGTTTTGTCAATGCACTTTGGAATTTGGCATATTGTAATATGAAATTATTGTGAATATAAATGGCACTTTGTCATTGTTGTATAACCGGGCACTTTATGTATGAGGTGTGTATGAGAAAGTTCCCATGCATACTCCTGCACATGTATGAATTGTAATTGGAACTTCTGTAAATGGCACTTTCCTATTGTGTGCTTAGAAAATACTATTTTCAAAATTAAATGGGTTCCAATGATTTTAGTTATGATGGTTAATTCAGAAACATGTATTAACTTTTGTTATTAAGTGTAATGTTTGTCGCAGGCACCATTTAAATTTCAAGTGAGCTGGATGACAGTAGTACCCGTCTGGGTGACAATAGCATTGGTGGTAGTCTGACAGTTGTACTAGTGCCAGGTGAAAATAATACTAGTGGTGTGCATGACATACACGATTTGATGAATTTATGTAGCAAAAATGGGAATGGCTCTAGAGATCTCGAAGAAACATGTATGGTTTTGATAGGCTCAACTTGGGTAATGGTTGCTAGCATTATTTTTCGCACAGACATATACATATATGTATACGCTTTCAATTCTTCGGTCACACAAATACAAGAATGACAAATTCTTTATAACCAATCATGGTTCAGTGCATACGCTTATTCTCCAAATGGTAACATAGAGCAACCTTGACTCATATATATAAATCTGGGATGTTATCTTGTTTCTTCTCACCACTGGATGTACGAGCCCTTTTATTCTTGGATAGAGAGACATCAGTATTGTTGTCAGATAGGAACACATCGGTGAGCACAGTGTTGGAATTCAGTGAAGCCTTGAGAATATCGAGCGCCTGCAAATAGATTAATTCAACATATCAACATAAGAAATAAATCATAAGTGCTTCAATAATTCAGCGAGCCTCACCTCTTTGTTACCAATCTTCACAGACTTCTCCTCGAGCACGAGGTCCTTTTGTTCCCTGTTGAGCTTGGTTATCAGCACCACCGCGGATATGTTGGACATGGGGGTGATGGTGAGGTCATCCATGATAGTGTAAGTAACCAGGCCTTGCACGTGCCCGCCGGCGGCTATGATAGACCCATAGAGAGAGGAGTCACGTGCAACATCTGCTGCCATGCCCGTAGGCGCCAGCGCATGTGCAGTTACTGATGCATACTGTAGTGGGTAAGATGTCGCCCCGTGAACAGATGCCCGCATGGAAGGTGCCGCTGGGTGTGTTGTGATAGGGCGTTCAAGGAACAAGGGCCTACATGAGCTCAAGAGCGCCTTTTGCACGATCTTGCTGTGCATGTACCCGGTATCCATTTTCTCGACACTATCGTAGATGTTGGCCACACCTACCCCATCACTACCGGTCTGAAGTACCTTGGCAACAGTGCCTATGGGCATCGCTAGGAGGCTGAAGAAGAAGTCTACAACCTCCTTTCCGGCCTCCGCGTACAAGACGCAATTGGCCTTCTTGTCGACGAGCAGCTTGAGGGTCGGTGCGGACGGGGCCAAGTTGATAGGGGCGGGAGGTGAAGACATGATTTTATGTTGAATGATAATTGGGTGCCCACGACCTCGTATATATAAGGGAAAATACTATGTAATTAATGCATGTTGATAAGTTAACAAATTGTAAGATATTTGATGATATTTATTATACGATATTCACCACATACAAATAAGGAAAGAATTAATATGCAATTAATGCATGTTAATTGGTAGATAAAAGAGGTAATGAACGTAATTTATTATACAATCTTTACCTCATACAGATAAGAAAATAATTAATATGTAATTAATGCATGTTGATAGTTCTCCAATCCTAAATATAAGCCTTTATAGAGATTACACTTAAAACTATATACAGATGTATATAGACATATTTTAGAGTGTAGATTCATTCACTTTGCTCCGTATATAGTCCATATTGAAATCTGTAAAAAGAATATTTAGGAACGAAGGCAGTAAGTAAATATACGAATAATTTTAAATGTATTCATTACATAATATTCTCATCATACAAATAAGGAAGGAAATAATACATAATTAATGCAACATGATAAATGAGGAAACAACACAAATAATTAATGATGTTCATTGTAAATAATTTATTCTAGATTCTTTACATTCTAAAAATATTAAATTGTATACAAATTTAAAGTTGGCACACTTCATCTTTTGTTTACGTTCTAAAAATAAAATAATACTCCCTAAATTCAAAATTATAAGATGTTTTATTTTTTTCTAAATCAAGTGCATATAGATGTTCTAAATTTCAATCTGTTTGTTGTCCATGTTTAAATATCCAAAACATTTTATATTTGCGAATAGAGCGAGTACAAACAGTTGGTATTGAAAACAGAATCTGTCAAAAACAGAACAGTCTGTAATGATCTGGACAACTGCCACACTTCTACTAGTCCAAAAAATTCTAAAAATTAGGAAAACGTGGGAAATTTGTATATCAATCATCTATAAAAAATGCAAGAATTTATCACGTTCTAGAAGAGTAGATCAATTATCTTACTGGGCGCAAAAGTTTCTATTGTTTGCACATAATCAAATCAACTATCATCCACACTATCCGAAAGGCTTTAGTTGGCACTTTATTGAAACAAAAGCTATAAAACGTGATTACTACAGTAGTTTAATCATGTGAACACACAAAAACAATAGGGCTAAATGTTGGGTTGTCTCCCCACAAGCGGTTTTCTTTAATGCCTTTTTAGCTAGGCATAACGATCTCAATGATGCTCACATAAAATATAAGAATTGAGACAAAAAGAGAACATCATGAATCACATGACAAGCACATTTAATTCTAACTCACTTCCTATGCATAGGGATTTTGTGAGCAAAGAACTTATGGGAACAAGAATCAACTAGCATAGGACGGCAAAACAAGCATAGCTTCAAACTTTTCAACACATAGAGAGGAAACTTCATATTAGTGCAATACCTACAAGCATATATTCCTCTCTCATAATAATTTTCAGTAGCATCATGAATGAATTCAACAATATATATATCACATAAAGCATTCTTTTTATGATACATAAGCATAGAAATTTTATTACTCTCCACATAAGCAAATTTATTCTCATGAATAGTAGTGGGAGCAAACTCAACAAAATAACTATCATGAGATACTTGATTGGCACAATCAATTTGAGCATAAAAGTCATAATGACAAGTTTCATGGATATCATTACTCTTTATAGCATACATGTCATCACCATAATCATCATAGATAGGAACTATGTTGTCATAGTCAATTAGAACCTCTTCCAAAATAGTGGATTCATCATTAAATAAGGTCATACCTCTCCAAATCCACTTTCATAAATATTACAATAAGATTCAATACCCTCCAAAATAGTGGGACCATTAGTACCTAGAGTTGACACTCTTCCAAACCCACTTTCATCAATATAATCATCATAAGTAGGAGGCATGCTATCATCATAATAAATTTTTGCATCAAAATTTGGGGGACTAAAAATACCATCTTCATCAAATATAGCATCCCCAAGCTTATGGCTTTGCATATCATTAGCATCATGGATATTAAAAGAATTCATACCAACAACATTGCAATCATGCTCATCATTCAAAGATTTTTTGTCAAACATTTTATAGAATTCTTCTTCTATCAATTGTGCATAGTTTTCCTTTCCATCATTTTCACGAAAGACATTATAAAGATGAACAATATGATGCAACCTCAATTCCATTTTTTGTAATTTTGTTTTTATAAACCAAAAAGTGAAAGAAAACAAGAAACTAAAAGATTCAATTGCAATATCTAAAGATATACCTTCAAGCACTCACCTCCTCGACAATGGCGCTAGAAAAGAGCTTGATGTCTACTACACAACTTGTTCTTGTAGACTTGTGTTGGGCCTCCAAGCGCAGAGTTTTGTAAGGCAGTAGAAATTTTTCCTCAAATGGATGACCTAATGTTTATCAATACATGGGAGGCGTAGGATGAAGATTGTCTCCCTCAAACAACCCTACAACCAAATAATAAAAGGTCTCTTGTGTCCCCAACACACCAAATACAATGGTAAATTGTATAGGTGCACTAGCTCGGCGAAGAGATTGTGATAAAAGTGTAGTAATGATAGTAGATATTGATTTTTGTAATAGGAACAATAAAGAACAGCAAGGTAGCAATTGATAAAATGGAGCACGAACGGTATTGCAATGCTTGAAAATGAGGCCTTGATGTCTACTAGAACTACATCGGTATTTCCCTAAAACAGGAAGGATGATGCAGTATAGTGATGGTAGGTATTTCCCTTAATGATGAGACCAATGTTATCAAACCAGTAGGAGAACCTCCTCACACCATGTAAACAACACCTGCACACAAATAACAAATACTCGCAACCCGACGTGTAAAAAGGATTGTCAATCCCTTTCGGGTACGACGCCTCAAGATAGGCAAATAACATGAGGTAAAAGTGGTATATAGGATAAATAGATCGTGGAACAGATAAGTTGCAGCAAGGTATTTTCGTTTTTTGGTTTAATAGATCTGAAAATAAATGCAAAGGAAAATAGATCGCAAAGGCAAATATGATGAAAAGAGACCCGGGGGTCGTAGGTTTCATTAGTGGCTTCTCTCGAGAAAAATAGCAAACGGTGGGGAACCAATTACTGTTGGGCAATTGATAGAACTTCAAATAATCATGACGATCTCCACGCAATGATTATTATATATGCATCACGTCCAAGATTAGTAGACCGACTCCTGCGTGCATCTACTACTATTACTCCACACATCGACCGCTGTCCAGCATGCATCTAGTGTATTAAGTTCATGGAAAAAATGAGTAACACAATAAGAACGATGACATGATGTAGACAAGATCTATTTATGTAGAAATAGACCCCATCTTGTTGTCCTTAATAGCAATGATACATATGCGCTGTTTCCCTTTTTGTCACTGGGATCAAGCACCGTAAGACCGAACCCATCACAAAGCACCTCTTCCCATTGCAAGATAAATAGATCAAGTTGGCTAAACAAAACCCAAATATCAGAGAAGAAATACGAGGCTATAATCAATCATGCATATAAGAGATCAAAGAAGACTCAAATAACGTTCATGGATAAAAACATAGATCTAATCATAAACTCAAAGTTCACTGTGTGGCACCCCGGCTCAGAGAAACCGGAACGCCTCGTATTCCAACCCAGAGATCGAGGAGAAGTCTCTGGAATACGACACTGCTTGACATAGAAAAATCAGCTCTTATTACAAGAATAAATACAAAGGTCTTATGTTACAAAGAAGCACATCAGCACGGCGACACAACTCGAAGCAGCGGAAATCTTCTAGCAGCGGAACAACGACGAGGGTAGTGAACTCCACTCCGCAGGGACTCTGGCTGGGACACAATCTAGCTCGCACGAACGGAAACAACGTCAAGCAATCAAGAAATCACAGCATCACCTGCAATCTGGCATGACACGCCAGGTCAGTACATGGAATGTACTTGCAAGCTCACAACAACCAAAAAAACATCAAGGCAAGACAACAACATAGCACTAAGCAGGTTAATTAAATTAACAGCTACCATGATACAACAGCAACTACTAAGCATGATATGAAACTACTCCATCACTACCATGACCAACACTTAGTCTTGAACTGTGATCCTTACGGCGATCATTACCACGACCAATATTTGGCCTCAACCGTGATCCTTGCGGCGATCACAACCACGACCAATATTTGGCCCGTGATCCTTACGGCGATCACAACCACGACCAATATTTGGCCCGTGATCCTTACGGCGATCACAACCACGACCAATATTTGGCCCGTGATCCTTACGATGATCACAACCACGACCAACTCTTGGTCTCAAACTGTGATCCTTACGGCGATCACTACCACGACCAACACTTGGTCAAATATCCACATATAAATCACCTATAAGTCATTCCGTCATGTGAGTATTGATCGAATGATGTGACCTAATACAAACCCATGCCCATTATCGAGGACGCGGCTATTGATAGATTAAACAAACACACTCTGCAGAGGTAGCGCACTATACCCACACCACGGAACCCATGGCCTCGCACTCCCATAACGGTGGACCAACGGTGTTTCGACAAAACCGATCTACCGCCATGACACTCTTCCGGCCACTCCGACTCATTCCCCACTGGGCTAGTCATGGGTGGCCCCGATGTCTACCAAAGACACCAACGACCACCGTCGTGGCCAAACATAAACGATCCTAAACTGGGACCCGAGCTCAAAATTAAAACCGGGCACACAAGGCTTATGTCCTCCTACCTGATCAGGGTAGCGCGCGCCCATAACCTTCCCTAGTTGGAGGCACAGGCAAGAGGCACGACAATAGACCGCATGAGGGTCGTCCCATACCGGCAAATGTGGTTGCACTGGAAAAAGCCCGGTTCGGCGGCACCTGACCAACTTAATGACGGAATTTATCCCCAAAATATAACTGTGATAACTGATACTCCGATATCAACTATCAAACTATAATCCAAGTCATAGCAATATCCAACAAATAATCCAAGCATAATATCATCATACCAAAATACTCCGAGGATAGCATAACACTACTATCATGATGAATCCGAAACAATAATCCTACTACTCCAATAACAAGAATAAAACTATCCAGGTAAGATCCATATGTAACCATCATCTCCGAAAATAATACTCCAAGCAACAGACCATCAACTAGCATCAAGAAAATAATCATACTTACCACTAATAATCCAGAGGTAGCATGATTTCCAAAGTAATACTCCAAAAATATACTAACAGATATCATCTTGAAACAACCATAATATCAGCCATTAATACTCCAATGGCAACATGATACTCATCAACTACAAACATAACTCCTAGTAATCCAAACAATAGCATGGCAACAACAAGATCAAAATAATACTCCAAGAAAATGCCATGCATAGATCACAAGTAGCTAAAACAATATTTTAGACAAGTTCAAATAATTTAAACATGTCACTGCATTACAGTGATGAAAATGGAGGGTGTGGCTTGCCTGGGGTGGAATAAATCACTGGGAGAAAGTGCGAGAAGCTCGCGGAAAGAATCGCCGGAAATCGTTCTCTCTCAGAGGGGGCTGATTAAGGACAGGGAAAAAATGCTCATTTTCAGTATGCCAAAACATAATGAAAGTGACACCAATATAAAGGGCTCGATGAAACGAAGAAGTATGCTTTGGATTCACCTCATTTGGAGCTACGGTTAAAATTTTATGGGGGTTTGACTGCCAGGGACCTATCTGTAAAAATTTACCCACAAATAAGTCCTTGAGTGGATAAGACAGAAGCGTAAAATTGGAAATACGCTTTCGGCAAATGAAAACGCACACCAAAATGCGTCTCCCCTTATCTGACGTGGCGAGGCGGGGCCGGGGCTGGTCAACGCTGACGTGCGGGTCCCACATGGGTGGGGCCCGCCACTTATCCACGCTGGACAAGTGGGGCCCATGGCCAGCTGGCAGGGAGGGGCGTCGTCTTCCTCTTCTCCTAGCGTTCGCCCGACGGAGCAGAGGACGCGACGAGCCCCAGCGAGGCTTGCCGACGGCTCCGGCCACCTCCCGCAGCGTGCGACCTACCGGCGTGATCAACGCGACTAGGCGGATCCATCCAGACAGGTCAAGGCCGCCGGGGATCACCGGGCAAGGCGGGGCCTGAGACACGGCGGAGGAGCGCTTCGGGTGGAGTTGGGGTTCGTGGCAAATGGAGGTCTGGCGAGGGGGAGAGGGCCTGGGGATGGTAGCTGGAGTGGTGGAGGCCTACTGGTGGAGGAGGGGAGGAATGAGCTCGGACTCGAGCTAATTTAGGAGAGAGGCTGCGGCGGCCATGATGGTGATGTCGAGCATAGAGAGCTCCTCGAGCTCGGACTAGAGGCTGGGCAGGGGCTTAAGGGGTGCGGGGAGGCCAGTGGTGAGGTCGAGATGCCTCGGGGTGGGCTTATATAGCTGTGAGGCGAGGTGTCACGCTGTCGTCGCCGCGGACGCGTGGCCGGCGCCACGGGCGCATGCGCGCGCGCATGATCTCTGGGGCAGGCAACGAGGAAGGCACAATGGAGGCTCTCACGGGGCAGAGGAGGCTAAGGGGGCGCAGGGAGGATGACGACAGTGATGAACAGATCCAAAACGCCATTGTTCGCCTGTGGTCACGCGGCGGCGAGCGTCGGTGAGCAAGCGGACGGAGGGGGGAAAGGGCTCAGGGCGACGCAGTCGATCACGAGGAAGCCACTGGACATGTTGGATCCAGAGCGCGTTTACTGCACGCTAGGGCGATGGTCACCGCGCACACTGGTGCAGACAGTGCCACAAACGATGTCAAACGATGTCTGGGGTGGAGTCCTTCCTGGGTAGGTCTCAACTGCGTTGGTAGTTTGGTTAAAACTGTTATGGTTAAATGGCAATCCACCTCTGAAGTTTACTGCAGTAAACTTGGGTGAGCACTGGTGATCAACAGGGAGGTTTTTGGGAGCAATGGAGTTGTCTGCGAGGTTGAGGTAAAGAAGCACTTTCATCCTGGTAATTTTGAGAAGATTTGGATAAAGATTTAATGTAGTTGCTTAACAACCACATAATCTGGTCAGGAATGAAGATCATGATGATGCCCTCACATAGAGTATCAACTTGGGCTAAGGTTGGGCAAAGCTTGATTATTTGGACATATGATGATGCTGTAAAAAGCTCATGCCAAATGGACAAACCAAAATAGCACTTGCTTCACAAACATCATTTCTGTCCAGAAACTTGGAATAATTTTGGTGATCAAATGGCTCAATGGAATGATGACAAATTGGGTTTACGGAGGTTTTATGGGTATAAGAATGATCTGGTAATTTATCAGGATTTTTGAAGCAATATAAAATACACTTGCTTCACAACCTGGAAATATTGCCAGAATCAAAGATTTGCTCATGTGCTCACATAGATGATTGGATAGGGCTGCGAATGGGTGGAGGGGGTTAATATGAGCACATTAAGGAGTGTGCAAAAGTTCAACTCATGTGGATGCTCCTAGCTAGTACTTCCTTCACAAAGCCTTCTGTCTGACAGAAACTTTGAAAATTCACTGAGGAATATTGTCTAGCCAAATAAATTTGAACTTGTGCATGGGGCAATTATTTGGGTATATACAAATTCCCAAAAATCTTGGGAGCCACTAGGATAAATATAAATGACACTTCCTTCACAAAGTACCATTCAGGGCAGAATAGAAAAAGGAATATTGGGGAATTATTTTTGAACTAGCCAAAGAAATGTTTGGTCATATTTGAGCTATAGATGACCCAAAGGAATTATGAGAATTATTTGGGGATTTTTGGATGGACAGAAATATAGGTTGCTTCACAACCTAGGGCAGATAGGGTTATTCCTTTAATGAAAAAGGAATTCTCCCTAGAAAAAGAGTTTAGGGTTTGGTCAAGGAGTGAAGTGATATGATCTTTGGCAAGGTTTTGAGAAGGATGAGCCACTTGGGAGGAGGAGTGAGGATGATTTCCCAGGTGACAAGGCCACAGAACCACTCCAAAAAGAAAAACAGAGCAAAAACCAAATGAATCAAAAGAACAAGAAAAGGGCCAAAATCCAGGCTGTTACAACTCTTACCTCCTTAAAGAAGTCTCTTCCTCGAGATTCGATTGCTCAGGGAACAAGTATGACTTGATGACACTGTTTCCAACTCGGTTATCCTTGTTCCTTTATTCATTGTTCCCCCAATAATTTCATAACATCCACTTACCTTGCCGTGGGGTGGTCTTGCTTCACCTTTCCCCAAATTCTAATGGGTTTTTGCTCATATACCACTTCCTTTTGTTGTCGTGATTTTTCTCATATCTGCGGTGGTATCCAATGGACTTGAGCATAGATTTTTCCTTTGGTCATGAAAACCTTTTTACTTCTGCCACGGGTTGCTTCAAATAAATGCATATCTTCTGGGTTCCATAAATGCTGAGAATCATGGCCATCCTCTGTCAGGATCTGACTGCTCACAGGTGGCATTGATTTATCTTGATTTATTTCTTTGGCTCGAGCATGAGATATGTACCAAAGATTTGACTGCCTTCTGGCGTGAGCAATATAATGGTGTATGGAGTTATAGCTGTGTCATACCTTAGTTATTAACATCTTAAGACTGTCCCAACAGGGGCCGACGGACCAATGCTTTCCTGATAGACTGACCATGTACTTGATTCCGTCGGTGAGTATACCGGGTCTGAGCTGATTGTTCGGCTTTTGATTTTTCTCATGTGGTCGATATACCCATCTGTGGTAATAGGCTGTGATATATTTTAACACTACCGCTGAGGTTAGACTGCTGAGCTTGCAAAGAAATCTTGGATCTGACAGAACAGACTTGGATATTCCACACTAACTATGTCAAGCGGGTCAGCGGGATATGAAAAATCCTTGTAAATAGAGTAGGTCGCTGAGAGTATGACCTTGTGGATCCATACGGGATTATGGTTTTAACTGACTCGGGTATCCGGACCCTGATGGTCGCGCAAAAATCATCATACCTTTGCTGTCAGTCTCATCCTTTTTACCGTCATGATTTTCTTTGTTAGGATACCATATTCAAATATCTTGGCCACACTTGTCCTTGATTCTTCGTATGACCATGGACGTGATTAGTGCAATATTTTTGACATTATTCCTTGTGCTTGTTTTCCTGACCTGTGTCTGCACACGTATGCATATACCCGGTATTTGTAGCTGTACGGAGCTTGTTGATGAGGCTAATCATACAAGAAGGTGGCAAGATTTCATGATATCACCTTGTTAGTTGCGGGAATAATGACCTTGATGACCATTGTCAAGACTATGGATTCTGTGATGTCATCTCCAAATATTGTCGATTTCTGTAATTCATGCTATGTATCTCTGCTTATTTTCCTTTGCCTGACTGGGGAGGTTGTTGAATCCTTACTTTTCTTAGGTATATCTGCTGGATCACTGTCGCATCTCGTATGAGTTACTGATATGACTGGGGATGCATGCTCACCATATATAAGAAAGATATGCCACCGATCACTCGATCTTTGCGGTAGGCATATGTTTTTTACTGAATTGTACCTCTGACAAAATTATTGCAAGTCTGGTTCTTGAGCGGTACTGCCATACCTTGGCAACTCATCATATAATCTCTGAGGGCGGTGCAACATTGTGGTACTGACGCGGACTGGGTGGCTTACAAGAGAAGCCGTCCGAGTAGCTTGCTGAGGAAGACTTGTTAACTTCTGCTCAAATATTTTGTTTGGGTATCGTGCAGAAGAAGGATCTATAGTTTACACACGAAGCTTGTCCTGAGTACTATGCTGGAGAAGCCTGAGTTCCGTACTTGAGAAGCTTCTCCTCAGGTTTGCTTGTTGAGAAAAATTCATGTCTGTATGTCAGAAGCCTTTTTCCAAGGTATCTTGCTGAGAAAGACTGGGTATCATGGGCCGGAATTTGTTCACATATCATGCTGAGGAAAATTTGAGGAGCCTTGCATCATAAATTTCTTCCGATAGCGTGTGGAAGAATATTGGGTTTCTTATATTCAAAACTTCATACTGATATGCAAACTGAAATCCATACACACGCCCATAATATTCGGAGGCTGTGAAAAATGGTTTGACTGTCTTCCTTGAGCATATCACATTCTGACTTTATTTGGATAATAACATATTTCAAGCATCATGCATTGCTGAGCCAAAATTTTGTATATGATTCATACCTCTGCTTGAAAATATACCGTTGATCCTCTACCTGACTTGTCTTGTTGCTGGCTGGATCATAACTGCTGTGAGGATTTTGCACTGATGTAGACTCGATGCTGATAGTCAATCCAATACACCATTGGTATACTGAGCATATATTAATGCCATTATGCAGTTGACTGGGTAGATCATAATGTTTAGCTGAGCTTCTTCCAAATATTTCAAATCCTTATTGCTTCTTCGAGTTCGATGCCGGTTGATGAGCAACTCTTTATAGGGGAAAAATAATGTAACACTGGGGCCCAAAAATAAAGAAGCAAAAGAAAACTCAACTAAACAAAAGCACATAACAACAAACAATTCACACACAATCAATGTCACATATTACTGCTAGTCACACAATATGCATGCCTACTTAAGCACACAAATTTCACGAAATCTTCGGCTCTACGATCTAGCATGCTGTGATGACGTGCACGAGGACGAATTAATGTGTGGAAGAATTGGTGTAAACAGCGCTACACCAAGTGCTAGCTTAGCCAGGTGGCAACCTGAACTAGTTCGGAGGTGAGGGTGCACTTGGTAATCATGTAGTGGGACACGAAGGTCGCACCCAGATTATCAAGCGGACAGAAAAAGATCTATACTCGTCCAAGAAATAGGATAGCGGGTAAAACTGAGGCTGCTGACATTGCCCTTTATTGATAACTAAGATCATTAAGGGTTGACAACACGACAAAATAAAAGAAGGATCCGGGATAGAATCATGTCCATCACCGAAACGATAGGCGGGACTGAAAGAAAGACATTGGCGCGATACCTGAGCACCATTTTTGCAAACAGTGTCGGGATCACTTGGCATCACTCTACTGGGACAGAAATGACACCAAACACCGAAAGAAAAAGGAACTGGAGAAATTCAAAGGTTGAGCTGTAGCGGATCCGAACCGATGACAGCTACACTCACCAGATAAACCGTTAGCATAAATACTAAGGCTATATGCATGCTATGCAACAAACAAATGCAGCAACCAAATGCAATTATCAGGCCAGACTCTATACTACCGATTTCTACCGGTTTCTACCGCTCGCGCTGACTAGGGCGTCCTACAGCTAGACCTGCTCTGATACCAAGCCGGTGGCCCCCCGGCTCAGAGAAACTTGAATGCCCCATATTCCATCCCAGAGATCGAGGAGAAGTCTCTGGAATACGGCACTTCTTGACATAGAACAAATCAGCTCTTATTACAAGAATAAATACAAAGGTCTGATGTTACAAAGAAGCACATCAGCACGACGACACTATGCCTGCACTTGCTCTATGCTAGCAGCGCAACAACTCGAAGCAACAGAAATCTTCTAGCAGTGGAACAACGACGAGGGTAGTGAACTCCACTCCACAGGGACTCTGGCTGGGACACGATCTAGCTCGCACGAACAGAAACCACGACAAGGAATCAAGCAATCACTGCATCACCTACAATCTGGCATGACACGCCAGGTCAGTACATGGAATGTACTTGCAAGCTCACAGCAACCAAAAAAACATCAAGGCAAGACAACAACATAGCACTAAGCAGGTTAATTAAATTTTTAAAAATTTTAAAAATTCCCCCCTTTTTTTAAAAAAAATTTTTAAAGGGAAAAAAATTTTTGGGGGAAAAAAAATTTTTTTTTTTTCAAACAAAACCTTTAAAAAAACCAAAAAAATTAAAAAAAAAAAAAAAAAACCCCCCTGTTCCCCCCACCCGTTTCTTTTGGGTTTAAAGGGGAAAAAAAAAAAATTTTTAAAAAAAGGGGAAAAACCCAAAAACCCCCCCGGGGAAAAAAAAGGTTTTTTTCCCCCCCAAAAACCCCGGAAAAAAATTCAAAAACCCTTCCCTTTTTCCCCCCAAAAATTTAAATTCCCCTTAAACCCCCCCGGGAAAAAAAAATTTTAAAAGGGGGTTTTGGGGGGAAAAAAAAATTTTTTCCCCCCCCAAACCCCAAAACCCCCCTTTCCCCCAAAAACCAAAACAAACCCCAATTTTAAAAACCCCTTTTTAAAAAAAACCTTTAAAAACCCCCCCCCCCCAAAAAAAAATTTTTGGGGAAAAAACCAGGGCCTTAAAAAGGGGAGGAAAACCCCCCCCCAAACCCCACCCCCCCCCCCCCTTTAAACCCCTTTTCCCCCCCGGGGGAAACCCTTTTAAAAAAACCCCCCCCCCCCGGGGGGCCCCCCCTTTTTTTAAAAATTTTTTTTGGGTTTTTGGGAAAACCCCCCCTTTTTTCCCAAACCTTTCCCCCCCCCTTCCCCCAAAAAAAAAGGGGGGGGGTTTCCCCCCTTTTTTGGGGGGCCCTTTTTGGGCCCTTAAAAATTTTCCCAAAAACCCCCAAAAATTTTTGGGCCCCCCTTTCCCCCCCCAAAAAAAAATTTTTTCCCTTTTAGATTTTTTTTTAAAAATTTTTTTGGGAAAAAAAAATTTTTAAAAGGAATTTTAAACCAAATTTTTTCCCCTTTCCCCCCCAAAAATTTTTTTTAAAAAAACCTTTTTTTTTTAAAAAAACCGGGAAACCCCCCTTTTTTGGGAATTTGGGGGCCCCCCTTTTCCCCCTTTTCCTTTTCTAAATTTTTTTTTTCCCCCAAAATTTAAAATTTTTAATTTAAATTTTAAAAAAAATTTGGAATTTTTAAAAGGGGGTTTTAAAAAAAGGGGGGTTAAATTTTTTTTTGGGGCCTTTTGGGGGTTTTAAAAAAAAAAAAATTTTTAAAACCCCTTTTTTTTTTTTTAAAACCAAAAATTTTTTTTTTTAAAAAATTTTTCCCCAAAAAAAATTTTTTTTTTAATTTTTTGGAACCCAAAAATTTTTAATTTTGGGGTTTTTTTTTTTTTTAAAAATTTAAGTTTCTTTTGGGGTTTTTTTTTGTGATTTTCCCCTTTTTTTTTCCCAAAAAAATTTTTCCCCTTTTTTTTTTTGGTTTTTTTTAATTTTTTTTAAAATTTAAATTTTAAAAAACCCCCCCTTTTTAAAAAAATTTTTAAAAATTTTAAAAAACCCTTTTTTAAAAAATTTTTTTTTGGGGAAAAGGTTTTTTTTTTTTTGGGAAAGGGGTTTTTAAATTTTGGTTGATAAACACCCGTTTTTGGGGGGAAATTTTTGGGGGAAAAGGTTTTAAAAAATTTTAAAAAATTTTCCAAATTTTTAATTTTTTAACCTCAACCCTTTTTTTTAAAACCCCAAAAGTTTTTTTAAAAAAATTTTTTCCCTTTTTGGAACCCCCAAAAATTTGGCCCAAATTTTTAAAAAATTTTTTTTTGGGGGGTTTTTTAACCGGGCCTTTTTTTAAAAGGGAAATTCCCGGCCCAACCCGGGGAAAAATTTTTTTTTGGGGGGGGGTTTTTTGGGTTTTAAAAAAATTTTTTTTAAAGGGGGGAAAAGGGAAAAAAAATTTTTTTTTTTTTTTTTTTTTAAAAAATTTAAGGGCCCCCCAAACCCCCCGGGGGAAAAATTTTTTGGGGTTGGGAAGGGGGAAAAAATTCCCCCCCCCCGGGTTTTGGGGTTTTTGGGGGCCCAAAAATGGGGGAAGGGGCCTTTTTTAAAAAAAAATTTTTAAAGGGGGAAAAAAAATTTGCAATTTTTTTTAAAAAAAAAATTTTTTTTTTCCCCTTTAAAATTTTAAAAAAAAAAAATTTTAAAATTTTTTTAAAATAAAAAAGGGCCCTTTTCCCAAAAAAAAAAAAATTTTTAAAAAAAAAAAAATTTTTTTTTTTTTTTTTTAAAAAAAAAACCCTTTTTTTTTAAAGAAAATTTTTTTTTCCCCCGGGGAAAAGGTTTGGAAAAAAAAAGGGGGAAAAAAAAAAATTTTTAAAATTTTTTCAAAATTTTTAAAAAAAAGGAAAAAAAAAAATTTTTCAAATTAAAATTGGGAAAAAAAAATTTTTTTTAAAAATTTTTTTTAAAAAAAAATTTTTTTTTTTTTTTCCACCCCTTTTTTTTTGGGGGAAAAAAATTTTTTAAAAAATTAAAAAATTTTGGTTTTTTCCCCCTTTTTAAAGAAAAAAATTTTTTCCCCAAATTTTAAACCCCCCCAAAAAAAAATTTAAAATTGGTTTAAAAAAACCCCAAACAATTTTTTTCCCCCCCCCTTTTTTTTTAAAAAAAAAAAAAAAAAATTTTTAAAAAAAAACCCCCCAAAAATTTTAAAAAGGGGGGGCCCCCCCAAAAAAAAATTTAAAAAAAGGCCGGGTTTTAAAAAGGCTTAAAAAGGAAAATTTTAACCCCCCCCCCGGGGGGGGTTTTTTTTTTAAGGTTTTGGGGGGGGGTTTTTAAAAAAAAAAAAAAAATTTTTAAAAGGAAAAAACCCCCCCCGGGGGGGAAAAAAAAAAAAACCCCAAAAAAAATTTAAAAAAAAAAATTATTTGGAAAAAATTTATTTTTCCAAAATTTTCCCCAAAAATTTAAAAAATTTAAAAAAAGTTTTTAATTTAAAAAAGTTTTTTAAAAAATTTTTTTTAAAAAAAAAAAAAAAAAAATTTTTTTTTAAAATTTAAAAATTTTTTAGAACAAAAAAAATTTTTAAATTAATTAATCCCAAAAAAATTTTTTCCAAAAAAACCCCAAAAAATTTTCCAAAAAATAAATTTTAAAACCCTTTTTAAAAAAAATTTTTTAATTTCCCCAAAAAAAAAATTGAAAAAAAAAAAAAAAATTTAAAAGGGGAAAAATTTTTAAAAAATTTTTTAAAAAAATTTGGGGAAAAAAAACCCAAAAATAAAAAAAGGGGCCCAAAAAATTTTTTAAAAAAATTTAAAAAAATTTTTTTTTTTTTTTAAAAAAAATTTTTTTTTTAAATTTAAAAAAAAAAAAAAAAAAAAAAAAATGTTTTTTTCCTTTTTAAATTTTTTTTAAAATTTTTTTCCCCAAAAAAAAAAAATTTTTTTTTTAAAAAAAAAAAAAAAAAAAAAAAAAATTTTTTTTTGGGGGGCCCCCCCCTTTTGAAAAAATTTTTAAAAAAAAAAAAAGGGGTAAAAACCCTTAAAAAAAAAAATTTAAAAATTTTTTTAAAAAAAAAATTTAAAGGGTTTAAAAAAAAAAAAAAAAAAAAAAATTTTTTTTGGGAAAAAAAAAAAATTAAAATTGAAAAAAACCCCCCAAAAAAAAAAAAATTTGGGGCCCCCCAATTTTTTTAAAAAAAATTTTTTGGGGGTTTTTTAAAAAATTTTTCCCAAAAAAAAAATTTTGGAAAAAAAAAAAAAAAAAAAAAAAATTTTTTTAACCCCCAAAAGGAAAAATTTTGGGAAAAAAATTAAAAAAAAAAAAAAAAAATTCTTAAAATTTTAAAAAAAGAAGGGAAAAAATTTTGGGAAAAAGGTTTAAAAAAAAAAAATTTTTGGGGTTGAAAAAATTTTTAAAAAATTTAAAAATTTAAAATTTTTTTTAAAAAAATTAAAAAAAACCCCCCCAAAAAATTTTTTTTAAAATTAAAAGGAGAAAAAAAAAAAAATTTTAAAAAATTTTTAAAAAATTTTTTTTTAAAAAGTTTGGGTTTTTTAAGGGAAAAAAAACCCATTAAAATTTTTTTTTAAAAAAAAACCCAAAAGGGAAAAAATTTTTAAAAAAACCCCCCAAAAAAAAAAAATTTTAAAAAGGAAAAAAAAAAAAAAAAAAAAAAACCCCCCCCCCAAAAAA
Source organism: Aegilops speltoides (assembly GCA_021437245.1). Taxonomy (NCBI): domain Eukaryota; kingdom Viridiplantae; phylum Streptophyta; class Magnoliopsida; order Poales; family Poaceae; genus Aegilops; species Aegilops speltoides. Next base: position 17,344,428 of record CM038143.1, read on the forward strand.
CCCCCCCCCGGGGGGGAAAACCCCCCCAAAAAAATTTTTTAAAAAAAAAATTTTATTTAAAAAAACCCAAAAAAAAAAATTTTTTCCCCGGGGGGGGTTTTCCCCAATTTTTAAAAAACCCCCAAACAAAACCCCAAAAAATCCCAAAACCCCCAAAAAAAAATTAAAACCAAAAAAACCCCCCAAAAAAAAAAAAAAAAAAAAAAAAAAAAAAATTAAAATTTTAATTTTCCTTTCCCAATTTTTAACCCCAAAAAAAAAACCCAAAAAACCCCCCCCCAAAAAAATTTTGGGTTTTTAAACCAAAAAAAAAAAAGGGAAATAAAAGAAAATTTCCCAAATCCAAAGGCCCCCAAAAAAACAATTTAAAAAAAACCCCCCCAAATTTTTTTCCTTTTTTCCCCCAATTTTTTTTTTTTCCCCCCCCTTTTAAATTTTTTTCCCCCTTTTTAAAAACCCCCCCCCCTTTAAAAAATTTTTTCCCCAAAACCCCAAAATTACCCCCCCCCTTTTTTTTGGGGCCTTGGGGGTTCCCCCCTTTTTTTAAAAAAAGAAAAGGGGAAAAAAAAAAAAAAAAATTTTTTGGGGGAAAAAAACCCCCGGGGGAAAAAGGGGTTAAAAAAGGGGGCCCCTTTTTTAAAAAACCCCCCTTTTTCCCAAAAAAAAAAAACCCTTTTTAAAATTTTTAAATTAAACCAAAAAAAAAAACCGGGAAAAAACCCCCCAAAAAAAAAAAAAAAAAAACCCAAAATTAACCCCTAAAAAAAAAATCCTTTTTAAAAACCCCCCAAAAAAAAAAAAAGGGAAAAAAAAAAAAAAATTTAAAAAAAAGGTTGCAAAAAAATTTTTCCCAAAAAAAAAACCCCAAAAAAAAAATCCCAAAAAAAAAAAAAAAAAAAAAAGAAAAAAAAAAAAGGGGAATCGATCACGAGGAGGCCACTGGACATGCTGGTGAATCGAGACGAGGAGGGAACGGACAAGCACAGCGCCGAGGACGATCCAGAGCGCATTTACTGCACGCCAGGGCGATGGTCACCGCGTGCACTTGTGCACACAGTGCCTCAAACGATGCCAAACAATGTCTGGGGTGGAGTCCTTCCTGGGTAGGTCTCAACTGCGTTGGTAGTTTGGTTAAAACTGCTACAGTTAAATGGTAAGCCACCTCTGAAGTTTACTGCAGTAAACTTGGGTGAGCACTAGTGATCAACAGGAAGGATTTTGGGAGCAATGGAGTTGTCTGCGAGGTTGAGGTAAAGAAGGACTTTCATCCTGGTAATTTTGAGAAGATTTGGATAATTATTTAATGTAGTTGCTTAACAACCACATAATCTGGTCAACAATGAAGATCATGATGATGCTCTCACATAGAGTATCAACTTGTGCTAATATTGGGCAAAGCTTGATTATTTGGACATATGGAGATGCTGTAAAAAGCTCATGCCAAATGGACAAACCAAAATAGCACTTGCTTCACAAACATCATTTCTGTCTAGAAACTTAGAATACTTTTGGTGATCAAATGGCTCAATGAAATGATGCCAAATTGGGTGTAGGGAGGTTTTATGGGTATAAGAATGAGCTGGTAATTTATCAAGATTTTTGAAGCAATATAAAATACACTTGCTTCACAACTTGAAAATATTGCCAGAATCAAAGATTTGCTCCTGTGCTCACATAGATGATTGGATAGGGCTGCAAATGGGTGGAGGGGTTAATATGAGCACATTAAGGAGTGTGCAAAAGTTAAACTCGTTTGGATACCCCTAGGTAGTACTTCCTTCACAAAGCCTTCTGTCTGATAGGAACTTTGAAAATTCACTGAGGAAGATTGGCTAGCCAAATAAATTTGAACTTGTGCATGGAGAAATTATTTGGTCGTATAAACATGCCCAAAAAGGTTGGGTGCCACTAGGAGAAATATAAATGACACTCTTCCAAACCCACTTTCATCAATATAATCATCATAAGTAGGAGGCATGCTATCATCATAATAATTTTTTGCATCAAAATTTGGGGGACTAAAAATACCATCTTCATCAAATATAGCATCCCCAAGCTTATGGCTTTGCATATCATTAGCATCATGGATATTAAAAGAATTCATACCAACAACATTGCAATCATGCTCATCATTCAAAGATTTTTTGTCAAACATTTTATAGAATTCTTCTTCTATCAATTGTGCACAATTTTCCTTTCCATCATTTTCACGAAAGACATTATAAAGATGAACAATATGATGCAACCTCAATAACATTTTTTGTAATTTTGTTTTTATAAACCAAAAAGTGAAAAAAAAGAAACTAAAAGATTCAATTGCAATATCTAAAGATATACCTTCAAGCACTCACCTCCTCGACAATGGCGCTAGAAAAGAGCTTGATGTCTACTACACAACTTGTTCTTGTAGACTTGTGTTGGGCCTCCAAGCGCAGAGTTTTGTAAGGAAGTAGAAATTTTTCCTCAAATGGATGACCTAATGTTTATCAATCCATGGGAGGCGTAGGATGAAGATTGTCTCCCTCAAACAACCCTACAACCAAATAATAAAAGGTCTCTTGTGTCCCCAACACACCAAATACAATGGTAAATTGTATAGGTGCACTAGTTCGGCGAAGAGATTGTGATAAAAGTGTAGTAATGATAGTAGATATTGATTTTTGTAATAGGAACAATAAAGAACAGCAAGGTAGCAATTGATAAAATGGAGCACGAACGGTATTGCAATGCTTGAAAAAGAGGCCTTGATGTCTGCTAGAACTACGTCGGTATTTCCCTAAATGAGGAAGGATGATGCAGTATAGTGATGGTAGGTATTTCCCTTAATGATGAGACCAATGTTATCAAACCAGTAGGAGAACCTCCTCACACCATGTAAACAACACCTGCACACAAATAACAAATACTCGAAACCCGACGTGTAAAAAGGATTGTCAATCCCTTTCGGGTACGACGCCTCAAGATAGGCAAATAACATGAGGTAAAAGTGGTATATAGGATAAATAGATCGTGGAACAGATAAGTTGCAGCAAGGTATTTTCGTTTTTTGGTTTAATAGATCTGAAAATAAATGCAAAGGAAAATAGATCGCAAAGGCAAATATGATGAAAAGAGACCCGGGGGTCGTAGGTTTCATTTGTGGCTTCTCTCGAGAAAAATAGCAAACAGTGGGGAACCAATTACTGTTGGGCAATTGATAGAACTTCAAATAATCATGACGATCTCCACGCAATGATCATTATATAGGCATCACGTCCAAGATTAGTAGACCGACTCCTGCGTGCATCTACTACTATTACTCCACACATCGACCGCTGTCCAGCATGCATCTAGTGTATTAAGTTCATGGAAAAAATGAGTAACACAATAAGAACGATGACATGATGTAGACAAGATCTATTTATGTAGAAATAGACCCCATCTTGTTGTCCTTAATAGCAATGATACATACGTGCCGTTTCCCTTTCTGTCACTGGGATCAAGCACCGTAAGACCGAACCCATCACAAAGCACCTCTTCCCATTGCAAGATAAATAGATCAAGTTGGCTAAACAAAACCCAAATATCAGAGAAGAAATACGAGGCTATAATCAATCATGCATATAAGAGATCAAAGAAGACTCAAATAACGTTCATGGATAAAAACATAGATCTAATCATAAACTCAAAGTTCACTGTGTGGCACCCCGGCTCAGAGAAACCGGAACGCCTCATATTCCAAACCAGAGATCGAGGAGAAGTCTCTGGAATACGGCACTACTTGACATAGAAAAATCAGCTCTTATTACAAGAATAAATACAAAGGTCTTATGTTACAAAGAAGCACATCAGCACGGCGACACTACGCCTACGATACTACACTTGCTCTATGCTAGCAGCAGAACAACTCGAAGCAGCGGAAATCTTCTAGCAGCGGAACAACGACGAGGTAGTGAACTCCACTCCGCAGGGACTCTGGCTGGGACACGATCTAGCTCGCACGAACGGAAACAACGTCAAGCAATCAAGCAATCACAGCATCACCTGCAATTTGGCATGACACGCCAGGTCAGTACATGGAATGTACTTGCAAGCTCACAACAACCAAAAAAAGACAACAACATAGCACTAAGCAGGTTAATTAAATTAACAGCTACCATGATACAACAGCAACTACTAAGCATGATATGAAACTACTCCATCACTACCATGACCAACACTTGGTCTTGAACTGTGATCCTTACGGCGATCATTACCACGACCAATATTTGGCCTCAACCGTGATCCTTGCGGCGATCACAACCATGACCAATATTTGGCCCGTGATCCTTACGGCGATCACAACCACGACCAATATTTGGCCCGTGATCCTTACGGCGATCACAACCACGACCAATATTTGGCCCGTGATCCTTACGATGATCACAACCACGACCAACTCTTGGTCTCAAACTGTGATCCTTACGGCGATCACTACCACCACCAACACTTGGTTAAATATCCACATATAAATCACCTATAAGTCATTCCGTCATGTGAGTATTGATCGAATGATGTGACCTAATACAAACCCATGCCCATTATCGAGGACGCGGCTATCGATAGATTAAACAAACACACTCTGCAGAGGTAGCGCACTATACCCACACCACGGAACCCATGGCCTCGCACTCCCATAACGGTGGACCAACGGTGTTTCGACAAAACCGATCTACCACCATGACACTCTCCCGGCCACTCCGACTCATTTCCCACTGGGCTAGTCATGGGTGGCCCCGATGTCTACCAAAGACACCAACGACCACCGTCGTGGCCAAACATAAACGATCCTAAACTGGGACCCAAGCTCAAAATTAAAACTGGGCACACAAGGCTTATGTCCTCCTACCTGATCAGGGTAGCGCGCGCCCATAACCTTCCCTAGTTGGAGGCACAGGCAAGAGGCACGACAATAGACCGCATGAGGGCCGTCCCATACCGGCAAATGTGGTTGCACTGGAAAAAGCCCAGTTCTGCGGCACTTGACCAACTTAATGACGGAATTTATCCCCAAAATGTAACTGTGATAACTGATACTCCGATATCAACTATCAAACTATAATCCAAGTCATAGCAATATCCAACAAATAATCCAAGCATAATATCATCATACCAAAATACTCCGAGGATAGCATAACACTACTATCATGATGAATCCGAAACAATAATCCTACTACTCCAATAACAAGAATAAAACTATCCAGGTAAGATCCATATGTAACCATCATCTCCGAAAATAATACTCCAAGCAACAGACCATCAACTAGCATCAAGAAAATAATCATACTTACCACTAATAATCCAAAGATAGCATGATTTCCAAAGTAATACTCCAAAAATATACTAACATATATCATCCTGAAACAACCATAATATCAGCCACTAATACTCCAATGGCAACATGATACTCATCAACTACAAACATAACTCCTAGTAATCCAAACAATAGCATGGCAACAGCAAGATCAAAATAATACTCCAAGAAAATGCCATGCATATATCACAACTAGCTAAAACAATATTTTAGACAAATTAAAATAATTTAAACATGTCACTGCATTACAGTGAGGAAAATGGAGGGTGTGGCTAGCCTGGGGTGGAAGAAATCACCGGGAGAAAGTGCGAGAAGCTCGCGGAAAGAATCGCCGGAAATCGTTCTCTCTCAGAGGGGGCTGATTAAGGACAGGGGAAAAATGCTCATTTTCAGTATGCCAAAACATAATGAAAGTGACACCAATAGAAAGGGCTCGATGAAACGAAGAAGTATGCTTTGGATTCACCTCATTTGGAGCTACGGTTAAAATTTTATGGGGGTTTGACTGCCAGGGACCTATCTGTAAAAATTTACCCACAAATAAGTCCTTGAGTGGATAAGACAGAAGCGTAAAATTGGAAATACGCTTTCGGCAAATGAAAACGCACACCCAAAGTGCGTCTCCCCTTATCTGACGTGGCGAGGCGGGGCCGGGGCTGGTCAACGCTGACGTGCGGGTCCCACACGGGTGGGGCCGCCACTTATCCACGCTGGACGAGTGGGGCCCATGGCCAGCTGGCAGGGAGGGGCGTCGTCTTCCTCTTCTCCTCGCGTTCGCCTGACGGAGCAGAGGACGCGGCGAGCTCCGGCGAGGCTTGCCGACGGCTCCGGCCACCTCCCGCAGCGTGCGACCTACCGGCGTGATCAACGCGACTAGGCGGATCCATCCAGACAGGTCAAGGCCGCCGGGGATCACCGGGCAAGGCGGGGCCTGAGACACGGCGGAGGAGTGCTTCGGGTGGAGTTGGGGTTCGTGGCAAATGGAGCTCCGGCGAGGGGGAGAGGGCCTGGGGATGGTAGCTGGAGTGGTGGAGGCCTACTGGTGGAGGAGGGGAGGAATCAGCTCGGACTCGAGCTAATTTAGGAGAGAGGCTGCGGCGGCCATGACGGCGATGTCGAGCATAGAGAGCTCCTCGAGCTCGGACTAGAGGCTGGGCAGGGGCTTAAGGGGTGCGGGGAGGCCAGTGGTGAGGTCGAGATGCCTCGGGGTGGGCTTATATAGCCGTGAGGCGAGGTGTCACGCTATCGTCGCCATGACGCTGCGTGGCGGCGCCACCAGGCGCATCTTGCTGCCGCATGATCTCGAGGCGAGCAATGAGGAAGGCACAATGGAGGCTCTCACGGGGCAGAGGAGGCTAAGGGGGCGCAGGGAGGATGACGACAGTGATGAATAGATCCAAAACGCCATTGTTCGCCCGTGGTCACGCGGCGGCGAGCGTCGGTGAGCAAGCGGACGGAGGGGGGAAAGGGCTCAGGGCGACGCAGTCGATCACGAGGACGCCACTGGACATGCTGGATCCAGAGCGTGTTCTTGACGCCAGGAGATGGTCACCGCAAGACTTTGGTGCGAGCGATGCACAAACGATGCCAAACGATGTCTGGGGTGGAGTCCTTCCTGGGTAGGTCTCAACTGCGTTGGTAGTTTGGTTAAAACTGTTATGGTTAAATGGTAAGCCACCTATGAAGTTTACTGCAGTAAACTTGGGTGAGCACTGGTGATCAACAGGGAGGTTTTTGGGAGCAATGGAGTTGTCTGCGAGGTTGACACTACTAGGGAAAAGCCTAGCAGCAGTTAGCTGGGTTTGGGCCTATCAATGGCGGGCACAAGCGCTCTCGATAAGGCGCCATAGATAATGCTTAGCAATAGCGGCTTGACGACGCCATCTTTGCTAAATTGACTTACTAGCAGCGGTTCTTTATAACATCGCTATTGTTAATTAGTAGTAGCGCTTCTCCTAACCCAGCTACTACTACTATTTAGTATTTTATTTCTTTTCTATTTCATGTTGTATTCATACACCTTTACACAAGTTTTCATACAACAGGAATTTAGAGATTGTTTTACATCATAATGAGTTATTACATCATGGGGTGAAAGAATCGTGGACTAGTTTCAAGTGGATGTCCATCCACTTGAAACTAATCATGATTCTTTCACCCAATGATATAATAATATCATCATCATCATCATATCATTAACAACTTAGCATCATAATACATCATTGTCATATAACACCTCCTCAATATCATCGTTTTCATCATTGACATCACATAACACCTCCTCAAGATCATCATTATCAACTCTAACACATTACAACATAATAAACATATTGTACCTCATAGGACCTATTACATTCGATTAAGACCTACTACATTTTCTAAGGTAAAATAACAAAAACAAGATAGTCCCTCGACTCTCCATTATGGAGAATGGAGATTAGCCTGTCTCCCATTCTTGCCTTTCGCTGAATGTTCTTGTTGAAAAACATAATAATAACTTTGTAGTTAGCAATGATGTACTAGTTTTAGAAGTATGCAAAAATGCACGAATGTCGTAATAGTAAAAAATCTTACCAGGTATCTCGGAGAAGTTATCGTTGTTCAACACATGCACTAGTGGCACATATTCACCATAATTTGGAGGAGTTCGATAATAGGCATTGTAATTCTCAAGAAGAGTACAAAATGCGATCGATGATTTTTCTCCTTATATGTTAATTGGGTGCCTTGATTGTAGTGGGTTTTATCTACCATCTTCCGCACAGTCTTTGAAGAATCAAAATAAGCTGTCAATGGAAATAAGCTATCAACTATTTTGAAATAAAGAATATAAATTAGTTAATAACTATGTTTGATAAACTCACATAGCGGTACAATCGGCAGCGTATCAACAAGGACCCAAATGTCCATATTGTCTTCCTCATTGTCAAGATCACCAAGATCCATGGTGATAATCATACCCTCATCAAAACCATACATTTTGCAAAGTGCTTCCCAATTTTGGCAACCAAAATGGGTTACGCTCTGAGCATTATACAGATTTACTTCAAAATCCATATCATGATGGGTCCTTAGGTGTATTTTCTTTGTTTCAAAATTTTCATGGTCTTCAAAACCCATCCTCTCCAAGACATAGCGTCTTGCATGGCATGGGATAAGCTAGTTGAATTGTAAAATATGAAAATTAGACATTGAAATAGTTGAAGTCATGCTTAATGGAGAAAAAAACTATTGTCGAAGTTGCGTGCATCGTATGAACATCGCAGGTCTCCTCGAGCTTAATCTGAAGCGGCGATCGTCGTCACCGAACGAACTGTCGCACATACCTCGATCGTCGTGGCACTAGCTACACTCCCCAGAGACCGTCATCGTCCGAGTACGACATTTCCTACAATCATAATTCAAAGATTAAACTTGTACATATTCTAGCACAAGTCATGTCAGAATTCACGACAAAATCCGGCATGACCTTTGCTAAAAAGGACATATCGGCGCTGAAATTTGCGGAGCGGAAATTAATCAACACTCCGACAAAACATAGGCCACTCGGAGATGTAAACTGAACATGAACGGCCACTTGGGCAACCACATATCCTATTTGAGCAACAACACAAAATATACAAGGATATTTGGCTGGTCTCACCTCGATGTCGGAGGGGTACGCCGGTGGCGGGATGACGGCGGGGTTGTCGAGGGGTCGGTGGACGGGACGACGGAGGTCACCTGAAACCATATAAGTTATCACTAGCAACAAAACATGTTCAACTAGTTTTATTAATTCAACTAGTTCTTACTAAATATAAACTTACTATAAATAGAACAAAAACTAGTTCTTTCTAAAAATAAAGTAGTTCAACTAGTTATATTAATTATCTTACTAAAAATAGATTAGTTACATTAATTCAACTAGTTCAACTAGTTTATTAATTTACTTACTAAACTAGTTCAACTACAACTAAAGTAGTTCAACTACCACTACTACTACTAAAAATCTAGTACTAACTAAGCTAAATTAACATCTACTACTACTAAATTAACATCTAGTACTAGCTAACCTAAATTAACATCTACTACTAAATCTAGTACTAACTAGTGGCGGGGGGGGGCGACGGAGAGGTAGCTAGGGGCGGCGAGGTCGAGGCGGTGGGAGGCGGCTGCCGGAGGAGGAGGAGGGCGGTCAGAAGGATGGATGGAGGAGGGCGGAGGAGGAGGGAGGGCGGGCTGAGGTGAGGGGAGGATGTGCGAGGAGGATGGAGGAGGGACGGAAGGAGGAGTACCTCGGGGGACGAGCAGCGGCGGCAGACGGCAGCGGTTGTCGTGGGCAGAGTGAGAGTGTGAGTGAGGGCCGGTCCTCCGTGGGGATAAGGTAGGGATAGTTGTAGCGAGTTTGGCAAAAGCGCTACAGCTAAGCAAATAGCGATGGCGCTCTACAATATAACGAGCTCTTGCTATAGCTAGCGGGGCCAAGGTCATGGCAACTATAGCAGAAGGTTGTATGTCTCAAGCAGCCATTGCTACTTCAAGTCGAAGAGCGTTTGGCGGGACACGCGCTGCTGCTAAGTAGCAGTAGTGTGGTATTTTGAAGCGCGCTGCAGATAAGATTCTGTGTATAGGCTTTTCCCTAGTAGTGTGAGGTAAAGAAGCACTTTCATCCTGGTAATTTTGAGAAGATTTGGATAAAGATTTAATGTAGTTGCTTAACAACCACATAATCTGGTCAGAAATGAAGATCATGATGATGCCCTCACATAGAGTATCAACTTGGGCTAAGGTTGGGCAAAGCTTGATTATTTGGACATATGATGATGCTGTAAAAATTTCATGCCAAATGGACAAACCAAAATAGCACTTGCTTCACAAACATCATTTCTGTCCGGAAACTTGGAATAATTTTGGTGATCAAATGGCTCAATGTAATGATGACAAATTGGGTTTAGGGAGGTTTTATGGGTATAACAATGATCTGGTAATTTATCAGGATTTTTGAAGCAATATAAAATACACTTGCTTCACAACCTGGAAATATTGCCAGAATCAAAGATTTGCTCATGTGCTCACATAGATGATTGGATAGGGCTGCAAATGGGTGGAGGGGGTTAATATGAGCACATTAAGGAGTGTGCAAAAGTTCAACTCATGTGGATTCTCCTAGCTAGTACTTCCTTCACAAAGCCTTCTATCTCACAGAAACTTTGAAAATTCACTGAGGAAGATTGGCTAGCCAAATAAATTTGAACTTGTGCATGGGGCAATTATTTGGGTATATACAAATTCACAAAAAACTTGGGAGCCACTAGGATAAATATAAATGACACTTCCTTCACAAAGTACCATTCAGGGCAGAATAGAAAAAGGAATATTGGGGAATTATTTTTGAACTGGACAAAGAAATGTTTGGGCATATTTGAGCTACATATGACCCAAAGGAATTATGAGAATTATTTGGGGATTTTTGGATGGACATAAATGTAGGTTGCTTCACAACCTAGGGCAGATAGGGTTATTCCTTTAATGAAAGAGGAATGTTTCCTATAAAAAGAGTTTTGGGTTTGGTCAAGGAGTGAAGTGGCATGATCTTTGGCAAGGTTTTGAGAATGATGAGCCGCTTGGGAGGAGGAATGAGTATGATTTCCCAGGTGCCAAGGCCACAGAACCACTCCAAAAAGAAAAACAGAGCAAAAAAACCAAATAAATCAAAAGAACAAGAAAAGGGCCAAAATCCAGGCTGTTACACACTGGATCCCAACAAACACACCGCAAAAAGACTTACATCATATGGATCTCCAAGAGACCATTGTATCGATAATCAAGAGAGAGAGAGAGGAAGCCATCTAGCTACTAACTACAAACCCGTAGGTCTACAAAGAACTACTCACGCATCATCGGAGAGGCACCAATGGACATGATGCACCCCTGCAAGATGGTGTCTAGATTGGATCTTGTGTTTCTAGACTCTGCGGTGGCTAGAATTGATTTTCGTCGACTCCCCTAGGGTTTCTGGAATATTGGGGTATTTATAGAGCAAAGAGGCGGTTTAGGGGGCACCCGAGGTGGGCACAACCCACCTGGGCGCGCCTAGGCCTCGAGGCGCGCCCTGGTGGGTTGTGCTCCCCTCGGAGCATCCCTGTAACGCCCCAAGTCCTATGTGCCAGGTGTCTGCCAGTTATTCGCCGTCTTTGCCATGTCATTCGCTTGCGTGTTGCACTTTGCCATGTCATGATGTGCATTTCATCTGCATCTTTTTCAAAACTTGCATCCGTTCGGGTCCTACCAGTTCCCTCTGTTGTCCGTTCTGAGCCTAGACACACTCGCACGCGCCCGTTGGACCTCTCAGATCTTGTCTTGTGAGCCGTAGAAAAACGTTCTCGGAATGGGTCGAGAGTTGCCGAGTGGTCTTGGTATATCACCGGTAGACCGCCTGTCAAATTTCGTTCCATTTGGAGGTCGTTTGATGCCCCAACGGTTAACCGCGTTAACCGACGGACCCCTTTTCTCTTGAAGCCCAGCACCCCTCCATACAGCCCACCTAGCCCATCTAAACCCCCTCCATGACCTTCGCCGTTGGATCACAATCGTGTGGGCGAAAATCGCACCTTATTTGGACTCTCCTAGCTCCCTCTATCTACATAAACCCCCTCTCCCCCAAAATTTCGGGCAAACCCTAGCCTTCTTCCTCCTCACTCCGCCGGACGTGTCCGCCCCCGCCGACGGACATGTCCGCCGCCGCCCGCAGCCAATCCAGGTGTGCCACCTGTCCTCCCCATGCCTCCCACCTCCGCAGCTTGTCGAAGCCCGTAGCGGGCATGCGTGGCCCGTCTGCCCCGCCGCCGCGAGCCTGCTCTGCGCCACCCCGCTGCTCGCCGGAGATCCGCCGGGATCCCTGGTATGTCTCCAACGTATCTATAATTTTTTATTGTTCCATGCTATTATATTACCCGTTTTGGATGTTCAATGGGCTTTACTATGCACTTTTATATTATTTTTGGGACTAACCTATTAACAGGAGGCCCAGCCCCAAATTGTTGTTTTTTCTTATTTCAGTGTTTCGCAGAAAATTTATATCAAACGGAGTCCAAATGGAATGAAACCTTCGGGAGAGTTATTTTTGGAACAAACGCAATCTAGGAGACTTGGAGGTCAAGAAAGAAACGAGGCGGCCACGAGGCAGGGAGGCGCGCCCCACCCTCATGGGCCTCCTCGTGGCTCCCCTGACCGACTTCCTTTGCCTATATATACTCATATACCCTGAAAACATCAGAGAGCACCACGAAACCCTATTTCCACCGCCGCAACCTTCTGTACCCGTGAGATCCCATCTTGGGGCCTTTTTCGGCGCTCCGCCGGAGGGGGAATTGATCACGGAGGGCTTCTACATCAACACCATAGCCTCTCCGATGAAGTGTGAGTAGTTTACCACAGACCTTCGGATCCATATAGTTATTAGCTAGATGGCTTCTTCTCTCTCTCTCTCTTTGGATCTCAATACAAAGTTCTCCTCGATCTTCTTGGAGATCTATTCGATGTAATTCTTTTTGCGGTGTGTTTGTCGAGATCCGATGAATTGTGGGTTTATGATCAAGATTATCTATGAACAATATTTGAATCTCCTCTAAATTCTTTTATGTATGATTTGTTATCTTTGCAAGTCTCTTCGAATTATCAGTTTGGTTTGGCCTACTAGATTGATCTTTCTTGCAATGGGAGAAGTGCTTAGCTTTGGGTTCAATCTTGTGGTGTCCTTTCCCAGTGACAGCAGGGGCAGCAAGGCACGTATTGTATTGTTGCCATCGAGGATAAAAAGATGGGTGTCGGTGTCAAAACCGGCGGATCTCGGGTAGGGGGTCCCGAACTGTGCGTCTAGGCGGATGGTAACAGGAGACGAGGGACACAATGTTTTTACCCAGGTTCAGGCCCTCTCGATGGAGGTAATACCCTACGTCCTGCTTGATTAATATTGATGATATGGGTAGTACAAGAGTAGATCTACCACGAGATCAATGAGGCTAAACCCTAGAAGCTAGCCTATGGTATGATTGTTGAGATGTAATGTTGTGTCCTACGGACTAAAGCCCTCCGGTTTATATAGACACCGGAGAGGCTAGGGTTACACAGTACAATGGTAGGAGATCCACATATCCGTATTGCCAAGCTTGCCTTCCACGCCAAGTAAAGTACCTTCCGGACACGAGCCGGAGTCTTCAATCTTCTATCTTCGTAGTTTGGGAGTCCGGCGGATATTGATAGTCCGGCTGTCCGGACACCTCCTAGTCCAGGACTCCCTCAGTAGCCCCTGAACCAGTCTTCAATGGCGATAAGTCCGGCGTGCATAATGTTCGGCATTGCAAGGCGGGTTCCTCCCTTGAATATCCGGAGAAGATAACGAACACCAGGATAGTGTCCGGCTCTGCAAAATAATTTCCACATTCCAAACATAGAGAGAATAAAACATACACCGATCCAATCTGCTGACGTATTATGCGGCATGACATCACACCGGCACCAAGCCCTTGTTTGAATTACTGTACCACTTCGGCACGTTTAGCGAAGCGGTTTCCTGGCACGCGTCCGTCAAGCGAGATCGTGTTCCCCTTTTTCCGGGATTCTCATCAATACGTGTGTGGGTAAACCAACCGCGCCATTGATGGTGGCGCTTGGGAGATAAGCAAGTTTTACAAGGCCGGTGAGGGACGCATAGTTTTGTCTGCCTATATATAAGGGATAAGGATTTACCTTCTCACCTACGGCTTCTTCCTCCTTTGCTCATCCATCCCTGCGAACCCAAGCTCCAACACTCAAGCTCGCGCATTCCGCCTCGACCCTTCTCCGAACATGTCCGGAGGGGGAGGCAAGTGGATGACCTCCACCGCCAAGGAGGAGGACATCACCAAGCTGCGCGATGCCGGATACCTTTCCGAAAACATCGCGCATCGGCTGCCCGACGCGGGGCAGCTCGTTCCTACCCCAGGACCTCATGAGAGGGTTGTTTTCCTTCCCCACTTCCTCCGCGGACTGGGCTTTCCGCTCCATCCATTCGTCCGGGGGATCATGTTCTACTACGGCCTGGATTTCCACGATCTGGCGCCGAATTTCGTCCTCAACATCTCGGCGTTTATCGTCGTGTGCGAGGCCTTTCTCTGCATCCGGCCCCACTTCGTCCTGTGGCTCAAGACCTTTAACGTCAAGCCGAAGGTTGTGAAGGGGCATAAGCGAATCGGAGGCGCTATGTTGGGCAAGTTGCCCAACGTCCCTTAACTAGAAAGGACCTTCGTGGACTCCGTCAAGGGTGGCGATCGGGGTGGTTCTATATCACCGAGCCGCGCGAGCCTACATGGGCGGCGGCCCAATTTAGATCTGGAATCCTCACGCAGCTCACCTCCCGAAAGAGAAGGGCTTGCGGTGGGGTGACCGGTGGAGGTGACGGACTTGAACCTGCATCAAGAAGCTAGTGAGCAATGGGCTCCGGCTCGTCGGCGTGGTCAGTCATGCTCCTCGGCGGATTCTCCCATGCCAAGAAAGGGCATTTAATCTGTGGGAGTTTAATCCGAACAGCACAGACGCTGGCGGGCTCTTGATACAACATCTGAAGGTGCACGGAGGTGCTGTTCAAGAGCGCTGATGCGCCCGCATCCGCGACCGAAGACCGTGGATTCAGCTGGCAGTCTCCGTCTGACGGGGTAAGTGATTCGAACCCATTACGGGACACTTGTAGTAATTAGATTGACTCTAGCGAGGTTCTTAATCTGCTTCTTCCTTTGACAGGAATGGATGGAGAAGGCTGTGCTGCTTAACAGTCCGGCTCCCTTGCCAGAAGAACCAGCAAATGCCCAATTAGCAAGGCTGCTGGTTCCGGCACCGTACGTGGTGCCGGAGAAGAAGGCCAAGAAGGTGGCCGCGGGGACTCGAAAGAGTTCCCGCAATCAGGCGTCTGAAGACGACGACGAGGACTCCTCCCCCGAAGAAGAGGAGGAGGAGGAGGAGTACTCTCTCCCGGAGGAGGGAGAGAAGAAGAGGAAGGCCTCCCCGATCAGGGCGGCCGAAGGGTCCAAGAGGAAGAGAACTATCCCCCCGGACAATTTCGCCAACATCAGTGTTGGCGAGGAAGAGTGGCCTCCAAGGGCCCGGCGTCCGGCAAGATCGTAAGTATCCGGATCATTCATATTCCGTATTATAGTATGTCACGTAGTGTCCTTCTAATGCCGCATTGTTTCCTTAGTCCGGCCGGTGACGACTTTCCCGACTCGATGAGCGGGTCGTTGGCGCCGTCGGATGTAAATTCCATCCCGACTGCCTCTACCCCACGCGCCGAGGACGACGAGGCGAAATCCCACAGGGGGACGCGCCAGGAGGAGGCTCTGGAGGCGCCGTCAGGCAGCCCCCCGGACTTTGTGGCGGACTCTACTCCGGAACCCGTAGCGGTTCCAGGGTCTGGCCAGCAGCCCCCTCGAAAGAGGGGCGGGATCGTGACGCCGGCGGCCTCCGTCCAACCGGAGGCACCGGACAACCTGCTGGAGGCGCTCAAAGGCGCCTCCATCGAGGAAGAACACCGCACTCTCATGAGTGTGGTGATTGAGAAGGTCCAGCTCGCCAAGGGCGGGCTGACCGAAGCCTGCAATAGCCTTCTAACAGGCTTTGAGGTAAGAAGGTTAAAATTAAGTAATATAATACCGCATAGACAGTAGCCCCTGATGCTTAGTCCGGTGTTCGAAAAGAAAAGTCGGACTAAGGATCTTTAACAAGATATACGCAGGGTTTCTAAAATATGTCAATATGGGTTTGCAGGCTGCGCTGTTGACCTCTGCCGCATTAACAGCGGAGGTCGAGGTGCTGAAGAATGACTTTGAGCGGTCGGAGCAAGAGCTCGGCCATGCCAAGAGGCAGCTGAAGGAAAAAGAAGGTGAATAACACCACTTTAAATGTGCACCTTACAGAAAAGGGTTTTGGTTGCAAACAAGATTTAACAAGGATAATATGTGCGATGCAGGGGCCACTAACGAGGTGGCAGCCCTGAAGGATGCCGTGTCCGTGGCCGAACGCAATGCGGCCACGGAACGGGCTGAGCGAGAAAAGCAAGCGGCGCTGGTGGCGGAAGTTCGGCAAGAGCTCTAGGCTCTCATGAAAAAGCATGAGAGTTTGGAGCGTGACTCCAAGACTCGAGAGTCCGAGCTTGCCTCGGCTCTCGAAAGTGCCAAATCCGCCAAGGCCGAGGCCCAGAGGGCCCGTGAGGAGGTAGAGGACATGAAGAAGATAGCAGCGGGTAAGGCGTTTTTCATGCAGAGCAAGCATGTGAATGTAAATTACCGGATACTTACCCGAATTCGGAGCTCTCCAGGGGCATTTGCAGATCTGCCGCGTAGTGCTTCTGATGCCACTGCGTTCTATCGTGGCGAGGAGGGGAGCTCAACGGAGAAGGTCTTCTGGTCTCAGTACGCTGAGGCCGGCCATCCAGTGCCCCCAAGCGACCAGCTGAAGCAGCTGGTCGAACTCCTAAGGTAGCCGAGGAGGCCATGAAGGGCCTCACCGGTCCGGTCAGGCTGGGCAGGCCATGCCCGGCAGCTACTTTGGCCTAGCGCGGCGGCTAGTGGATGCATGCCCAGGCTGGATGTGATCAAGCGCTCACTTTGCATTGAAGGCGCTCGTCGAGCCCTCGCCCACATAAAGGTGCAATGGGGCAAGCTGGATGCAGAGAAGCTTCTCACGGATCCGCCGCCGCCGGGCAAGGAGCACCGTACGCCGGAGCGATATTATAAAGTTGTCCTGAAGGGAGCCCGCGATATCGCGGATGAGTGCCCCCTTAATGTAATCCTTGAGTGAACTCGCTGTGTGTTTATCCTGTGCGCCGAAAACTTCGTTTATGTGCGCCATGAGCAACGCTTTGTTGAATTTAAAATATTACCTTCTGTGCGGCCGTTTGTTAAATCTGAGAGATGGCAAGTCGTTGGCTTCAGCCCCCAAGCCACGAGTGCTGGGGTGTTCGGTGATAAACTTGAGCACTCTTGTTCCCATCTTTGGGTCCATCTAGGGAGGCGCTCAACACGACGAACAAGGCGACCGGACTTATAATGCTTGAACACTCTCACTTAGCCATAGAATTCTATAATTTTAAGTTTGGTGAAGCCCCTGGTATTCGAAGACCGAATCCAGGCGCTATCCACGCCTTCGTCGGACATCATCCGAACTTCGCTCAAGCGGCATGAGTCTTTAGGGACCCAAAATACCTCTCGAACAGCGACCAGTCTCGCCTTATCATGCCGTCAGTTTTAGCTTTCCTCGAGGCGTTAACCGGCTCAACCGGGCATAATCGCGATGGTTCTCCTAGTGCTACCTTAGCCGACGGAGCGGGCGTAAGGTACCAAAACATAGGAGCCGGCAAACCCAACTATTGACCCAAGACATGATTCGAGCTGATTCATATAATGCTATAAGTTCGGGTGCCGACTTGTGAAAGTATTCGGACTTTATCACCTTGTAATATGGGGAGCGAAGCCCTGGTGTATTCGGCCGTACCAAAGTATCTGGTGCAATATGTCATGTAGTGAACATTTGTAAAGGATAACGCAATTGCCAGAAAAGGGTAATAAACTTGCAAAAGGGAGTGCTGCGTTATTTATGAAAAAAGGTCTGCTAATAAAGCGGACTGATACAAATAGTGCGGTAGGCAAGGTGTTTGGACTAGATTAACATGTCCCCCTCCAGGGATAGGCTGCAGACTTGGTGTATGTAATTAAATTTAATGCTCGTAACGGAGACCACCTGAATGTTCATCGCAGCCTTCTTTAATCCCTGACTGTTGTATCTTGAATTCGGCAAGTTCGCCGTCGGACAGGGCTTCTGGTTAATGGAGTCCTATGTATGCAAAAGAAGAAGAGATAAAAAACGAAGCCAAGGGGGGCGATCATGAGCCCCTTGTGTGGTCGAGCCGCACTCTTTGGTCCTTGTGGTTGAGCCCCTCCCCTGCGCCCATGGTATCTCCAAAGCGTAATGATGTACGCGGAGTGTTATTCTAGTGATCATGCGCGGGCGGGGGTTGGGGCCGCATGGCTACGTGTGCTCTGATCGCGCCAGGTGGTCTTGGTTGTTGTTGCTCCGGGCGCGTTTTAATGTGTCCGGCTTTTTAGTTGCCGGACTAGAGAATTGCCGTAGAAGGCTGCTCAGTATCGCCGCGCGAGAGCAGTATGTTCCTCCGTTCGGAGGGAGCGTTCCGTATTCCCATTCATCGTAATGACTCCACGAGGGCCCGACATCTTGAGCTTTAGGTATGCATAATGCGGCACCGCGTTGAATTTTGCAAATGCGGTACGTCCGAGCAGGGCATGATAGCCGCTTCTGAGCGGGACTATATCGAAGATTAACTCTTCGCCCGGAAATTATCCGGGATCCGAAGACCACTTCGGTGTGACAGAGCTGTCAGTTGGCTTCCACTCTGGGATGACACCTTTAAAGGTTGTCTTAGTAGGTTTGATCCTGGATGGGTCTATGCCCATTTTGCGCACTGTGTCCTGATAAAGCAGGTTCAGGCTGCTGCCGCCGTCCATCAGGACTCTTGTGAGGTGAAATCCATCGACGATTGGGTCTAGGACCAATGCGGTGAATCCGACATAGCGTATGCTAGTCGGATGGTCTCGTCGATCAAAAGTGATCGGACAGGAGGACCATGGATTGAATTTCGGGGCGACTGGCTCCATTGCATAGACGTCCTGTAGTGCGCGCTTCCTCTCCCTCTTGGGTATATGGGTCGCGTAAATAATTTTCACCGTCCGCACTTGCGGGGGGAAACCCTTCTATCCTTTGTTGTTCGGCGGCCGGGTCTCTTCCTCGTCGTCGCTATTTAGCCCCTTGTCATTGTGTTCGGCAATTGACTTGCCAGCCTGCCTGAACACCCAACAATCTCTATTGGTGTGATTGGCTGGCCTTTCGGGGGTGCCATGTATCTGGCATGAGCGGTCGAGTATTCTGTCCAGATTGGACGGGCCCGGAGTTGTTCTTTTAAATGGCTTCTTCCGTTGACCGGGTTTGGAGCCTCGGAATCCGGCATTGACTGCCGTATCCTCTTTGTCGTCGCCGTTAGTATGGCGTTTGTTTTTGATTCGACGTGACCTGCCGTGATTGTCCTTGGTGTCCGGACTGCCAGAATTTTTGCGGAGATTATTGCTGCGGGCTAGCCAGCTATCCTCTCCCGCGCAAAAGCGGGTCATTAACGATGTGAGGGCTGCCATGGATTTCGGCTTCTCCTGCCCCAGGTGCCGGGCTAGCCATTCGTCCCGGATGTTGTGTTTGAAAGCTGCGAGGGCCTCCGCATCCGGACGGTCGGCGATTTGATTTTCTTCGTCAAGAACCGTGTCGAAACTGTCCGGCCGATTCGTCGGCTGCTGAATAATGTGGCTTAGGTCATCGGCGTCGGTGGTCGCGTATGTACCTTGGAAGTTATCAAGGAACGCGGCCTCGTGTCTTCCCAACACCCAATCGACTCTGCGGGCAGGCTGTTAAGCCAATGCCGAGCTGGTCCTTTAAGCTTGAGTGGGAGATATTTGATGGCGTGCGGATCGTCGCGCGGGCCATATGGATGTGGAGAAGATAATCTTGATCCACACTGCGGGTCTGTTGTACCATCGTAAGATTCGATGTTCACGGGTTTGAACCTTCGGGAATCGATGATCCATTACTTCATCCGTGAAGCATAACGGGTGTCTGGCGCCCTGTCTTGAGCAATATCGCGGCGCAGCTCGAGGGGCGCTGTCTGCTGTGTTCGGCCCGGCGGCGTTATGTCCGCGCGACGGTATTCGTCGTGGGTCGAGGGCGCCCACGTGATCCATAGATGGATCTGGATTGCCTTGCTTTGTCCTCCAAGATGTCTCGCAAGTCCGGCGCGTTCCTTTTGGCCGTACTCTGGATCGATGTCGGGGTACGGTCTTGGCTGGGGCCTTGAATGCCTCTCTGTCGCGACCACGGGGCGGTCGGTCAGCCATGTCGTGCGCTGGTGATAAAGGTATGTATGCTTCCTCCTCTAATTGGGGGAGCAGCTTGCGTCTTGGGTAACTTTTCGAGGGGAGTTCGAGTTTATACTCTTCGGCCGCGAGGATCTCGGTCCATTGATCGGCTAGCAGATCTTGATCAGCTTGAAGCTGTTGCTGCTTTTTCTTTAGGCTATTTGCCGTGGCTATGAGCCTGCGCCTGAAGCGTTCTTGTTCGACGGGATCCTCGGGTATGACGAATTCATCATCGTTGAGGCTCGCTTCGTCTTCGGAGGGAGGCATATAGTTATCATCCTCAACCCCTTCGTCTGTGTCCTCCTGCTCTGAGCCTTGCGGGAGGGGATCGTCTTCGGCACTCTCCGGAGTGTTATTATCTCCCGTGCCGGATTCTCCATTCTTGTTGTGGCGGGATTTAGAGCGGCGCCGCGGACGCCGGCGTTTAGGTTGCTTCTTTAGAGAATCTCCCTCCGCTGCTTTCTCGCCATCCCCTTCTTTTGGGGTATCCACCATGTAGACGACGTACGACGAGGTGGCCTTCCAGTGCCCCGTGGGCGCTGGGTCCTGATCGTCTCCGGCATCATCGTCCATAGCGTTGATTTCCTCGGAGTCGTAGTCTAGCATGTCGGTTAAATCTTCGATAGTGGCTACAAAGTGGGCGGTGGGTGGGCTCTGAATTTCTTCATCGTCCGTACTCCAACCGTCCTAGCCATAGTCCGGCCAGGATTCTCCTGATAGCGAGAGATGCTTCAGGGAATTCAGGATATCGCCAAAGGGCGAGTGTTGGAAGATGTCCGCGGCGGTGAATTCCACAATCGGCGCCCAATCTGGCTTAATTGGCGGGGGCGCGGGAGGCTTGGAGTCCGGCGAGGAGTCCGGCGTCTCGGGATCACGAGTTTCGCAAGGGACACAATCGGTATTCGGCTCCATCGCCATAGATGTTGAAGCCCCTGGGGCGGCGTCTATCCACCGACCCTCGTCATGGGCAATTGGCTCCAGGCAAGCAGCCGGGGCGGATTTAAGTGCGGCCACCAAAGCACTGTCCGGCGGCAGAGTCAGATCATGCCCATCGTCACAGTGCGGCGCGCTTGGCTGTGGCTCGAGTCCGTCAAAGATCAAGTCTCCGCGGTCATCGGCCGTGAAGTTTAGGCTTCCGAATCTGACCTGACGGCCAGGGGCGTAGCTTTCGATCTGCTCCAAATGGCCAAGAGAGTTGGCCCGCAGTGCAAAGCCACCGAATACGAAGATCTGTCCGGGGAGAAAAGTCTCACCCTGGACAGCGTTGAAGGTTGAAGATGCCATCGGGCCTATCGGTGACGACACAGAGGAACTCTCAATGAAAGCACCAATGTCGGTGTCAAAACTGGCGGATCTCGGGTAGGGGGTCCCGAACTGTGCGTCTAGGCGGATGGTAACAGGAGACGAGGGACACAATGTTTTACCCGTGTTCAGCCCTCTCGATGGCGGTAATACCCTACGCCCTGCTTGATTAATATTGATGATATGGGTAGTACAAGAGTAGATCTACCACGAGATCAATGGGGCTAAACCCTAGAAGCTAGCCTATGGTATGATTGTTGAGATGTAATGTTGTGTCCTACGGACTAAAGCCCTCCGGTTTATATAGACACCGGAGAGGCTAGGGTTACACAGAGTTGGTTACAATAGTAGGAGATCCACATATCCGTATTGCCAAGCTTGCCTTCCACGCCAATTAAAGTACCTTCCGGACACGAGCCGGAGTCTTCAATCTTCTATCTTCGTAGTTTGGGAGTCCGGCGGATATTGATTGTCCGGCTGTCCGGACACCCCCTAGTCCAGGACTCCCTCAATGGGGTTTATATCATATTGCTTGAGTTTACCCCTCTACATCATGTCATCTTGCCTAATGTGTTACTCTTTTCTTATGAACTTAATACTCTAGATGCATGCTGTATAGCGGTTGACGTGTGGAGTAATAGTAGTAGATGCAGAATCATTTCGATCTACTTGTCGCGGACGTGATGCCTATATACATGATCATGCCTAGATATTCTCATAACTATGCACTTTCCTATCAATTGCTCGACAGTAATTTGTTCACCCACCGTAATACTTATGCTATCTTAAGAGAAGCCACTAGTGAAACCTATGGCCCCCGGGTCTATTTTCTATCATATAAGTTTTCGATCTATTTTATTTTGCAATCTTTACTTTCCAAGCTGTATCATAAAAATAACAAAAATGTTTATCTTATTATCTCTATCAGATCTCACTTTTGCAAGTGGCCGTGAAGGGATTGACAACCCCTTTATCGCGTTGGTTGCAAGGTTCTTATTTGTTTGTGCACGTACGAGGGATTTGCGTGTATCCTCCTACTGGATTGATACCTTGGTTCTCAAAAACTGAGGGAAATACTTACACCACTTTGCTGCATCACCCTTTCCTCTTCAAGGGAAAACCAACGCATGATCAAGAGGTAGCAATCCCGCCGGAGACCTCCAGTAGGCCAGTGTCGCCCTCACGCCCCTCTTCCTCCCTCCTCTCTCTTCCTTCTCCCCTCACCCATTCTCTCTCCCTGTCTCCCGCAGGAGCTCCACCATGGCCGTGCCAGTGAGCTCTGCCACATGCCTCGCCGTGATCTACCTCACCGGGCGCCGCCGTCGACCACCGCGGCCGGATCTGGGGTCCCCATGCCCGGATCCACCCATTCCCGGCCTCCCCGGCCCTCGCCGGAGTCCCATGCCTCCACCTCGATAGCATTGACTTCCGTGCCCGCAGTTCTGTACGAGAGAAGGAGCCGACCTCGACCTGCCAGATTTTTTCGCGAGGTGAAAAAATTGCTGACCCTGAGATTCAAACTTCATGTGTGCATGTTTGACCCATCATAACTTTGTGCATATTGCTCCATTTTGTGTGCATAATATGTCAAAATGTTCATCTCAGAGTGCTATTCATGTTGGAGTAGTTTGCATTCATGTTACTATCCATCTTGATGCCTTAGTCATCATTGCAAAACTGTCAAGTGATATAAATTGCTAGAATCTGATGATTGTTAACATCATGTATGCATCTTGTGAGTGGTGTAACTTTGTCTCTGTTGATCCTATGATGATGATATTGATATGCAAATGTTCTGCTCTTCATGGTCTACATGTTGGTTTGCTTTGCATTCATGTTAGGGTGCATCTTGACATCTTAATATCTGTTGCAGAAGTGCATGTTGCTGTTAACTGCTGAAAACTATTATAAGTTGTCATTTTGTCATTTTAATATCTTTTTGTGTGATTTTCTTTTGAGCATCATGTCTACATGTTTAGGAGCATAATTATGCCTTCTTTACTGGGGTGAAATCCATGTATTTTGATATGCCCTGTAGTGAGTGCAACAAGCTTGTGAAATGGAGTACTCGTTGTTAATGTGATGTCATTTCTGAATCTGTCATATCATGATGCCATGTTTGCTTGATGCTATGTAGGATCGAAAGTATGTCTAGAGGGGGGGGGTAATTAGACTACTTGACAATATAAAAATTCTGCCTTTTGACAAAGAACAGTTTTTGGCAGATTCACAATTATGATCAAGTCAAGCATCACCCTACACATGCAATTCTAGAGTATAGGCAGCGGAAAGTAAATTGCACATGTAGTAAAGAGAGGTGGAGAAGAGCAAACGCAATTTTGGAGACGCGGTGATTTTTCTCGTGGTTCCGATAGGTGGTGCTATCGTACTTCCACGTTGATGGAGACTTCAACCCACGGAGGGTAACGACTGCGAGAGTCCACGGAGGGCTCCACCCACGAAGGGTCCACGAAGAAGCAACCTTGTCTATTCCATCATGGCCTACGCCCACGGAGGGCTAGCCTTACTCGGGGTAGTTCTTCACGAAGTAGGCGATCTCCTTGCCCTTACAAACTTCTTGGTTCAACTCCACATCTCGACAGAGGCTCCCAAGCGACACCTAACCAATCTAGGAGGCACCACCCTCCAAAAGGTAATAGATGGTGTTGATGATGATGAACTCCTTGCTCTTGTGCTTCAAATGATAATCTCCCCAACACTCAACTCTCCTCACTGATTTGGCTGTGGTGGAAGAAAGGATTGAGTGGAAAGCAACTTGGGAAGGCTAGAGATCAAGCTTCATATGGTGGGAGTGGAGCAACTTGATCTCAACACAAGGGTAGGTAGTTCTCTTCTCAGAAATGTAAGGTAGGAGTGGTAGTTCTTTCTGATGGCTCTCTCAACGAATGAAGAGGGGGTGGAGGGGTATTTATAGCCTCCACACAAAATCCAACCGTTACACACATTTGAGAAATCTCGGTGGGACCGAAGTTGACAACTCGGTGAGACCGAAAGTTCAAATAATGTGAACGTTGGGATTTTCGGTGGGACCGAAAATACAATCTCGGTTAGTCCGATTCGTGCAATGACAAGAGCAAGCCAATTTCGGTGGGACCGACTTCATCATCTCGGTGACACCGATTTGATGATGAAGATTCTGAAGCTTGGCAACTCAAGTTTGGTGAGACCAAGTTCGAATCGGAAAATCCGAGTTTTCTAGGGTTTGGCTTTATGGCTGAGGTGGTTCATCTCGGTGTGGTGAGTTTGGAAAATCGGTGGGACCGAGATTACTTATGAGTGTATATGGCGGTGAAAATTGCTGATAGTTTAGGAGATGTATCACTAAGCACTTGAGCAACGGATCATCATCATAACCTCATCCCTTTTAATAGTATTGGCTTTCCTATGGACTCAATGTGATCTTGGATCACTAAACCAAAAATGGAGTCTTGAGCTTTTGCCAATGCTTGCCTTAGCATTTTGAGGGTCCACTTCTTGAGTCCTTGCCATACCCATATCATTGAACTCTCGAAATGATTCTCAAGTAGCTCTTAGTTCAATGATATATATGTTGTTATTAATTACCAAAACCACCCGGGGATTAGTTGCACTTTCAATCTCCCCCTTTTTGGTAATTGATGACAACATATAGATCAAAGCTTCGACAAAGGATATAATCAATGAATAATATCATCGCTTTGAGAAGTATGTTATAAGCAAGAGCTCCCCCTAAATTTGTGCATTATTTAAGATTTGCGTTTGAATGCAAATGCACAATCGATTAGGATCATGGGTCACTCTTCCATGTCACATACATCTTGGTGGAGCGCACAAAATGATAAGAATGAATAGCATGCACCCAATCACCAAGACATGAGTAAATGGTCATACAAGATAGGAATAGCATATGATAAGCATTAAGCACACATTAAAGCATAGTACGACCAAGCACTCATTAAGGTAGAATCAAACGTAGTATCAAACACACTGAATGTCTCGAAAACCAAAAGTATCTCAAAGAAACCGCAAAAGAACGAAAGAGCAAAAGCGCAAAGACAACATCACTCTCTCTCGAAGTCCTATGATCTATACAATTTCTCCCCTTTGGCAACAAGTTACCAAAAGTTCGAAAAAGCATAGAGCTAAGCGTCCTTTGGGGACTCTTTGGCGGCTCCGTGCAGGTTGATGTTGGAGTTGATATGACAGCATCGACAAAGACTTGGTGATGTGCGTCTTTGGAGGAGTGGTCCTTTGGAGCTGGAGCTGGAGTAGGAGTAACTATTGGGCTGTGGGAGGTTTGAAGCTGTAGTCTGGTGTCGATCCTTTGGAATAGCAGTGATCGGGTCTGTGGGAACCGGAGCGATCTGTTGATAAGCATCTGGACTAAGTCATCCTGCATCTCACGCATAAGCTCTTCCTTCTCCTCTTTGCTTCCTCAATATCGCCTCGAGCTTATTAACAAATCACTTGCACTTGATCGACTTCACGTCCAGAGCATGGATCTTGTCCTCAACAATCCTCTCTAGGCTCTCCTGAGACTGTACAATGCTGGCCAGGCGTTGTTCAATCCTTTGGGTAGCTTCAAGTATCTGCTCTCCGAAGCTCTTTGGTTTAGCTGCTGCTGCTGCTGCTGCTTCCTTGTCAGCTTTGGCTTTCTTGGCAGCTTCAATCTTGGCTTGACCTTCAACAGATGTCGGATCCTCCTCATCCATCACAACAACATTGTCTTCATGCTCTGGCTGCAGTGGTAAATGTTCTCTATCCAACAAGAATGTGCCAGTGCCAAACTTGGCATTGATAAGCATCTGAATCATGGGCAAATCCACATGACCTTTTACGGTCATTGCAGTCCTCTTAATGGTTTCTACCATCAAGTCCATCACCTTGAAAGGTGCTTTCTCATCAAGTATGTGCAGCATGTTGATAGAGTATCCTCTGATCATGCGATGATCTCCAGACTTGGGCATCAAGGTATGCCTCAATATGGTGTTTGTGGTAGGTAGGCCTGCCTGGAGATAGTAGACTGAGCCGAGCTTCCAGATTCCCAAATCCTTTGCTGGAACCTCTTTGTACATGTTCTTCATGGATTCATGGTTCTTCTTTGGACTCCCATATACATCAATGTCATCCTCTCGTTGCACTGGAGCATTCAGAAGTTCTGCCCATTCTTCAACAGATGAAGAAAATCTTTGGCCTTCAGTCATCCACACAATCTTTCCATCAGGGTAGAAATGAGCTGTGGTATAGAATTGCATTATCATCTCATCATTCCAACTTGTCAATTTCTGACCTACAAAGTCTGCAACACCACAAGCAGTGAAACTTTCATGCACATGTGGA
The DNA here is from genome assembly GCA_021437245.1 of Aegilops speltoides. Taxonomy (NCBI): domain Eukaryota; kingdom Viridiplantae; phylum Streptophyta; class Magnoliopsida; order Poales; family Poaceae; genus Aegilops; species Aegilops speltoides. Next base: position 17,371,386 of record CM038143.1, read on the forward strand.
AAGAAATCTCTGTGCTCTTCGCTGTCAATGTACTTCCAGTCAACATATCGAGTGTCTGCGACTATGGGCTTCTTGTCCATCAAGCCTTTGTCTCATAGAAGTCCTGCTGCTCTCGGTGTGAAATCTGGGATCAACAGTAGTTCTTCTCCTCACGGCATATGGGTCAGCTTGTCTCCATAGCCTGAGACCTCTATCTTTCCTTGCCTTCATATCCTCAGCTTGAGGATGAGCATCATTATGTAGTGGCAGTTTTGGACGAAGTTTCGCAAAAGCTGGTGCTTCATCATCGACACAGCTGGTGGCACATCATCCTTGTTCTTCTCAGACGCTGGAATGTTCCTGACTGTCTTCTTGGGCTTGGCAGCAGGCTTTGCTGGAGCTGCCTTGGCTGGAGCAGATTTCTTGGGCTTTGAAGTGTCTCCAGCCTTGATGGCATCACCCATGAACTTTGGCTTCTGAGGAGGAGGCTGGGATGCTTCCTCTTCCTCATCTTCTTCTGCTGCATCATGAACTATCCTCTTTCTCTTGGAGGTTTTCTTCACTCTGCTTGCAGTTTCCTCTTCCAACTTCAGCTTCTTGGCAACAGTTGACTGCTTGACTCTGCTGGTGCCCTTCTTAGTTTGTTGACCTTGTTGCTCTTTGCCAACAACCTTCCTTTTGGGCTTTGAGGTCACCTCTTCCTCAACAACAAAATCTGAATCCTCATCATCTGAATTCCTCTTCTTTCTGGCTCTGGTGGCTGCAGGAGGTAATCCACTTGGTGTACTCCTCTCACCATCATCTGATGAGCTGCTAGGATCAGGACTAGTGCCTGCCTCTGGAATATCTGCAATGGGTGTCTCTGACTTGTTACATTTATCCTTTGGCATCGACATGGTGACAACCTGTGAATAGATAAGGTGTAGGCAGAGAAGAAGAGTCATCACAAAGCTGCGAAGTTTTGCAAAAAAATGAGTTCAAATTCTAGTATTAGGTTTTCACGAAGACATTTGGTCAGACCGAGTTTAAGATTCGGTGAATCCAAGTGTTAAGCGAAGCTTTCACACCACTTTCGGTTTGACGAAGTGGGTTTCGATCTGCCGAAAACACTAGGGTTTCACAGAATCGTCATTTCGGTCACACCGACTTGCACAACTTCGGTTGGACGAAGGGTGCGGTGCAATGGCCATAGGCAAAATCGGTCATACCGAAAATGTAAAATCGGTCTCACCGAGATGTGTTCGCGGAAACCTAACCCTAAAACTTTTACTCGAATCTAGTCCAAAAGAACTAATCTGGTGTATGCAGGAGGATTTCAATCGTGGCAAGATAATAGGCAAACCAAGCGTGCATTGAATCGGAGATGGGAGCACGAGTGGGATCAAAACTCACCCTAACTTGGTGGAGTTTTTCTCGGCTGCAACGGGCGGAGAAGAAGATGTCCGTTGGCGGCGACGGAGACTGCGGCGAGGGCGCCTGAGCGGCAGCTCGCGACGATCCGGAGACCAAGCGGCGGCGGCAAAAGGTGTGGGGGCGAAACATTTGAAGGAGGAATCAGCAGCGGCCCTCGGATATATATACCCCTTGTTGTCGGTGGGACCGAGTTGTAAAACTTCGGTGGCACCGAGATGGATAACTGCTAAGCGTTATGCACTTCGATCACGCCGAAAATCACAACTCGGTTTCACCGAGGTGAAAACCTAGATCAGTCTAAATGCTTTCGGTTCGACCGAGTTTGAGAGTTGGTCTGACCGAAATCAATTAGAAGGTTCTGGAAGTTAGCTCTTGACGGATCGGTGGCTCCGAGTGCTCCTCACCCGAAGGGTCCGAAAATGACTTGTTCAAAGTTTGTGATGTAAGCATGAATGGAATTTGAGACAAGAAAGCATAGATAGCTAGGGGAGGTACTTAGGCATTCTTGTCCATCCATTTGGTCAGAAAAATCAAAACGACCAAAACAACAAATGGATGTCCTCGAATGGACAAAATCATGCATCCAACATGCTCACACAATAAGATAGCAAATGAAATATGTGTCAAACATGCACAATCAAAACTCTAGCAACTAACACACAATTTGTCGATGACTAGGTCATCTTTATATGAGTATATTGACTTAGGAGCCAAATGAGAACATTTGATCATAGGTCATACTCATCGTTTAAGCACAAGTGGGGTTACCACTTTTACATAAAGCATTGATGTGTTCACATCATTTGAAGATGCTTTAGCTCAATTTTTAGAGCAAAGCTCCCCCTAGATGTGAGAACCCCTTTTAAAGGGTCAAACTAACCTTGGGTTGTCGTAGAAGACTTCATGTAGATGTTGAAGATGTGGATGCTCAATGTTGATGAAGATCATCAAGAGTTGGGAGCAATCCTTTGGATTCGGGCACTTTCAATACCTACATGGGTTAGTCCCACAAGGAACAAACAAGGATATCCATGGACATAGATTGAAGTACACAATAGATGATGTCCATGAAAGCAATGATTACCTTGTCCCTTGACTTACCAACAAGAGGGTTTGTGACTCCATGAACTAGTGCACGATGTGGAAGTTGATTGCACAAGTTTTTGCCAAAATGAATGTGAGTGAAGTATGTTGGCGGAGTCACCCTCAAGAACTTTCTAGTTCTTCTTCTTGGGATCCACATCATCTTGATGGGAATCCTTGGGGTTGTAGTTGAGCTTGTGAAGTAGAACTTGGCGTTTCCTTGGGAACCCACTTGACCATGGCTTGAGGTGCTTCAACAAATGCATCAATCTCCTCTTGAAGCTTGTCCTTGCCTTTTAGCTTGTGGTCTTGTGGTGGAAGATCATCTTGAGCTTGTTCCACATTGGAAGAAGTAGGACCATACTTCTCCTTTTGAGGAACAAACTGTGGAGTAGGATATTGACCTTCTTCCCATTCAACACCTTCAGCGTTGAACTTTCGCTCAAAACCAATTCCTTGATTCTTCCGGTGCCTTCCTTGCTTGCGAACAATTTCCTCAAAGTTCTTGCTTCCGGCAAGGCTCTTGTAGACACCTTTCTCTATAATCCCTTTCAATAAACTATTTTCTTGCTCAAGTGTAACTTGGCTTGAAACATTGTTAGTGGAATCAAGAGAACTACTAGAAGCAACAATATTGGATTTAGCATGGTTATTGTTACTACTAGAAAAAGAATTTTTCTTATGCTTGTCATGCTTAGTTTTAATGGGTGGCAAGAAATTAGACAAGAGAAGTCGTTTGGCAAGATATGAAGAACTCTTCTTTGAAGATCGTCATTGATTCCTTTTAAAACTCATGTTCTTGCTCTAGAGTGAGCTTCTCGAGCGTAGCTTCTCATGAGATCTTAGGAGCTCTCTATGATCTTCTTGAGTTGTTTCATGAGCTAACTTAAGAGTGTTTAGTTCTTTAGTTAGACGCTCAATCTCCTTCATAGCATTGTCATTCGACTCTTCTCGGCTATAAAGACTACTAGCATGTTCATCATTACTAGGCTCATTGGATTTATCATGTAAGAGCTCATCTTCACCAAGCAAGTCATCCTCATCACTATTGAAGTCAATGAATTCAGGGTGTGATACCTTGGGGCCTTTAGCCATGAAGCATCTTCCAATTCCCTCATTTGGTGAATCAAATAAGTCATAGGAGTTGGAGTTGGAGGATCTGAGAGCAAGACCGGCAACACCTTCATCTTGGTTGTAGTCGGAGTTGGAGTGATAGCTTCCTTCGGATTGATTGTCGAGTCGGGCCGGAGACCCATTCACCTACATGAGCTTGATGTTTTCTTCTTGTGTAGCTCCTTGATGACTTGTCTTTCCTCTCCGAATCCTTGCTTCTCCGAGAGGGTCTTCGTTCATAACGATCATCTCTACTCCTTCTCTCTTTCGAGGTGACTCATCTCTTGAGCTTCTTCTTCTTGGAGATTCTTCTCTTCTCTTGTGGGGAGCCGTACACTCATTTGAGTAGTGTCGGGTCTTCCACAATTGTAGCAGATTCGATCACGACTAGAAGATCTCTTTTCATCATATGATCTAGACTTTGAGCTTCTCTCTTTGCCTCTACTCTTGTAGAATTTGTTGAAGTTCTTGACCATTAGGCTTATCTCTTCATTGGAAACTAACTTGTCACTTGAGGTTGTGGGAGCATCACTTGTAGCTTTGTAAGCACCACTTGACTTGTTGTGAAGCTCTTCCTTAACCTTAAGTGTCATCTCATGAGCAACAATTCTTCCAATGACTTCGGTTGGCTTGAGATTCTTGTAGTTTGGCATCATTTGGATCAAAGTGCACACGGTGTCATACTTTCCATCCAAAGCTCTGAGAATCTTCTTGATGATGAATCGGTCGGTCATTTCTTCGCTTCCTAAGCCGGCAATCTCATTTGTGATGAGAGCAAGCCTAGAGTACATTTCAGCGACTCCTTCACCATCCTTCATCTTGAACTTGTCAAGTTGACCTTGAAGAATGTCTAGCTTTGATTCCTTCACGGACTCGGTACCTTCGTGCATTTCAACCAAAGTATCCCAAATCTCTTTTGCATTCTCAAGACGGCTGATTTTGTTGAACTCCTCGGGACACAAGGCATTGAAGAGAATGTCACAAGCTTGAGCATTGTTTTGCAACATCTGCAATTCTTCCATTGTAGCTTCGCGATCTGGAACTTTTCCTTCCTCGAAGAATTCACCTTGCATACCAACACAAATAATGCCCCATGCGGCTGGGTTATGACCAAGAAAATGCATTTTCATTTTATGCTTCCAACTAGCAAAATTTGTACCATCAAAGTAAGGACCTCTACGAAAATTACCCTCACTAGGCGCCATACTCTCCTAGGTTGTGAAACCAAGCTTATGGAGTCAATGCAATGGAAACCAATACAATGGAGACCAAAGCTCGATACCACTTGTAGGATCGAAAGTATGTCTAGAGGGGGTGATTAGACTACTTGACAATATAAAAATTCTGCCTTTTGACAAAGAACAGTTTTTGGCAGATTCACAATTATGATCAAGTCAAGCATCACCCTACACATGCAATTCTAGAGTATAGGCAGCGGAAAGTAAATTGCACATGTAGTAAAGAGAGGTGGAGAAGAGCAAAGCGCAATTTGGAGACGCGGTGATTTTTCTCGTGGTTCCGATAGGTGGTGCTATCGTACTTCCACGTTGATGGAGACTTCAACCCACGGAGGGTAGCGGCTGCGAGAGTCCACGGAGGCTCCACCCACGAAGGGTCCACGAAGAAGCAACCTTGTCTATTCCATCATGGCTCACGCCCACGGAGGGCTAGCCTTACTCGGGGTAGATCTTCACGAAGTAGGCGATCTCCTTGCCCTTACAAACTTCTTGGTTCAAGTCCACATCTCGACGGAGGCTCCCAAGCGACACCTAACCAATCTAGGAGGCACCACCCTCCAAAAGGTAATAGATGGTGTTGATGATGATGAACTCCTTGCTCTTGTGCTTCAAATGATAATCTCCCCAACACTCAACTCTCCTCACTGATTTGGCTGTGGTGGAAGAAAGGATTGAGTGGAAAGCAACTTGGGAAGGCTAGAGATCAAGCTTCATATGGTGGGAGTGGAGCAACTTGATCTCAACACAAGGGTAGGTAGTTCTCTTCTCGAAATGTAAGGTAGGAGTGGTAGTTCTTTCGATGGCTCTCTCAACAAATGAAGAGGGGTGGAGGGTATTTATAGCCTCCACACAAAATCCAACCGTTACACACATTTGAGCAATCTCGGTGGGACCGAAGTTGACAACTCGGTGAGACCGAAAGTTCAAATAATGTGAACGTTGGGATTTTCGGTGGGACCGAAAATACAATCTCGGTTAGTCCGATTCGTGCAATGACAAGAGCAAGCCAATTTCGGTGGGACCGACTTCATCATCTCGGTGACACCGATTTGATGACAGAAGGTTACAGAAGCTTGGCAACTCAAGTTTCGGTGAGACCGAGTTCTGAATCGGAAAATCTGAGTTTTCTAGGGTTTGGCTTTATGGCTGAGGTGGTTCATCTCGGTGTGAGTGAGTTTGGAAAATCGGTGGGACCGAGATTACTTATGAGTGTATATGGCGGTGAAAGTTGCTGATAGTTTAGGAGATGTATCACTAAGCACTTGAGCAACCAGATCATCATCATAACCTCATCCCCTTTTAATAGTATTGGCTTTCCTATGGACTCAATGTGATCTTGGATCACTAATCCAAAAATGGAGTCTTGAGCTTTTGCCAATGCTTGCCTTAGCATTTTGAGGGGTCCACTTCTTCAGTCCTTGCCATACCCATATCATTGAACTCTCTGAAATGATTCTCAAGTAGCTATTAGTTCAATGATATATATGTTGTTATTAATTACCAAAACCACCCGGGGATTAGTTGCACTTTCATGCTACCAATTAATCCATGCATAATATGAAGATGCTTAGTTGACATGTTTTGTTTTCCATGTTACTATCTATCATGACATGCCTTTTGGCGCCTCATATATGTCCTGTAGAATATGTTTTAATGTCATGAACATGCTTATATTATGTTCCAGTTTTCTGTTAACTTCATGATGCCATGTTGTGAACTTGTTAATGATTGATCCATGCCTCTTATGGAGATGCTACAATTACATGTTTTGAATTATGCTATGAGTACTTTGTCCACATGCCAAGTTTGATAATTTTGGATATCATATGCCTCTGTTCCATGCTTGCAAACATGCTATCGTAATGTTGCTGTTTTCACTTGCTGAAAATGTTTCAACATTCAATATTGTCTTGTTGGTACCTGATGTCTACTACACAACCTTCTTCTTGTAGACGTTGTTGGGCCTGCAAGTGCACATGTTTGTAGGACAGTAGCAAATTTCCCTCAAGTGGATGACCTAAGGTTTATCAATCCATGGGAGGCGTAGGATGAAGATGGTCTCTCTCAAACAACCCTGCAACCAAATAACAAAAAGTCTCTTGTGTCCCCAACACACTCAATACAATGGTAAATTGTATAGGTGCACTAGTTCGGCGAAGAGATGGTGATACAAGTGTAATATGGATAGTAGATATAGGTTTTTATAATCTGAAATTATAAAAACAGCAAGGTAACTAATGATAAAAGTGAGCGTAAACGGTATTGCAACGATAGGAAACAAGGCATAGAGCTCATACTTCCACTTGTGCAAGTTCTCTCAACAATAATAACATAGATAGATCATATAACAATCCCTCAACATGCAACAAAGAGTCACTCCAAAGCCACTAATAGCGGAGAACAAACGAAGAGATTATGGTAGGGTACGAAACCACCTCGAAGTTATCCTTTCGGATCGATCTATTCAAGAGTTCATACTAGAATAACACCTTAAGACACAAATCAACCAGAACCCTAATGTCACCTAGATACTCCATTGTCACCTCAAGTATCCGTGGGCATGATTATACGATATGCATCACACAATCTCAGATTCATCTACTCAACCAACACACAGGACTTCAAAGAGTGCCTGTCGATGTCAAAACCGGCGGATCTCGGGTAGGGGGTCCCGAACTGTGCGTCTAGGCGGATGGTAACAGGAGACAAGGGACACAATATTTTTACCCAGGTTGGGCCCTCTCGATGGAGGTAAAACCCTCATACTGCTTGATTAATATTGATGATATGGGTAGTACAAGAGTAGATCTACCACGAGATCAAGGAGGCTAAACCCTAGAAGCTAGCCTATGGTATGATTGTTGTAATGTATGTTGTCCTCACGGACTAAAGCCCTCCGGTTTATATAGACACCGGAGAGGGCTAGGGTTACAGAGTCGGTTACAATGGTAGGAGATCTACATATCCGTATCGCCAAGCTTGCCTTCCACGCCAAGGAAAGTACCTTCCGGACACGAGCCGGAGTCTTCAATCTTCTATCTTCGTAGTCTTGGAGTCCGGCGGATAATGATAGTCCGGCTGTCCGGACACCCCCTAGTCCAGGACTCCCTCAGTAGCCAAACCAGTCTTCAATGACGATAAGTCCGGCGCGCATAATGTTCGGGATTGCAAGGCGGGTTCCTTCCTTGAGTAATCCAGAGAAGATGATGAACATCAGGATAGTGTCCGGCTCTGCAAAAATAATTTCCACATTCCACCGTAGAGAGAATAAAATATATACACTGACTCAATCTGCTGACGTATTATGCGGCGTGCCATCACACCGCAGCCAAGCCTTTGTTTGAATCGTTTTTTACCATACCACCTCAGCACGTTTAGCGAAGCGGTTTCCTTGGCACGTCCTGTCAAAGCAGAGATCGTGTCCCCCTTATTCCGGGATTCTCATCAATACGGACATGGGTAACCCAACCGCGCCATTGATGGTGGCGCTTGGGAGATAAGCGAGTTTTACCAGGCTGGTGGGGGACGCATAGTGTCGTCCGCCTATATATACGGGATAAGGATTCACCTTCTCACCTACGCCTTCTTCCTCCTTTGCTTATCCATCTCCGCGCACTCAAGCTCCAACGCCCAAGCTTGCGCATCTAACCTCAACCTTCTCCGAATATGTCCGGAGCGGGAGGTAAATGGTTAGTCTCCACCGTCAAGGAGGAGGACATCACCAAGCTGCGCGACGCCGGATACCTTTCCAGCGATATTGCGCATCGGCTGCCCGACGAGTGGCAGCTCATCCCCACCCCTGGGCCTCATGAGAGGGTCGTCTTCCTCCCCCACTTCCTCCGTGAACTGGGCTTTCCGCTCCATCCATTTGTCCGGGGGCTCATGTTTTACTACGGCCTGGATTTCCATGATCTGGCGCCGAACTTCATCCTCAACATCTCGGCGTTTATCGTCGTGTGTGAGGCCTTCCTCTGCATCCAGCCCCACTTCGGCCTGTGGCTCAAGACCTTCAACGTCAAGCCGAAGGTTGTGAAGAACGCATAAGCGGAATCGAGGCGCCATGTTGGGCAAATTGCCCGCGTCCCTTGGCTGGAAGGGACCTCGTGGACTCCGTCAAGGGGTGGCAATCGGGTGGTTCTACATCACCGAGCCGCGCAAGCCCACATGGGCGGCGGCCCCCGAGTTTAGATCTGGAATCCCCATGCAGCTCACCTCCTGGAAAAAGAAGGGCTTGCAATGGGGTAATCCGGTGGAGGTGACGGGACTCCGAGCCTGCATCAAGAAGATGGTGAGCGAGAGGCTCCGGCTCGTCGACGTGGTCCAAGTCATGCTCCTCCGGTGGATCCTCCCATGCCAAGAACGGAAGTTTACTTTGTGGGAGTTCAATCCGGAACAGCACCAGGCGCTAAGCGGGCTCTTCGATACAACATATGAAGGCGCCTCGAGGGTGCTGTTCAAGGGCGCCGAAGCCCCCGCATCCGAGATGGAAGATCGCGGATTCAGCGCGCAGTGTCCAACTGACGCGGTAAGTGATTCAACCCCATTACGGGACACTTGTGATAAGTAAATTAACTTTCAGCGGGATTTCATTCTGCCACTTCCTTTGACAGGAATGGATGGAGAAAGCCGAGCTGCTTATCAGCCCGGCTCCCATGCCAGAAGACCCAGTGAACGCCCGCATAACAGGGCTGCTGGTTCCGGCACCGCACGTGGTGCCGGAGAAGAAGGCCAAGAAGGTGGCCACGGGGACTCGAAAGAGTTCCCGTAATCAGGCGTCTGACGACGACGAGGACTCCTCCCCCGAAGACGAAGAGGAGGAGTTTTCTCTCCCGGAGGAGGGAGAGAAGAAAAGGAAGGCTTCCCCAACCGGGAGGCGAAGGGTCAAGAGGGGAGAACTATCCCCGGACAGTTCGCCAACATCGACGTTGGCGAGGATGAGTGGCCTCCGAGGGCCAGGCGTCCGGCAGGATCGTAATTATTCGGATCATTTATATGCCGTATATTTTATGTCATGCGGTGTCCTTCTAACGCCGCATTATGCCCGTAGTCCGGCGGTGGCGATCTCCCGACTCGATGGCGGTCGTTGGCCTCGTCGGATGTAAATTCCATCCCGACGCCTCTACCCCACGCCACCGACGAGGACGCCGAGGTGGGATCCGGCGAGAGGACCCATCGAGGGCGCCAGAGGCGCCGTCAGCAACCTCCCAGACTTCATGCGGACTCTACACGGAACCCGCGGTGGTTCGAGTCCGCAAGCGCCCCTTTGAAAGAAGGGCAGGACCACGGCGCCGGGCGGCCTCCGTCCATCCGGGCGCGGATAACTCTGGAGGCGCTTAAAGCGCTTCCATCGAGGAAGAACACCGCACTATCATGAGTGCTGTGATTGAGCAACCTTCAGCTCGCCAAAAGCAGGCTGACGAAGCCTGCAGCAGCCTTCTAACAGGCTTTGAGGTAAGAAGTTAAAATTATGTAATGTAATACCGCATAGACAAGTAGCCCCGATGCTTAGTTCGGTGTTCGGAAGAAAAGCGGATGAGGATCTAACAAAGATATCTGTGAGGTTGCTTAAAATATGTCAATATGGGTTTGCGAGGCTGCTGCTGCTGACCTCTGCCGCAGTAACGGCGGAGGTCGAGGTGATGAAGAAGGACCTCGAGCGGTCCGAGCAAGAGCTCGGCCATGCCAAAAGGCAGCTCGAGGAAAAAGAAGGTGGGTAACACCTCTTTGAATAAGTACCTTGCAGAAAAGGGTTTAGGTTGCAAATAAAATTAACAAGGATAATATGTGCATTGCAGGGGCCACTAACGAGGTGGCAGCCCTGAAGGATGCTGTGTCCGCGGCCGAATGCAGTGCGGCCACAGAACGGGCTGAGCGAGAAAAGCAAGAGGCACGGGTGGCGGAAGTTCTGCAAGAGCTCGAAACTCTCATGGCAAAACATGAGAGTTTGGAGCGTGACTCCAAGACTCGAGAGTTTGAGCTTGCCTCGGCTCTCGAAAGTGCCAAGTCCGCCAAGGCCAAGGCCCAGAAGGCCCTTCAGGAAGTGGAGGACATAAAGAAGATAGCGGCGGGTAAGGGTTTTTCATGCAAAGCAGACATGTTAATGTGAATTACCGCATACTTACCCGAATTCGGAGCTCTCCAGGGGCGTTTGCAGATCTGCCGCGTAGTGCGTCTGATGCCGCCGCATTCTATCGTGGCGAGGAGGGGAGCTCGACGGAGATGGTCTTCGGTCTCGATCGCCGAGGCGGCCATCCGATGTGCCCCAAGCGACCGGTGAAGCAGCTGGTCGAACTCCACAAGGTAGCTGAGGAGGCCATGAAGGGTCTCATAGTCCGGCTGTGGCCTGGACAGGCCATGCCTGGAAGCTACTTTGGCCTTGTGCGGCGGCTGTTGGATGCATGCCCCAGGCTAGATGTGATCAAGCGCTCCGCTTTGTATTGAAGGCGCTCGTCGGGCCCTTGCCCGCATAAAGGTGCAATGGGGCAAACTGGATGCGAGAAGCTTCTCACGGATCCGCCGCCGCCGGGCAAGGAGCATCGCCGCCGGAGCGGTATTATAAAGTTGTCTGAAGGAGCCTGCGATATTGCGATGAGTGCTCCGAGATGTAATCTTTGAGTGAACTCGCTGTGTATTTATCCTATCTTGAAAACTTCGTTCCTATCGCCATGAGCAACACTTGTTTAATTTAAAATATTACCTTCTGTGTGGCCGTTTATAAAATCTGAGAGATGGCAAGTCGTTAGCTTCAGCCCCCAAGCCACAAGTGCTGGGGTGTTCGGGATAAACATGAGCACTCTTGTTCCCATTGTTGGGTCCATCGAGGGAGGCGCTCAACACAACGAACAAGGCAACCCGACTTATAATGCTTGAACACTCTCACTTAGCCATAGAATTCTATAATTTTAAATTTCGGCGAAGCCCCTGGTATTCGGAAGACCGAATCCGGGGTGCTATCCACGCCTTCATCGGACATTATCCGGAACTTCGCTCGAAGCGGCGTAAGTCTTTAAGGACCCGAAAAAACCTCTCGAACAGCGACCAGTCTCTCGCCTTATCATGCCAGTCAATTTTAGCTTTCTCCACTGAGCCGTTAACCCGGCTCAACCGGGGCGCAATCGCGGTGGTTCTCCCAGTGCCACCTTAGCCGTGAGCGGGCGTAAGGCACCAAAGCGTGGGAGCCGGGCAAACCCAACTATTGACCCAAGACATGATTTGGAGCCGATTCATATAATGCTATAAGTTCGGGGTGCCGCACTTGTGAAAGTGTTCGGACTTTATCACACCATAAATTGGGGAACAGAAGCCCCTGGCGTATTCGGCCGTACCAAAATATACGGGTGCAGGATGTCATGTAATGAACATATATATAAAGGATAATGCAATTGCAAAGAAAAAGGTACTGCATTATATATGAAAGAAAGTCTGCTAATAGAGCGGACCGATACAAATAGTGCGGTAAGCAAGGGATTTGGACTCAATAAATATGTCCCCCTCCAGGGATGAGCTGCGGACTTGGTGTATATAATCGAATTTAATGCTCGTAATTGAGACCACACGAGAGTTAAATCGTGGCCTTCTTTAGTCCCCGATGTTGCATCATGAGTTGGCAGGTTCGCCACGGACGGGGCTTACATTTAACGGAGTCCTGTGTACACAAAGTAGTAAAGTAAAAAGAAAAAGAAAAAGGGGGGGCACCCTTGCGATCCCCTGGTGTGGTCGAGCCGCACTCTGGGTCCGTTGTGATCGTGCCCCTTTCCCTGCGCCCATGGTATCTCCAAAGCATAATGATGTCGCGAGTGTTATTCTTGCGATCATCTTGTGAGGCGAGGTTGGGGCCGCATTGCTACGCATGCTCTGATCGCGCCAGGTGGTCTTGGTTGGCATTGCTCCGGGCGCGCTTTGCTGTGTCCGGCCTTTTAGCTGCCGGACTTGAGAATTGCCTTAAGAGGCTGCTCTGTATTTCTGACGCGAGAGCCGCTGTATGTTCCTCCGTTCGGAGGGAGCGTTCCGTATTCCCATTGACCGTGATGACTCCACGAGGGCCTGGCATCTTGAGCTTTAGGTATGCATAATGCGGCACCACGTTGAATTTTGCAAACGCGGTTCGTCCGAGCAGGGCGTGATAGCCGCTGCGGAACAGGACTATGTCGAAGATTAACTCTTCGCTCCGGAAATTGTCCGGGGATCCGAAGACCACTTCGGTGTGGTGAGCTGTCTGATTGGCTTCCACTCTGGGATGACACCTTTAAAGGTTGTCTTTGTAGGTTTGATCCTTGATGGGTCTATGCCCATTTTGCGCCTTGTATCCGATAAAGCAGGTTCGAGCTCTGCCGCCGTCCATCCAGGACTCTTGTGAGGTGAAATCCATCGGCGATTGGGTTTAAGACCAATGCGGCGAATCCGCCATGGCGTATGCTGGTCGGATGGTCTCTTCGATCGAAAGTGATCGGACAAGAGGACCATGGATTGAACTTTGGGGCGGCAGCTCCATCGCATAGACGTCCCTGAGTGCGCGTTTCCTCTCCCTGTTGGGTATGTGGGTCGCGTATATCATATTCACCGTCCGCACTTGTGGGGGGAAGCCCTTCTGTCCTCTACTGTTCGGCGGTCGGGTCTCTTCCTCGTCGTCGCTGTTCAGCCCCTTGTCATTGTTTTCGGCAATTAACTTGCCGGCCTGCTTGAACACCCAGCAATCTCTATTGGTGTGGTTAGATGGCTTTTCAGAGGTGCCATGTATCTGGCATAAGCGGTCGAGTATTCGGTCCAGATTGGACGGACCCGGAGTGGTTCTTTTGAATGGCTTCTTCCACTGACCGGGTTTAGAGCCTCGGAATCCGGCATTGACTGCCGTATCCTCCTTATCATCGCCGTTATGCGGCGCTTGTTTTTGTTGCGACGTGACCTGCCATTGTTGTCCTTGGTATCCGGACTGCCAGAATTTTTACGGAGGTTGTTGCTACGGGCTAGCCAGTTGTCCTCTCCCGCGCAGAAGCGGGTCATTAACGATGTGAGGGCTGCCATGGATTTGGATTTTCCTGCCCAGTGCGGGCTAGCCATTCGTCCCGGATGTTATGTTTGAAGGCTGCAAGGGCCTCTGCATCCGGACAGTCGACGATTTGGTTTTTCTTTGTCAAGAACCTTGGCCAGAATTGTCTGGCCGATTCGTCTGGCTGCTGAATGATGTGGCTTAGGTCATCGGCGTCTGGTGGTCGCACGTACGTGCCCTGGAAGTTGTCGAGGAATGCGGCATCCAGGTCCTCCCCGCACCCAATTGACTCTGCGGGCAAGCTATTTAGCCAATGCCGAGCTGGTCCTTTAAGCTTGAGTGGGAGGTACTTGATGGCATGGAGATCATCACCGCGGGCCATGTGAATGTGGAGAAGATAGTCTTTGATCCAAACTGCGGGGTCTGTTGTGCCATCGTAAGATTCGATGTTTACGGGTTTAAACCCTTCGGGGATCTGATGATCCATAACTTCGTCAGTGAAGCATAGAGGGTGTGCGGCGCCCCTGTATTGGGCCATATCGCGACGCAGCTCGAGAGAGCGCTGTCTGCTGTGTTCGGCCCGGCCGGGGTTGTTATATCCGGCGCGACGGTATTCGTCATGGGTCGTGGGGCGCCCACGTGATCCGTAGATGGATCTGGATTGTCTTGCCTTGTCCTCCAATATGTCTCGCAAGTCCGGCGCGTTCCCTCTTGGCTTCGTACTTTTGGAGCGATGCCGGGGTACGGTCTTGGCTGGGGGCCTGGATGCCTCTTTGTCACGACCACGGGGTGGTCGGTCAGCCATGTCGTGCGCTGGTGATGAAGGTATGTATGCTTCCTCCTCTAATCGGGGGAGCAGCTTGCGTCTTGGGTAACTTTTGGAGGGGCGTTCGAGTTTATACTCTTCGGCCGCGAGGACCTCGGTCCATCGATCGGCCAGCAGATCTTGATCAGCTTGGAGCTGTTGCTGCTTTTTCTTTAGGCTGTTTGTTGTGGCTATGAGCCTGCGCTTGAAGCGCTCTTGTTCGACGGGATCCTCGGGTACGACGAATTCATCATCGTTGAGGCTTGCTTCGTCTTCGGAGGGAGGCATATAGTTATCATCCTCAACCCCTTCATCTGCCGCCCTATCGTGAGGGCTTGCTTCTCCGTCCTCCTGCGCTGAGTCTTGCTGGAGGGGATTGTCTTCGGCACTCTCCGGAGTGTTATTGTCTCCGTGCGGAATCTCCATTCTTCTTGTGGCGGGATTTAGAGCGCGCCACGCGGCGTCGGCGTTTGGGCTGCTTCTTTAGAGAATCTGCCTCCGCGCTTCTTCGCCATCCCCATCTTTTGGGGTGTCCACCATGTATATGTCGTATGACGAGGTGGTCTTCGGTGCCTGTGGCGCTGGTTCTGTCGCCTCTCGGCATCGTCGTCCATAGCGTCGATGTCGTCGGAGTCGTAGTCTAGCATGTCGGTTAGATCCTCGACAGTGGTTACAAAGTGGGTGGTGGGTGGGCTCCGAATTTCTTCGTCGTCCGAACCCCAACCGTCCTGGCCATAATCCGGCCAGGATTCTCCTGATAGCGAGAGATGCTTCAGTGAATTCAGGATATCGCCAAAAGGCGAGTGTTGGAAAATGTCCGCGGCGGTGAATTCCATAACCGGTGCCCAATCCGGATCGATTGGTAGGGGCGCGGGAGGTTCGGAGTCCGGCGAGGAGTCCGGCACCTCGGAATCACGGGTTTCGCAGGGGACAAGATCAGTGTTCGGCTCCATCGCCGTATATGTTGAAGCCCCCTGGGCGGCGTCTATCCACCGTCCCTCGATGTGGGCGATCGGCTCCGGGCTAATGGCCGAAGCGGATCCGGGTGCGGCCACCTGGGCACTGTTCGGTGGCAGAGCTAGATCATGCCCGCCGTCACAGTGCGGCGCGCTCGGCTGTGGCTCGGGTCCGTCGAAGATCAAGTCTCCGCGGACATTGGCCGTGAAGTTTAAGCTTCCGAATCTGACCTGACGGCCAGGGGCGTAGCTTTTGATCTGCTCCAGATGGCCAAGAGAATTGGCCCGCAGTGCGAAGCCGCCGAATACGAAGATCTGTCCGGGGAGAAGAGTCTCACCCAGGACAGTGTTGTTGGTTGAAGATGCCATCAAGCCTATCGGTGACGACACAGAGGAACTCTCAATGAAAGCACCAATGTCGGTGTCAAAATCGGCGGATCTCGGGTAGGGGGTCCCGAACTATGCGTCTAGGCGGATGGTAACAGGAGACAAGGGGCACAATGTTTTTACCCAGGTTCGGGCCCTCTCGATGGAGGTAAAACCCTACGTCCTGCTTGATTAATATTGATGATATGGGTAGTACGAGAGTAGATCTACCACGAGATCAAGGAGGCTAACCCTAGAAGCTAGCCTATGGTATGATTTTTGTAATGTATGTTGTCCTACGGACTAAAGCCCTCCGGTTTATATAGACACCGGAGAGGGCTAGGGTTACACAGAGTCGGTTACAATGGTAGGAGATCTACATATCCGTATCGCCAAGCTTGCCTTCCACGCCAAGGAAAGTACCTTCCGGACACGAGCCGGAGTCTTCAATCTTCTATCTTCGTAGTCTTGGAGTCCGGCGGATAATGATAGTCCGGCTGTCCGGACACCCCCTAGTCCAGGACTCCCTCAGTGCCCCAAAGTTTCTACCGGAGAGTCGAGACGAAAACGTGTGCCAACCCCTATGCATAGGTTCATGAGCGGAACCCGCAAGTTGGTCACCAAAACATACATCAAGTGGCACGTGATATCCCATTGTCACCACAGATAAGCACGGCAAGACATACATCAAGTGTTCTCAAATCCTTAAAGACTCAATCCGATAAGATAACTTCAAGAGGAAAACTCACTTCATCACAAGAGAGTAGAGGGGGGAGAAACATCATAAGATCCAACTATAATAGAAAAGCTTGCGATACATCAAGATCGTGCCATAGAGAGAACACGAGAGAGAGAGATCAAACACATAGCTACTGGTACATACCCTCAGCCCCGAGGGTGAGCTACTCCCTCCTCGTCATGGATAGCACCGGGATGATGAAGATGGCCACCGGTGAGGGATCCCCCCTCCGGCAGGGTGCCGGAACGGGCTCCCGAGAGGCTTTTGGTGGCTACAGAGGCTTGCGGCAGCGGAACTCCCGATCTATCTTCTGTCTCGATGTTTATAGGGTATATGGGAATATATATAGGCGAAAGAAGTCGGTCGGGGGAGCCTCGAGTGGCCCACAAGAGGGTAGGGCGCGCGCAAGGGGGTGGGCGCGCCCCCCTATCTCGTGGCTTCCTCGATGCTCCCCTAGCTTGCACTCCAAGTTTCCTAGGTCACGTTCGTTCCAAAAATCACGCTGCCAAAGGTTTCATTCCATTTGGACTCCGTTTGATATTCCTTTTCTTCGAAATACTAAAATAGACAATAAAATAGCAATATGGGCTGGCCCTTCGGTTAATAGGTTAGTCCCAAAAGTAATATAAAAGTGTATAATAAAGCCAGTAATCATTCAAAACAGATAATAAAATAGCATGAATGCTTCATAAATTATAGATACGTTGGAGACGTATCAGCATCCCCAAGCTTAATTCCTGCTCGTCCTCGAGTAGGTAAATGATAAAAGAAAGAATTTATGAAGTGTGAATGCTAGCAGGTGCACAAGTTTGATCAATGATAATTTCAATCACCTTTTCTAGCATGATTATATGTAATAACAGTAGTTCATCTCATAAAACTTCTCACGAACAAGCAACAAGCAATTCACATGTTAAAGCATAGACTATAAACTTTCTTGAAAACTAGCAAACTTCATTCTTAGTCATCAAACAATTGCAATTCATCTTATTTTCAGGAATAGCAAACTCCACATACTCAACTATCATATAGTCTTCCATAATTGCTAACACTCACGCAATACTAATGGTTATGGAGTTTTAATCAGACACTGAGAAAGATAGGGCTTATAGTGTTGCCTCCCAACGTATTCACCTTTGGGTGATGTCAACAATAATAGTTCATGCTAACTTACATCCAATTGGATATATATATATATCAGGATCTTTCCAACACGAGGTGCTTGCCAAAGGATAAAATGAAAAAGGGAAAGGTGGAGATCACCTTGACTCTTGCATAAAGTAAAAGACATAAAGTAAAAGATAGGCCCTTCGCAGAGGGAAGCAGAGGTTGTGATGCGCTTTTAGGGTTGGATGCACAAAATCTTAATGCGAATGAACGTCACTTTATATTGCCACTTGTATATGGACCTTTATTATGCAGTCCGTCGCTTTTATTGCTTCCATAACAAGATCGTATAAAGCTATTTTCTTCACACCAAAAGATCATACATATTTAGAGAGCAATTTTTATTGCTTGCACCGATGACAACTTACTTGAAGGATCTTACTCAATCCATAGGTAGGTATGGTGGACTCTGATGGCAAAACTGGGTTTAAGGATATTTGGAAGCACAAGTAGTATCTCTACTTGGTGCAAGGAATTTTGGCTAGCATGAGGGGGAAATGCAAGCTCAACATGTTTGAATGATCCATAACAATATACTTTAACTGAGATGTGCAAAAACATAACCCATTACGTTGTCTTCCTTGTCCAACATCAACTCTTTAGCATGTCATACTTAATGAGTGCTCCCAATTATGAAAGATGTCTAGGATAGTGTATTTATATGTGAAATCTCTCTTCCTTCAATATTCTTTCATGAATTGTTCAAATGACCAATACGATGCTTGCTAACCTTCAATAAATTTACAACCTCTACTTCTTAGATGTGAAGTCATTACTCCCCATGGGATAAGCAAATGAAGCATATATAATTTCAGATTTATGACAATCAACTCATTCAACAATTTACTCATAGGATATAAGTGAAGCACATGAGTAAATGAAAAACTACTCCAACAAGATATAAGTGAAGATCAATGAGTAGCTAAATAATTATGTAACTATGTGAAGACTCTCTCTCATTTAAGAATTTTAGATCTTGGTATTTTATTCAAACAGCAAGCAAAACAAAATAAAATAACATTGCAAGGATAGAACAACTCATGTGAAGAAGCAAAAACTTAGGCTCAACCAATACTAACCGATAGTTGTTGAAGAAGAAAGGTCGGATGCCTACGGGGCATCCCCAAGCTTAGATGCTTGAGACTTCTTGAAATATTATCTTGGGGTGCCTTGGGCATCCCCAAGCTTGAACTTTTGTGTCTCCTTAATTCCTCTCATATCATGGTTTCTCTATTTCTCAAAAGCTTCATCCGCAACAAACTCAACAAGAACTCGTGAGATAGGTTAGTATAAACCAATGCAAAACCTTATCATTTTCTACTGTAACATATCACTAAAATTATTATTGAACATTGCATACTAAATGCCTCTTCATATTTAATACTCCTATCCTCAAATAGAATCATTAAACAAGCAAACATATGCAAACAATGCAAACATAACAGCAATCTGCCAAAACAGTACAGTCTGTAAAGAATGCAAGAGTATCAATACTTACCTAACTCCAAAAATTATGAGAAAACTACTACGCTGTAGAAGATTTATCAGAGCTCATTATGCAAAAAAATTCAACATTATATCATGCTCTGACTTTTCTAGGGAATTTTTGCAACAGCGGTAAACTTTCTGTTTTCAAACAGCAACATGTATACTAGCAAAATAAGCATGGTAAAGGCTATCCTTAACTTATTTATTGAAAATAAAGATGCAAAACATTATTCAAAATAACAGCAAGCAAATACTAACAAAAGAAAATGACGCTCCAAGCAAAACACATATCATGTGGTGAATAAAAATATAGCTCCAAGTAAAGTTACCGATGAATGAAGACGAAAGAGGGGATGCCATCCGGGGCATCCCCAAGCTTAGGCTCTTGATTGTCCTTGAATATTACCTTGGGGTGCCTTGGGCATCCCCAAGCTTAGGCTCTTGCCACTCCTTATTCCATAGTCCATCGAATCTTTACCCAAAACTTGAAAACTCCACAACACAAAACTCAACAGAAAACTCGTAAGCTCCGTTAGTATAAGAAAATAAAACCACCACTTAGGTACTGTAATGAACTTATTCTAAATTCATATTGGTGTAATATCTACTGTATTAAAACTTATCTATGGTTCATACCCTCCGATACTACTCATAGATTCATCAAAATAAGCAAACAACACATAGAAAACAGAATCTGTCAAAAACAGAACAGTCTGTAGTAATCTGTGTCAAACGTATACTTCTGGAACTCCAAAAATCCTACCAACTTAGGAAGTCCTAAGCAATTTGTGTACCAATCCAGAGCAAAAATAATCAGATCATAATCACGTTTCTTTGAATAAACAAAACTAATTTACTGGGTGCAAAAGTTTCTCATTTTCAGCAGGATCAACACAACTATCACCGTAAGCTATCCTAAAGGTCTTAGTTGGCACTTTATTGAAACAAAAGCTATAAAACATGATTACTAAAGTAGCATAATAATGTGAACACACAAAAACAGTAAGGATAAATATTGGATTGTCTCCCAACAAGCGCTTTTCTTTAATGCCTTTTCTAGCTAGGCATGATGACGGCAATGATGCTCACATAAAAGATAAGAATTGAAACATAAAGAGAGCATCAAGAAGCATACGAATAGCACATTTAAGCCTAACCCACTTCCTATGCATAGGGATTTTATGAGCAAACAACTTATGAGAACAATAATCAACAAGCATAGGAAGGTAAAACAAGCATAGCTTCAAGATTTTAAGCACATAGAGAGGAAACTTGATATTATTGCAATTCCTACAAGCATATGTTCCTCCCTCATAATAATTTTCAGTAGCATCATGAATGAATTAAACAATATAACCAGCACCTAAAGCATTCTTTTCATGATCTACAAGCATAGAAAATTTAATACTCTCCACATAAGCAAATTTCTTCTCATGAATAGTAGTGGGAGCAAACTCAACAAAATAATTATCATGTGAGGCATAATCCAATTGAAAACTAAAATCATGATGACAAGTTTCATGGTAATCATTATTCCTAATAGCATACAAGTCATCACAATAATCATCATAGATAGCATCTTTGTTCTCATAATCAATTGGAACCTCTTCCGAAATAGTGGATTCATCACTAAAGAAAGTCATGACCTCTCCAAATCCACTTTCATCAATATAATCATCATAAATAGGAGGCATGCTTTCATCATAATAAATATTCTCATCAAAACTTGTGGAACAAAAAATATCATATTCGTCAAACATAGCTTCCCCAAGCTTGTGGCTTTGCATATCATTAGCATCATGGATATTCAAGGAATTCATACTAACAACATTGCAATCATGCTCATCATTCAAAGATTTAGTACCAAGCATTTTATAGACTTCTTCTTCTAGCACTTGAGCACAATTTTCCTTTCCATCATACTCACGAAAGATATTAAAAAGATGAGGCGTATGAGACAAGCTTAACTCCATTTTTTTGTAGTTTTTCTTTTATAAACTAAACTAGTGATAAAACAAGAAACAAAAAGATTCGATTGCAAGATCTAAAGATATACCTTCAAGCACTCACCTCCCTGGCAACGGCGCCAGAAAAGAGCTTAGTTGACGGGGCGTGAGTGCCGCTTACTGCTACGTCTTGAGCTTGCGTTGGTTTTCCCTTAACTACACAACCTTCTTCTTGTAGACGTTGTTGGGCCTGCAAGTGCACAAGTTTGTAGGATAGTAGCAAATTTCCCTCAAGTGGATGACCTAAGGTTTATCAATCTGTGGGAGGCATAGGATGAAGATGGTCTCTCTCAAACAACCCTGCAACCAAATAACAAAAAGTCTCTTGTGTCCCCAACACACCCAATACAATGGTAGATTGTATAGGTGCACTAGTTCGGCGAAGAGATGGTGATACAAGTGCAATATGGATAGTAGATATAGGTTTCTGTAATCTGAAATTATAAAAACAGCAAGGTAACTAATGATAAAAGTGAGCGTAAACGGTATTGCAATGATAGGAAACAAGGCATAGGGTTCATACTTTCACTAGTGCAAGTTCTCTCAACAATAATAACATAGATAGATCATATAACAATCCCTCAACATGCAACAAAGAGTCACTCCAAAGCCACTAATAGCGGAGAACAAACAAAGAGATTATGGTAGGGTACGAAACCACCTCAAAGTTATTCTTTCGGATCAATCTATTCAAGAGTTTGTACTAGAATAACACCTTAAGACACAAATCAACCAGAACCCTAATGTCACCTAGATACTCCATTGTCACCTCAAGTATTCGTGGGCATGATTATACGATATGCATCACACAATCTCAGATTCATCTATTCAACCAACACAAAGTACTTCAAAGAGTGCCCAAAGTTTCTACTGGAGAGTCAAAACGAAAACATGTGCCAACCCCTATGCATAGGTTCATGGGCGGAACCCACAACTTGATCACCAAAACATACATCAAGTGGCACATGATATCCCATTGTCACCATAGATAAGCACGGCAAGACATACATCAAGTGTTCTCAAATCCTTAAAGACTCAATCCGATAAGATAACTTCAAGGGGAAAACTCAATTCATCACAAGAGAGTAGAGGGGGGAGAAACATCATAAGATCCAACTATAATAGCAAAGCTCGCGATACATCAAGATCGTGCCATAGAGAGAACACGAGAGAAAGAGAGATCAAACACATAGCTATTGTTACATACCCTCAGCCCCAAGGGTGAACTACTCCCTCCTCGTCATGGATAGCGCCGGGATGATGAAGATGACCACCAGTGATGGGTCCCCCCTCTGGCAGGGTGCCAGAATGGGCTCCCGAGAGGTTTTTGGTGGCTACAGAGGCTTGCGGCGGCGAAACTCCCGATCTATCTTCTGTCTCGATGTTTTTAGGGTATATGGGAATATATATAGGCGAAAGAAGTCGGTCGGGGGAGACTCGAGGGGCCCACGAGAGGGTAGGGTGCGCCCCCTATCTCGTGGCTTCCTCCATGCTCCCCTGGCTTGCACTCCAAGTTTCCTGGGTCACGTTCATTCCAAAAATCACGCTGCCAAAGGTTTCATTCCGTTTGGACTCCGTTTGATATTCCTTTTCTTCGAAATACTGAAATAGACAATAAAACAGCAACATGGGCTGGGCCTCCAGTTAATAGGTTAGTCCCAAAAGTAATATAAAAGTGTTTTAATAAAGCCCGTAATCATTCAAAACGGATAATAAAATAGCATGAATGCTTCATAAATTAAAGATACGTTGGAGACGTATCAGTACCCACTAATCCATGAGTCATATGCATATGATATCTGGATGTTATTTGCTCTTTGTTATGTTTAATTTGATGCCATGCCCTTGGTTGCTATGTATAGTTGCTGTAGTATCTTTGTTTCATGCCTCCAACATGTCATCATATTAACTCTGCTCCTTGTTGGTTTAATCTTGATGTCTATAAACCTGAACCTCAATGATATTTGAAGTATATTATCTGTACTTGAAGTGCATGTCAAGTTTGTGCTCATATGATTCCTGTAGCATGTTGTTTTGATGATTGCAAAGTGCCTAGTTGCTGTTTTGGGAAGATTGTTGTTATATCTTGTTTGGAGTGTATGTATTGCACCGTTGCTCCGTTTTGAGCATGCTCTATATGAAACTTGCTTAGAATTGCATGTAGTTTCATCATGCCATGTTAAATCCTTATTTTGAGTGTCTTTGCTTGATGTTTGAATGCATTTTGTATCAATGTCATGTTTAACTTGTTTTGCTCACATGTTCTAGGCCGTAGCTCCGAATTAAATGAACTTTATATGTAACTTGACTAGAAATTCGTGTAGATCATCTTGGTGCATCTTACTTTCTGTTTAACTACTTGAACATAATGTGTTATTCAGATCTGGACCAATTTCGAAATTAGCATATGAGGACTTACCGGATTTGTTATATGTCGTTTCCGGCCTCATTTAAACTTACTTTGATGTTTTGTTCTTGTATGCATCATCTCTTGCCATGAGTAGAATCATATAGCCTTGTCATGCATCATACTTGGTTGAGCATCATGTCATGTTTATGTGTTGTGTGTTTACCATGTTGTTTGCTTCTTTCCGATTGTGCTCCTTCTCGATAGTTCCTGCTTCGTTGCGATCGTGAGGATTCATTCGACTACGCTTGGTTCGTCTTTGTCCGTTCGTCTTCTTCACGGACTCGTTCTTCTTCCTAGTGGGATTTCAGGCAAGATGACTGTCACCCTGGATCTCACTACTATCATTGCTATGCTAGTTGTCTCGATGCTATCGCTATGTCGCGCTTCCTACCACTTGTTTATCAAGCCTCCCAAATTGCCATGATAGCCTCTAACCTTTTTCACCCTTTCTAGCAAACCGTTGTTTGGCTATGTTACCGCTCAATCCCTCTTAAGCGTTGGTAGTTGCAGGTGCAGTTGCAGGTTGTTTCATGTTGGAACATGAAAATATCTCTTATTTTAATTAATGCATCTATATACTTGGTAAAGGGTGGAAGGCTCGGCCTTATGCCTGGTGTTTTGTTCCATTCTTGCCGCCCTAGTTTCCGTCATACCGGTGTTATGTTCCTTGATTTTGTGTCCCTAACACGGTAAGGGGTATGGGACCCTCTTGACAGTTCGCTTTGAATAAAACTCTTCCAGCAAGGCCCAACATTGGTTTTCCATTTGCCTAATAACAACTAAAACCTAAATAGGGGATTTTCTCCGGACCTCTAGTATTTTCAATCAACCCCCGGGCCAATGCTCCCCTGAGTGTTAGTCCAACCTGGGCGATGTCCGGCGCCCCCTGCGCAACCAGGATCTCAGCCAACCCGACGTCTGGCCCATCTGTTGTGCCCTGAGAACGAGATACGTGCGGCTCCTATCGGGATTTGTCGGCACACCGGGAGGTCTTGCTGGTTTTGTTTTACCATTGTCGAAATGTCTTGTGCACCGGGATCCCAAGTCTGATCTGATGTCCCGCGATGGAGGATTGTCTCCGCTGATCGTGAGCTTGTAATGGGCTAAGTTGGGACAACCCTGCAGGTATAAACTTTTGAGAGACGTGCCCGCGGTTATGTGGTAGATGGGAGTTTTTAATATCCGGTTGTAGAGAACTTGACACCAGATTCGAACTAAAATACCCAACCGCTTGTGTAACCGTGACGGTCTATTTTCGAGTGGGTCGAGAAGAGAACACGGTGGGGTTATGTTTGAACGTAAGTAGTTCAGGATCACTTCTTGATCATTACTAGTTTGCGACCGTTTGCGTAGCTTCTCATCTTATTCTTGTACTCGTAAGTTAGCCACCATACATTGCTTAGTCGCTGCTGCAACCTCACCACTTATCCATTCCATACCCTTCAAGCTTTGCTAGTCTTGATACCCATGGTAATAGGATTGTTGAGTCCTCGTGGCTCACAGATTACTACAAAAACAGTTGCAGGTATAGGTAATGCGATGATCATGACGTGAGAGCGATGTTTGCTTGTTTTGGAGTTATTCTTATGCTTCTTCTTCTTCTTCGGTCAGGGGATAGGTTCCTGGTCGGCAGCCTGGCTAGCAGGGTGGATGTCGTTTGAGTTTCTGTTTGTGTTTCATCCGTAGTCGGATGATGCTCTGATGTATGATGTTGTTGTAATCATGTGGCCTTGTATGCCTTTGTATGTATCCCCATCTATTATGTAATGGTACGATGTAATGATATCCACCTTGCAAAAGCGTCTCCAATATGCGCTTCTATCCTTGGTGAGACCTTCGAGTTCCTTTAGGATAGGGCCGCATATTGGGCGTGACAACCCCTCGGGTGCTTTCTTGGCCCACTGGATGTCTTCTAGCCCAAAAAAAGTCCACAAAAGGTTTCGTTCATTTGGACTCCGTTTGGTATTGATTTTCTGCGATGTAAAAAACATGCAGAAAACAGCAACTGGCACTGGGCACTATGTCAATAGGTTAGTACCAAAAAATGATATAAAATGACTATAAATAATTGTAAAACATCCAAGAATGATAATATAACAGCATGGAACAATCAAAAATTATGGATACGCTGGAGACGTATCAGCATCCCCAAGCTTAATTCCTGCTCGTCCTCGAGTATGTAAATAATTAAAACAATTTTTTTTATGTGGAATGTTGCCTAACAGTTAATCACATTTGTTTTCTTTATAGTATGGACATTTGGACTTTTATATGATTCAAAGCAATAGCCTAACATGTTCATCACATTTCTTTTCTTTATAGCATGGACATTGACATGAAGACTTTAATACTCAAGCATACCAACAAGCAACCATGTCTTTCAAAATATCAACACTAAAGCAAGTTATACCTAGACCATTATGCTCAATCATTGATCCATTCATGAAACACACTCGAATATTAGCTACACCCAATACTCAAATACGATCATAGTGCCCCTTAGTTGGTGCTTTATAAGAGAAGATGGAGACTCAAATTCAAAATAAAAATTGCATAAGTAAAAGAAAGGCCCTTCGCGGAGGGAAGTAGGAATTTGTAGAGGTGCCAGAGCTCAAAGCTTAAATTGAGAGATAAACACATTTTTGAGAGGCATACTTTTCCCACCAACGAAAACGACTTAGAGCTCCCAACACTTTCCATGCTAGATACATCATAGGCGGTTCCCAAGTAGAAAATAAACTTTATTCCTTTTTCCACCATTACATTCACTTTCCATGGCTAGCCGAATCCAAGGTTGCCCTCCGTACCAACACTTTTAAAGGAATTTATTATTTGGTAACGTAAAGTAAATTCATTTTTCATTTCGGGACTGGACATCCCTAATACCTTTGTCATACTCTCGTGCAATGACAAGTGAATAAACACTCATCGTGAGAATAACACATCTAGCATGGAAAATATTGGCCATCCTTCACCGCCACGCGAGCGGTAGAGCACACAAAAGAGAAATTTATTTTGAAGTTTAGAGATGGCACATGCAAATTTGCTTAGAACGGCATGGAAATACCGCATATAGGTAGGTATAGTGGACTCATATGGCAAAACTGGTTTAAATGGTTTTGGATGCACAAGTAGTGATCATACTTAGTGCAAAATGAAGGCTAGCAAAAAGATTGAGAAACGACCAACCAAAAAGCAAAAAATCTCGTACCCAAGCATTAAGCATAAGTAACACCCAATAATGCACCATAAGTACGATATAATTTCATTGCATAATTATTGACTTTCGTGCTTGCATAGGGAATCACAAACCTTAACATCAATATTCTTACTAAAGCACAATTACTCATCAACATGACTCGCATATCATATCGTCATATTTCAAAACCATTACTAAGAATCAAGTTTATTTTGTCCAATGATCTTCATGAAAGTTTTATTATATATATCTATCACTTTGGGACTATTTTCATATGTTGCTTTTGATAATCTCAAAAAAATATAAGTGAAGAACATGAGCATAATTTTTCTTTCTCTCAAAATAATCTAAGTGAAGCAAGAGAGAATTTTTGAAAATTTTACTAAGTCCCAAATAAATCTAAGTGAAGCATGAGAGCATTTCTTCAGAAATAACAAAGCACACCGTTCTCAAAAAGATATAAGTGAAGCACTAGAGCAAATCCATGGCTCTAAAAACTTAAATGAAGCATAGGAGCAAGCATAGCATAATTTTTGGCCCTCTCAAAAAGGTGTGTTCAGCAAGAAATCAACACTTAAAACATAAAGCAAAACAAGCAAAGACTCATATCATACAAGATGCTCCAAGCGAAACTCATAATATGTGAAGAATAAAAATATAGCTTAAGTAAAATACCGATTGTTGTTAGAAGAAAGCGGGGATGCCACTCGGGGGCATCCCCAAGCTTAGTTGCTTGCTACTTCTTGAATATTATCTTGGGGTGCCTCGGGAATCCCCAAGCTTAGGCTTTTGCTAATTCTTATTCCTTCATCCACCGTAAGATCACCCAAAACTTGAAAACTTAAATCACACAAAACTCAACAAAACCTTCGCGAGATCCGTTAGTATAAGAAAGCAAACCACTACTATAAGTATTGTTGCAAACCTATTCATGTTTTATTTTTGAATTATATCTACTGTATTCCAACTTTTATATGGCAAAAACTCATCAAAGAAAACCATATAATCATCAAAACAAGCACACAACGCAAAAAAACAGAATCTGTCAAAAATAGAAGAGTTTGTAGCAATCTGGATATTTCGAATACTTCTGTAAATCCCAAAATCTTTAGAAATTAGGAAAACTTGAGAAATTTCTATATTAATTTTCTGAAAAAAGAATCAACTGAAAAGCTCGTTTCTATGATTTATGAAAATTATTTTCATGAGTGCATAAGTTTCTGTTTTTCAGCAAGATCAAATCAACTTTCACCCAAATCAACCCAAAGGCCTTGCTTGGCACAAATACTAAATTAAACCACGAAAACACATCTAACCAGAGGTATAATTGTGTATTTTATTGAAATCAGTAAGAAAATCAAAAAGCAAAAAATATACAAGTTGGGTTGCCTCCCAACGAGCGCTATCGTTTTACGCCCCTAGCTAGGCATAAAGTGAAGGATCTAAGTTTTGTCATCCTTATACTTGTTTTCCTTGAAGGTATTTGTGTCGGGAGGTTTTGTAAATAAAACATAAAACACATTGTCCATGGAAACCATAGCACTATCAAGTTGCTTTTTATCATAACCCCTTTGATTTCTGGCAATGATCCAAGAATAGTGTTGATTAACATCATTAAAAACTTGTTGGATCATATCTAAAAGGGGACTTGCTTTTTAAGATTCTCATCAAAGATTTGGTTATCGTCCAATTCATTCATTAGAACAAGAGTATAGGGATCTTTATAACGGGCAACTCATAGAAAAATCTTTGCAAGGTAGGATGAGTACGGATAAATCTAGTTTCAAGTTTTAGAACAAGTGCCGAAATAGCTTCCGCATAAGATTTAGTCCTTTTAAGTATAGGAATATCATCATGGCTTAATTTTCCGACACAATTGAAAAATTCTTGGATATGTTCTTTTTCCATAAAATTAACTTGCCCCAAGACAAAAGTTTTGGCATCGAGATTACCCGTACGCTCCATTTTAGGAGTTAGGCCATCATCTGTTTCTGCCATACCAAAATTACTCATGGTGACTTCACAACAAGATTGCACTCAAAAACAGATCTGACAAGAAAACGTCGAACGAAAAAGATGGGCGAATAAAAAAGGCAAATTTTGTGAAGTGGGGGAGAGGAAAACGAGAGACAAATGGCAAATAATATAAATTGCGAGGATATGAGATTTGTGATTAGGAACCTGGTTGATGTTGAAGATCCTCCCCGGCAACGGCGCCAGAAATCCTTTTTGATGTCTGCTAGAACTATGTCAGTATTTCCCCAAAGAGGAAGGGATGGTGCAGTATAGCGATGGTAGGTATTTCCCTCAGTGATGAGACCAAGGTTATCGAACCAGTAGGAGAACCTCCTCACACCATGTAAACAGCACCTGCACACAAATAACAAATACTCGCAACCCGACATGTAAAAGGGGTTGTCAATCCCTTTCGGGTACGGCACCTCAAGATAGGCAAATAACGTGAGGTAAAAGTGGTAGATAGGATAAATAGATCGCGAAACAAATAAATTGCATCAAGGTATTTTTGTATTTTTCGTTTAATAGATCTGAAAATAAATGCAAAGAAAAATATATCGCAAAGGCAAATATGATGAAAAGAGACCGGGGGGCCGTAGGTTTCACTAGTGGCTTCTCTCGAGAAAAATAGCAAACGGTGGGAAAACAATTACTGTTGGGCAATTGATAGAACTTTAAATAATCATTACAATATTCAAGCACTGATCATTATATAGGCATCACGTCCAAGATTAGTAGACCGACTCCTGCCTGCATCTACTATCATTATTGGAAACCAAACAGGAGGGACTTATAGGGACTTAAAGTGGGCATTTGGGACTTATAAAGGAGAGTCTTATAGGGACTTATAGTTGTAATATGGTCTTTTAGTCCATGTTAAGTCCCAGGAACCAAACAGGTAGGCACTTTTTAAGGACTTAGAACTTATAAGTTGGGACTAAAAAAAGTCCTAGGACTTATGAACCAAACAGGGCCTCAGTTCGTCGTCACACATCTTGGATGAAACGGAGTTGCCAGCGCGAAATGGTACCGACCAATTATGCATGATCTCACTCCTGGCTGGTTCAACAAGAATTGATGGAAGTCGCAAAGGCAAAGCCATCCGTGAGTGGAGAGCAACAATGGCGATGGCGACGCTCCCAATTACCTATCACCTCGACTTTTTCCTCTTCCTCTCTAGCATCGTCGTTTAGTTGATACTTCAAAAATTATTGTCGATACTTGTAGAATTACAATCATTATGACAGCAGCAAATACATCAGTTCACCAATTTAAGAAAATTCAGTAAAATATTCAGTTTGATTCAGTTAACTTCTCACTGATATTAACTGAAGATAACTGAAGATTTTGGGAGTACTGGAGTACTGGAAATTTCAGATGGGATCATGTTTAATCTTTAGTCAGATTTAATCTGGACGCCATCATGATTCATGAGGTGTGTGTGTACCTTCGTTTCAAGAAGGTGAACCACATAACGGATTGAAGAAAAGAATGAAGTTGGACTACTAAAATCAAAGAAAATACTCCATGAGTTTTGTCATCTTGTCTCTGGAACAGCTTGTAAAATGGTGCGCTGCCATCTTGTCTTTTTTTTCACGAATACGCAAAGCTTGTGTATCTTTCATTGATAGAAGAAGTTGGAACGGGAATACAGAAGGGGTACAACACATGGCACAACCAAAAGGTGGCGTAAACATGGTGCCCGAAGCAGAGTGACATGGGATGCTCAGCCCAAAGAGGAGCTACAACACAGCGCTAAACTACCCAATCCAAAACGAGACAATCCTAACCGAGACTATGCCCCAACACTCGGAATCGAGTACCAGACACGACATGAGCAAGCAAGACGACGTCTTCATGAAGAGGAACGACGTTGTGATGCCGCCGTCGTCCGATCCAAGGAACTGGATCTGGGGTTTCCCCCGGCGCTCGAACAGGGGCTCGGAGAATAGGCCTTGGGAGCACCTCCAAGAAGGATACAGCACCCACAGGTGTCGCGCTGCCAGCATCAAGCTGGGATTTCGCCCTGGCCAATGTCCAAACAATCCGAAAGCCTCTGGAAAGCTTGACTCAAAAACATCACGCATCACTGAGTCCCATGGATTCCTACCCGAGTGCAAGCCCGATCCTGTTGGCTGGCCACGTCCGCCAAAAACTGGGCAAACGCCACGCGCGACAACCCGCCGTCGTTCCAAGCTGCCACGGCGTCTTCCTTGTGCGCCTCGACCCGCGCCCTGAGCTCTCTGCCCTCCTCAGACTCCATGACAAGCCTTACCATGACCTCCACCTCGCCGGCCATGACCAGCCCCTGCAGCCACCCGACCATCTCCACGGCGATCCCCATGTCCCCCACCATGAACAGCTTGTTCATCTTCTGCTCCGCGTACAGCGGCCAGCACAGCATCGGCACGCCCGCCGTGATGCCCTCCAGCACTGAGTTCCATCCGCAGTGCGTCACGAACGCCCCGGTGGCCCTGTGGCGGAGAACGTCCGCCTGCGGTGCCCACAGCTTGACGACGAGGCCACGGCCATTGGTGCGCTCCAAGAACCCGTCCGGCAGAAGCGCGTCGATGTCCGGGTCGGCACGGGGGTCGAACGGCTTCTCCGGGTCGTCGTCGCTGACTGGGGCTCGCACAACCCACAGGAAGCGGTGGCCGGACTTTTCAAGCCCCACGGCGATCTCCCTGAGCTGCTCCTCGGAGTGGTTTCCTATGCCGATGCTCCCGAAGCAGAGGAACACGACGCTCCGGTCAGGTTGGCCGTCTAGCCAAGCGAGGCACTCGTGACGCTCTTTCGCATCGGCGACGGCGATGCTGCCGACTAATGGCCCGACGCAGTACACCGGAGGCAACACCCGGCCAGGGACACACCGAGGGTCCTTGAGAGCAGCCACTCCCCGAGCCTCCAACGACTCGAGCGTGTTCACCAGCGTGCCATCGGCGTCAAGAATCCGGGGCAGCGAGACCATCATCGCCTTGTACTTGTCGCTCTCCGGGTCCTCCAGCAGTTCGGCCATTAGGTGCGAAGCCGGCATGGGTGGAAGGCCAAAGAGCTGGAGAGGGGTGTCTCCTAGCTCCTTGAAGCTCGTCCCGCCCTCTGCAAGGAGTGTCGGAAGCTGGGTGAAGGCGGCGAGGACGGAGGCGCTGGAAGTGAACAAGTTGTAGCCGGGGATCCCGAGACTCCTTACGACGCCGAGCGCCTCGCTGGACAGCGAGTCGACGACCACGGCGTGGACGCTCCGGGGGCGCATGGAGCAGAGGAAGGCGTGGAGGCGCTCGTTGTAGCGGCGTATGAGCTCGAGGTAGCCGGCGGGGAACTGCGTGTCCTGAGTTAGATCGGGCACGTCATCCACGCTCGGAAGCGTGTGGAAGCGCACGGACGGCATGGAGGCGGCGACGCGGGACACGACGGCGCCCAAGGCGATGTCTTCCTTGACGGCGGGTCGATGAGCGCGACGGAGACGGCGTAGCCGTGCTGGAGGAGGGGGGCCGCGAGCTGCATCATGGGGACGAAGTGGCTCACGGCGAGGCCGGGGTACAGAACGACCGTCTTCTCCATGCGTTGAAGGCTTGAATGAAGCTTCAATCGATGGTTGTTTGTGGTTTGTGTGGTGGAGCATCTGCATCTGCAATAATGTTAGGCTCACATGGCACAACAATGATTGAGAAGCATCGACTGGCCCTTGGGCCTGCAATAACGTTAAGCACTGGTGCAGTGTAGCAATCACACAGGGAAGCAAACGTGCTAGTGGATAGCCAGAATACCCCGGCCCCCGCGCCGCTCCTTCCCCGGGGCGACACGGGCGGCGGCCCCCCATCCCCCGCAGCCTCCCCCTCTCCCCGGCTCTCTCTTCCTCGCCGTCGCGGTGGCCTCCGCAGGCAAAGCTGTCTTGAGCGGCGGCGGCGGCGCGATTCTCAGCTCTTGTCGCCGGAAAAGGGATCTCGCGGCGATAAGCGGCTGTCCGGCCTTCGGCGGGCGGCGTCTGGCGCGTGGCGGAGATGGTCTTGGCGACGGCGAGGCGTTCGTCCCGTCCCAGCGGTGGTCGCGATCATGATCGTCGCGCTGGGCGGTCCGATCTGGGACCTCGCGGCGGCGGCCGGCATGGACGGGCGGCCGGCGTTCAGCTTAGCGTCGGCTGCGGCGAGGTTGGGCGCGGGCGGCGGCCTCGGTCCGGCTCCGCCGTGACTGGGAGTGGGCGGCGACGTGGTTGGGCGGCTCTCGGCTCTGGATGTGCGCGGGCGCAGATCCTTGGCCGGGCGCGGCGGATCAGCAGGCGGCGCAGCGCGTGGTGGCGGGCGCGGCGGGCGTGGCATCTCTGGAGCTCGAGGTGTGCTGCGGTCAGGGCCTGCTCGTCTGCCCTGCTGCTTCGCTGGAGCTTCTCCGATCTGGATCTGGCTTTGGTGGTTCTGATCTTGCTGCTGCTCCTTGCGATGCGATGGTTGCTGTGGTGGTGGTGGTCACTATGGTGTTGCGGTGGTGGACGGCGGCTACGGCCAGGGGGTGCTGCGTGCCTGGGCGTGGTGGATCGTGGGATCCCGCGGCTAGGGTGAGGTCGGCCCAGCAGGGGTGGTGATTGGTGGGCGGCGGTCGGTGGGGGTGGTGGTCTCCGGGAGAAATCCTTGCTCCGGTCGTCATCGGAGCCGGCGACGGCGGCGCCCACAGGTGTCGTGATCTTTCTTGGAAGCGTCGCCGTGGAGGTGCTCCTCCCCACGGCTTTGGCTCCGGAGGGAAACCTCAGATCCGCTGGATCGGACGATGGAGGCGTCTCCGCGTCTTTCTCCTCCTTGGGGGCATCATCTCGGAGCCGGCTACGACCGAGAGACTGGTGGATTGCGGCATCTTCTCCGTGGATGGTGGCATCTTCGCCGCGTGGTTTGCTGAGGCGGGGCGCTGGTTTCTGGTTGGCAACGATGATGGCGTCGAGAGAAGCTCGGATCGCGGCTTGGACTTTGGTAGTCGGTTCTTTCCGGCGTGTCCGAGGTGCTCTTTCGTGGGTTGCTTGGTTGCTTTGAAGTCGGAGCTGCGGTGGAGCGGATCCAGGTGGTGACGATGACAGGCGCTCGGTGGTCGTTTGCGGAGGGCACGGTCGGCGCAAGTCCTGCATATCTTCCTTGTGAGGCTCGCCGTCAAAGTCGGAGCTGTCGGTGGCTTGCGCGTGTGGCCATCTGGTGGCATGTGCCGTCGGGGTTGTGTCCCATGTCGGTGGCCAGGATGGCCGGTGGTGCCCATGTCATGTGGGTTGGGTTGTATCGGTTTTAGCCTGGTTTTCCGTCAATTAACCGGGCAATTCTCTTCTCCTTAATCAATGATAATGGCAAATATTTTGCCTCGTTTCAAAAAAAAAAACGTGCTAGTGGATGAGCCAGCTAGGGATGATGTGTCTGTTCTTCACTCACGGTGAGCGGTCCCAGCGATTCAGGATTCAGCAAAGGGGATAGCTGCCTACTGGATTAAAGTTACAAGTTTTGGTGTTCCTCTTCTCTGAATGTGGCAACTCTGTGATTCTTGTTCGCACACGAACACGTCACCGTGTACCTCCAACGCCGAGGGTGATGTACCGCACCTCACGTCGAAGGAGACCCGTCCGGAAGCGCGGTACGCAAGCAATCCGGCGGGCGCTTTTGAGCACCCGAAACCCCACGCGCCCGAGAGGGACCCCGTCTGGACGCGCGGCGGCTATGGGCTGCCCTAGGTCGGTTCGCCCGCCCCTAGAGCCTCGAGGATCGCTGCCCTTCAACGAAGAACGAACGAAGAACGAGAGAGAAAGAACAAGGGAGAGATGTAAAACTAGGGTAAAAAGTAGATTGATTGTTCGATTGTGTGTTGTTCTTCAATCGGCCGTCACCCCTTAGGTATATAAGAGGCGGCTGGACTTCCCGTGCAAGAAAAAGGCTTGGATTCACGTCCAAAACCCTAGTTTGTGTCCAACTCGGAATCAAACTTTCCAAAACGGTTCGGTTTACAACCTGGCTGCACCTTGCGGGTCATGTTTGAGACAGTAAACGACCTCGGATGGAAACGAGTCCAAAAGCAATCTTGACCGTTTCGACGAGACGAAAAACTTTCATGTTGAATGATTTTTTATCAGAGGTCATCTTGAGGGTCAAATAGCTCGCACAAAACGGACTGTGACGCAAAACACCCGTGCCTCGCGCTACCCATCAGACATGGCGTCTGGTGGGGCGCGCCATACTTCGCCGGCTACATTCCGATGGCTCTAACTTTTGCATAAGAACTCGGATTGGAACGATTTTTATATCGAAATCGATCGTTTCGACGAGATGAAGACAATCCATGTAGATCATTTTTCCATATGAGGCTGTCTTGAGGGTGTAATGAGCAGAATAGTGTTTTGAATACAAAATCTCAGTATTTCAAACACAACTTCGGCCTTCGAGATGAGATCGGATGGCGATAACCCAAACTTCAAAGATGTTTATATCGACAACACGGAACTTTTTTATGTAGATCACTTCTTCATTTGAGGACATATTAATTAAGTTCTTGACCGTGCCAAAATCTGGTGTCAACACATGCCCCCCTGTTTTTCGGCAAAGCTAGCGTGCCGAAAAATAACTTGTACCATGTTTGTACTAAGGACAATATCAACACTCCATCGGCCATTTACAGTTTCTTAGGGCGATATTTATATATCGGCCATGTTTATGCTTAGGGCGATAATTCTATATCGGCCATTGATTTTAATTTCTTGTTCACATCATACCTTGTAACCGATTACCACCAATCGGCTTTAAAGAGATGGGAATGAACCCGTTCCTTGTAGCACTAAGGAAATCAAACTCCGAGAGGTCACGCCCTGTTAAGCAAGTAACATCATGATGATTCCAATCCACCGATGCATCGGCCAAAGCAACACAAACCGAATTATCCGCGTGAATGACTTCTACCCCATCATCGACCCATTGTATTAAGAATTGATGCATGATAGATGGCACACATTGGTTAGCATGAACCCAATCGCGGCCTAATATAACATTATAGTTACCTTGCACGTCGGCGATGAAGAATGTGGTGGCCAAACTTTTGCTTCCCACGGTGAGTTCCATGCACATCACACATTTGGCCTCTGTCTTTTCTCTACCCTCGAATCCATTAAGTATCATATTGGTCATCATCAATGCATCATCATCTAACCCCAACTTTTTGAAGACCGAGTAGGGCATAAGATTTACCACAGCACCACCATCAACGAGCATCCTAGCAACCGGCGATCCGTTAATATGACCTTTGAGGTACAATGGCTTCAAGTGTTTCACCGGTTCTCTTGGCTTCTCGAAAATAGCATTCTTAGGACCAAAATTCAGCTGGGCTACCTCCCCTTCTTCACCTATAGCACGAAACTCGGCAGGTAAGTAATATACCATATTAATATCCATACCTTCCCGAACCGGCGTAGATTCATAATCCACCATCTCGTCTTCATCTCCCAATGTGTATATTGGGCTTAAAGATTCCTCAATTGAAGGGGATGTTTCAGGTAGTGTGGACGATGTAATAGGGGTCGCATCATCCTCTTTTGGTGGTGAAGGTGTTGCTGCAGCTAATGTAAAAGCATCTGTCTTTTGTTTTTGTTTAGGCCTCCACACTTGTTTTGTGAGTGCCATGGGCCGTATTTCACTAAACAATTCGTCCCTTTGCCTCTCCTCTTTGTGTTCTACCTTCTCGTGGTTTCTCATGCGTTGTAATCTCCTTTTCATGATCTTAGTTAAACCGGGAGGACACCACTTAGGTTGAGTATATTTGGGATCCCTTGGTTTGGTCTTGCTTGTGCTCGCCTCATGATCATCAACCACGGAACCCTGCCGAACAATAACAATATCACCATTAGAAGTAGCCAGATTACCAACAACCGGCTTTTTGATCTCCTTTTGCTTGTCGCATTCTGAAATTTCCGCATTAGCTGGCTTAACACGTCACACTTTTTTATTGGCCTTACTTGGAGAATTTTTTGTTGGCCGATTAGCACCATAACTCAAACGGCCTTGGGTGGGATAATAAAGCCTCTCGCGAGCAGGCCTTCTAGGTGTTGTCCACCCCATATGGAAAGCATAAGGAGCCATTGGGGGCTGCCCCCATCCTCCATTGAAGTCTCTCATGTAATATGGCACATAGGAGGGTTGTGACATCCATGGTATCGGCGCCAATGACCCATATGGCCTTGCATAGCGTCGAAACTCTTGCTCCGGAAGCGATCTTGAACGGTTCAAATGTGATGGCCGATTAGAGCTAGAACCGGTCGCTTGACATGCATATTTGGATAGCAGTATATCAAAAGTTGGCTTGATTCGCTTGCGCTTAGCTTCACTCTTTTCCCACTTGCCAACTTCTGAATTCTTGGGCTTGATAAATTTAACATGAGTATCTTCTCGTACTTGTGGTTGCCCCCCGAGTGCGGGATTTTTTATGGTAATCTTCAATACTTCCTTGCCGTCGGGTTGCTTATCAAGCACAACCTCTCTTCCCAAGACTTTGTCGCCCTCCTTGCCTTTCCTGGGTTCACCAATAACAACATTATCTTTATTAGCAATTCGGCTATGCTAGGCCGAATTAACATTTTCTTTCCCTCCAAGTCCATGGTGTTTATCGGAAAGGGTTGTTTATCAACTTGCATCTCAGCAAAATTCAATCGTCCATCATTAATGGCCGATTGTATCTATCGTCGAAAAACATTGCAATCATTAGTAGCATGAGAAAATGAATTGTGGTATTTGCAATAAGCACGCCGTTTCAGCTCGTCAAACGGTGGTATGGTGTGTGATATTCTAATCATCTTATCCTGCAAGAGAGCATCAAATATCTTATCACACTTAGATATATCAAATGTAAAACTCATCTCCTCATCACGATTCTTGCGAATCGGCTTAAGAGAATTGCATGTATAGGGTTTGGCCTTTGAGGACCAAACAAACTCAGTAGTATAAACATCAACCTCATCATCTGAATTATCATCATTGTGTTCAACCATATGCATTCTAGGACGATCGGTTGTAGAGCTATGAATCTCTTTACTTCGACTCTCTTGAGCCAAAGCTTTTTGTAAGACTTGATTAATGTTCAACAACTCATAACTTTCTAGCCTCTCTTTAATGTGAGTTTTCAAACCATTAAGAACAAGATCCGCCAAGTCTCTCTCAGTTATCACTAAGCTATAACATCGGTTTTTTATGTCTCTAAATCTCTTGACGTAACCGGTGACCGATTCATCATGTTTTTGCCTAACCGATGTAAGATGCGACAACTTTAGCGCATTATCGCCGCTATTAAAGTGATCATGAAACTTTTGCTCTAATTGCGACCATAAGAGAATTGAGCCATGTGGTAAAGCAGCAAACCATGAAAATGCGGTGCCAGTTAAAGATAAGGGAAATAAACGCACTTTCAACTCTTCTATGGAACCTGCTTCACCCAACTGTGCTAGATACTGACTTACATGCTCCCAAGTTGTTTTCGTACCCTCACCACTAAATTTAACAAAATCAGGAACCTTATAACTTGAGGGTAAGAAATTGCATCGAAGTGTTCAGGATAAGGCTTTTGATACACACGACTCTTTACTTTCGGCTCGTTTCCGAAAGTTTCTAGAAACATCTTATGCAAATCCTCCCTTAATTTAGCTAAAATTGGATCCGATGTAGATGAAGATGTTTGTGGCAATGACATAGGAGCAACCTGAGTACTAGCTATTGGTGCAACTTGTGGGATGGGCGCGAACCATAATTGGCGGAAGACCAAACATGCTTGCACCTATGGGTGGTGTGACAAAGTGATTGGCGTTGGCCTTAATTGGGCACACTCATAATATGATTAGGGTATGTAGGTGCAGCCACAAGCTGGTTGGTTTGAGTAGGGTAAAAATTCAACGGCATATTATATTGTTGTTGCATAGGTGGTGCCGATGAAATAGGTAAAATTGGACTAGGGTTTTCAGATATACCAACAGTACCACTAGATGATGGAGGCATATTTTTCTGAGCATTAGCACTAGCCACAAAAGAATTGTATGCCATCACATTACCCTTACTAACAAGACTTTCAATCACAGCCACTTGATCTGGAGAAAAAACTTTACTCACAGTGATTGCATCTTGTTCGTCGATGAGGGAAGGAAAATTGACGTTTCCAACCGGAGTGATGCTGCCTTGACGGTCCTTCTTGAAACTTGATAGAAACGCTTCCAAATCCTCCTCCTCGCGCTTCTTCTTGAGCGCCTCAAAAGCCTCTTCACGCTGCTTCTTGCGCGCTTCATAGGCTTGGTGATGTTCATCCGATAGTTCATCAAGACCGGGCTTAATGATGTTATCGGCGTCAACTTCCGAGGGCTTGGGGAGATTAGACATAGTTGATGATGATTCTTGATCTTTCTTCAACAGCGGAGTCGCCAAAAAGTGTGTTCGCACACGAACACGTCACCGTGTACCTCCAACGCCGAGGGTGATGCACCGCAGCTCACGTCGAAGGAGACCCGTCCGGAAGCGCGGTACGCAAGCAATCCGGCGGGCGCTTTTGAGCACCCGAAACCCCACGCGCCCGGGAGGGACCCCGTCTGGACGCGTGGCGGCTATGGGCTGCCCTAGGTCAGTTTGCCCGCCCCTAGAGCCTCGAGGATCGCTGCCCTTCAACGAAGAACGAACGAAGAACGAGAGAGAAAGAACAAGGAAGAGATGTAAAACTAGGGTAAAAAGTAGATTGATTGTTCGATTGTGTGTTGTTCTTCAATCGGTCGTCACCCCTTAGGTATATAAGAGGCGGCTGGACTTCCCGTGCAAGAAAAAGGCTTGGATTCACGTCCAAAACCCTAGTTTGGGTCCAACTCGGAATCAAACTTTCCAAAACGGTTTGGTTTACAACCTAGCTGCACCTTGCGGGTCATGTTTGAGGCAGTAAACGACCTCGGATGGAAACAAGTCCAAAAGCAATCTTGACCGATTCGACGAGATGAAAAACTTTCATGTTGAACGATTTTTTATCGGAGGTCATCTTGAGGGTCAAATAGCTCACGCAAAACGGACTGTGACGCAAAACACCCGTGCCTCGCGCTACCCATCAGACATGACGTCTGGTGGGGCGCGCCATACTTCGCCTCCTGGCAGGGCTACATTCCGATGGCTCTAATTTTGCATACGAACTCGGATTGGAATGATTTTTATATCGAAATCGATCGTTTCGACGAGACGAAGACAATCCGTGTAGATCATTTTTCCATACGAGGCTGTCTTGAGGGCGTAACGAGCCGAATAGTGTTTTGAATACAAAATCTCAGTATTTCAAACACAACTTCGGCCTTCGAGATGAGATCGGATGGTGATGACCCAAACTTCAAAGATGTTTATATCGACAACACGGAACTTTTTTATGTAGATCACTTCTTCATTTGAGGACATATTAATTAAGTTCTTGACCGTGCCAAAATCTGGTGCCAACAATTCTCTAGTTAGTTTTTGTTCAATGAATTGCTGTTGGAGCGTAGCTGGTGTGGCTTCCAACTGTGTTCCCATAATGATTGTGTGTGTGAGTGGAATCGAGAGTTTTTTTTTGAAAGATCCAACAAATCGCTGGCTTGATTCAGATTTAGCAGAAAGCAGCGGAAGAACAACATGGTGAAGATCCGAAGACCAAAGAAAATGAAAAAAAACAGCAGCCCTATTAGCTGCAGAACAACACTCATTACAATCCACAACAAAGCAACGTAGCTTCGACTCCGACAATGAACTATGAAGAAACTAGGCAAGGTTGGCCTCACGGAAGATCGCCGGACGAACCATCTGTCGCGCGTTATCGTACACCACATGAGCCCCGCCACCGCAGCTTCGACTTCACAATAACAAACAGTCGAGGCAGACCCACGACATGCCGGAGAAGAGCCGATTACCACGACCAATGCCATGCCTTTGAGATTGCTCTCCGCCGTCATCGTTGCCACAGAAGCCACCGTGCACGTCCAGCCATAGGAAGCACCCATGGGATCAAGGTCTTCAAAACAATGCCCTAAAGAGGGGAAACGACATTGAAGACGACGACGCCGCCCAAGCCTGCAGCAGGATCTGGGCTTTCACCCGAAGTAGAGGTTGTGTAGATCCCAACGACGCCTCCAAGGAGGATAGCAACACACACAGACGCCGTCGTTGCCGGTCGGCGAGCACCGGCCAGGCTTTCACCCGGGATAGCCACTCCCATGCAGCCGGCCGAGGCCGACCCGTACCTCTACTGGACCGCACACCCCCAACACAGCGAGCACGCCAACGCTGTGCCAAGCCACCAGCAAGCCTCCTAAACGACGGGACTGTATAAAC
This sequence comes from Aegilops speltoides, assembly GCA_021437245.1. Taxonomy (NCBI): domain Eukaryota; kingdom Viridiplantae; phylum Streptophyta; class Magnoliopsida; order Poales; family Poaceae; genus Aegilops; species Aegilops speltoides. Next base: position 17,412,661 of record CM038143.1, read on the forward strand.
CAGATCGGACCCTACACCCTGCATCCACCACGGCCCGAGCCTTCTCCCAGCCGCGCTGTGCCGCCCGACGCGGCCACCTTGTGCTGCCGCGCGCCCCCCTGGGCTGGATCCGGCGAACCCGAAGCCACCGCCGCGAGCCGTGGCGTTTACCTGAACCTGCCCCCCTCGAACCACCAGATCTGCCACCAAATCGCGGCCACCCGACGCAGCCGCGCTGCGCCGCCCTACGTGCGCCTCCCCGGTCCCGAACGCGGCCAGCCCGGCGACGCACCATCCGAGGTCCGCGCCGACCACCACCCGCGCCAACCTGCAGGCCTACACGGGCCCAGATCGAGCCCGTACAGCCGCGAGCTGAACGCCCACCGCGCCGCTGCATCCCGCGCGCGTCCGTCTGCGGAGCTACAGCTGAGGCCGCAGCCGCACATCCATCGTTGCGCGCGCCGCTGACTGCCACCGCCGGCACGAGCAAGATGCCACCCGAGCCAGATCTCACGCAACGACGCCATGCAGGGGCCGCCCCGCCGCCGCCTTCACTGAGCCTGCCCAGCCTTCGCGGGCGTACCCTCTGGTGGCGGCGACGCGGAGAGGAAGGGAGGACGGAGGCCTAGCGGCGGCGGCTGGTTTCCCCCAAGTCGCCAGAGCGACACAGGGGTCGGGGGGGGGGGGCGGGGCGGGCGGGTTCCTTGTCCGCAAGTCATCAGGATCCAATCGTTAACTCAAGTTTATCATAAGACTTCTTTGCTCACAGTTTCTGAATACTGAATTGAGTTTAGGTTGTCGCGTTGCTGCCGTGTAGCATACCACTACAATCTAGTACTCCCTTCGTCTCATGATGGAAGACCTTTTTTAACACTAGTGTAGTGTAAAAAAAAAGTCTTATATTATAGGACGGAAGGCGTATTTCTTTTTGAGCTTTGACTCTGCTCACGAGGTGATTTTGAGCACTAAATTCATCTCTTTTCAACGAGATGTATCTTCAGGATCAGTATCCCAGCTCGTAGATTTCTGAATGCAGAGTACTTCAGTATTTATATTTTCTCATTATAATATAAATCATGAAAGTCCTCCTATGTTCTGTTGCCTCGCAGATCTTTAAGCTGGCCCGTTTCAAGAAAATTACGGCCAGGAAGGTGTTGACGAAAGGTAGCTGGATGCAAGGTTTCTAATGACGTGAGTATAGGAGTATAGGAGGCAAAGCACACAAGTTGTATTTCTACTCTCATATGTGATATCTCAGTTACAATACCCCTTTATTATCTCTTCCTTGCCCATTTCCAATGTCATGAGCCCTCGCACTGGCTAAACACTCGGTAAACTGGCCCGGTCACACAAATGTCGAGTCACTAAGATAAAATCAGTTGTACTACACATGCAAGGTTTTCAATTCGCTATTCAGTTCACGAATATTTCAGTGTGCACGCACATGTTTCACTAACTTTTAAAGAATGAAAACAAAAACATTGTATCACTTTGATTTTCACGAAACCAAAAAGCATGTGCGTTCTGCACAGGAAACAACACACTTGCATTTATATTGTCCGCAAAAAAGAAAATTGAATATTATTGACCATTGACTCCTAGTAAGGCAAAATTGGATAGTATTGACCATTGACTCCTAGTAAGGCATAGTTAACCAAATGATCATAGCAATACAATAGTAGCATTACCAAAGAAGAAAAGCAACGGACATGCTCTAGATCCACACATATAAAAAAAAACTTCCAGTGAGCTCACACTTGATGCAGTTGAACAAGTAGCTTCCAATATAAAGTGATTCTACATGACATCGCTACTAAAGCCTCTTTGCTAAAATAAAAACATGATACTGCATAATTACGAGCTGAGCGTAGGCCTGCAACATTTACCTCCTTGTTTGCAGTGGCGTCCTCCTTCCGCTGGTTCGTCCTCCTGCTCTTGCGCCGGTTCTTCTCCTCCTCCTACCTCCTGTGGTCTGCGTTGCCAAGTTCCACCATGGTGTCCTCGTCAACCTCCTTGTCCAGTGACAGAGAGATCACCTCGAAAAACCTGGGCTGGCCTCGCGCCACCACACCAAGATATCAACGGTGTTGCAAGGACTATGGTTACACAACTATTGATTAAGTCAGTAGAATCAGCATATACAGTAGATGCCATTCTTTTAAGAAGTTAAATTTAGAAAATAGAATAGATAGTGATATGCCATTCTGAAAGTAAGGTCCAACTGGTGTCACCTTGGCCTCCAAACTGAGCATGCCCCCGCTCTATGCAAACTGTAGTATGACATTCTGAAAGTAAGGGCGCTGTAGTCCGTAGGAGTATTTCTCTTAGAAAAGGGAGGCTGCATAAGAATCATATCATAGGAGTATTTCTGTACTTCGTAGTCAAGCAAAAAGAGGAATCATGAATGGACAGTGAATGAATTAACTGACACTTGTACAGAGTATATCAAATGTAGAAATAATTTCAGCCCAGCAAGACGGATTAGCTTCACACCATCCTGAGAAATTCACCACCAGTTAGATATCTTCTTACCTTGGCCAAACGACAGGACCCCACCCTCTCACGCCGATGATCCGTTCCGGCCGCCGCTCCACCCAGCATGACAGAACCCGTCCTGCCGCTCTGCCTCCTCCCCGGCGCCATCGACCATCCACGTCCACGGATCGGGATACGTTATTGAGTGTATTGAGAGGAAAGAATGCAGAGTACTTCAGTACTTATATTTTCTCATTATAAAATAAACCGTGAAAGTCCTCCAATGTTCTGTTGCCCCAGAGATCTTTAAGCTGGCCCGTTTCAAGGAAATTACGGCCAGGAAGGTGTTGACGAATGGTCGCTGGATGCAAGGTTTCTAATGACGTGAGTCAGTGGCGGATCCAGGATTTGAAGTTACCAGGGGCGGACTTTTATGGGGAAAAAAATTCAAAACCACAATACGATCAAATAAGACAATCAAGAAAAATAATTGACCAAGAGTATGCATGAAGGCAAGACGATCAACACAATAAATTTATCAAAGTAGTTTCATACTCAAGAACTAGGCAAAATATGGTAACGCAAAAAATCACATAATGTCTAACCTGGACTACCTTAAACATGTAAAAACAATCAGATTAATCTAAATCACAGAATAGTATGCCATTTGTTCAAGCAAAAGACACGGCAAGTGTTTACCATTGAGTTGTAGTTATTCGTGGAGGACTTGGAAGATGGCCCGAACATCACATTTTTAATTAATTTTCAGTGTTCATTTTCCAAGAATTAGGCTAGCATGACAACAAATTAAACATGATACTAGAACAGACGAGAATACTAGGGGAGAGCGAAAAAACCTGGTCCTTGTTGCCTCTGTTGCCTGCTCGCTTGTTGTTTTGAGCAGGGACTACGGCGGCGGCGACTCCTCTTCCCGTATGAACGGCATTGAGAACAGGCGGACTCGCTTCTCCTTCTCCATCTAGCACCATCGGCTGGACAGACCTGGGCAGCGCCGACGACTGCGAGACGGCAGTGGAGGCGGCGCCGTGTGGGCAGGGCATATGATCGCGTGAGTTCAGGACGATTAGTTCCAGGAGAACTGTGAACTTGAGAATCAGGCCGCGTACAGTAACTGATGGGCTCATTTAAGTTTTACTGGGCTTACTTGATTGGCCCATCTAAAGATCTCCTAGCGAGCAGTTACCTGGTGGCGAATCGTTTTCCTCTTCCCCCGTCCCGCTCGACCACACCTGAGACCTTCCAGCGAACCTGCCCGACTCCCATGGTGGCCGCCGGCCAATATCAGTACGCGGGTACCCAAGGTTTCAAAAATTTACCCGGGGCGGCCGCCCCTACACGACCCCACGCTGGAGCCGCCCCTGACATGAGTATAGGAGTATAGGAGGCAAAGCACACAAGTTGTATTTCTACTCTCATATGTGATATCTCAGTTACAATACCCCTTTATTATCTCTTCCTTGCCCATTTCCAATGTCGTGAGCCCTCGCACTGGCTCAACACTCGGTAAACTGGCCCGGTCTCTACCTCTTCCAAAATAGAAAAGTGGGGAGTACCAATATAAGTGAAAGCAGTAGAAGGCATACTTTCATCATACATCTTTAAGAGAGGAAGACACGGAACACCGGCTGAGCGGCCTCGACCAAGACATTCAAAACCTAGCTAGCATTGCAGGCTGTCGAGCTAAGCATGCGACTTACATCAAAGTTGGCAATCTTTAATTACTCTGTTAGCATCATCAACCAGTGTTGCCTGGTTTAATATCTCGATGAACAATTTTTCGGCTATGTAAATAGACAATAGCTGATAGCATCTGCTTAGCCACCAAATTGGATTATGAAATTTGGGCCAAGTTGTCTTTCGTCAGTGATGTGCCGGCCTTCAAGAAATCCCGAGTCCATAAATTCAAGCAGAATCATAATCTTCCCTTCAGACTGGTCCGCGTCATAATACCCAATGAGGTTTGGGTGCTTCACGGTCTGCAATATGGATATTTTCACTAGTAGAAAAAGGACCTAATATGAGACACATTAGTGCCGGTTTGATTTTGAGCCGGCACTAATGTGTCCATTAGTGCCGGTTCCAACGGCTAGCCGGCCGTTCTCATTAGTACCGGTTCGTGGCGACGAACCGGTACTAAAGAGGGTGGTGGCAGGGTGTTGTCAGTCTGGGGCCCGTCCAGCACCTTTAGTACCGGTTCGTGGCACGAACCGGTACTAAAGGTCGACGTACATAAACCCTTCGTCCACCTGAACCACTCTGTTCTTCCCCTTTCCCCTCACTTTTTCTGTTCTTCCCCTCTCTTCCTCAAGCTCCTCACAAATTTTGCCCAAAAATTGTCAAGATTTGAAGGCCCCCATCCATTCAAATGATCACAAAGGTTAGCAACTTTGTCCTTTCAACTCTCATTGCTAGATTAGCTCTTGCAATGCTTTGTATAGTGATTAAGTTGGGAGGAATTATATTTGCTAGTATTTGATTTATATGCAATTTGAGGTCAAAAATAACACTTAGTTTGCATATGTAGGTGTGGTTTACTTAGTGCCTTCTAAATCTCCGTCGTAACCACCGTCGATCGCCCGCATTGTCCCGTCGCCGGCACCACCTTGTGGTGAGGCTCTTGTTCATGAATGTTTTACATTACCAAATTGATGTTTGTGTGATTTGGATATATAGTTAATCGTATAATTATCTTACCCATACGTTGTTTGTTATACATAGTGCCATGGTTTTGATATCCGTCCCCGTCGGCCCTCGTCCTTGTTATGATTCGGATGTGGTATATTCTCTTTTAAAACTAGTTGTTGCATTTCATGTTTATGATAAATTATGCCCATCAAGTTGACATAGATATTTTTATCTAGGAGGTATGTGAACCGGAAATTCCAACCGACCCTATTGACGAGAGGTTAAATTTAGTTGAAAGAGAAAACGAGTATTTGAAAGAAAAATTGAAAAGAATTGAGGGGGAGAAGATGGAATTGGAGTTGCATGTTGTCGATGTCGTCGATGATCACAAGATCAAGATGGAGAAAATAAGGTTGAAGATTAGAAAGATTAGAAAATATGCCATTGATAGTGTGGCTTGGTATCATTATGCTGCTGGATCAATTGTTACCTTAGTTGCGATCTTCATCGCATTTGTTATTGCATTTAAATTCTTTAGCTAGAGAGTTATTTGTATGTTGCATTTAATTAAGTGTTGTATATGAACTTTATGTATGAACTTTATGTATGAACTTGTAATAATTTGGTCTATTCGGTGTTGTGTAATGAAGATGAGCCGACAATGGATGTATGATGACCGATGCTCTCCCGAGTTCATTAATGGCGTGCATACTTTTTCAAGGGTCATTTGAGGCAAACAAAGGGCGGATGGTTTTATGCCTTGTCCATTTGCTGGCTGTAAGAATGGTCACAGTTACTCTACGTCAAAAACCATTCACGTCCACCTATTTAAGTTCGGTTTCATGCCCCAATATAATGTTTGGACCAAGCACGGAGAAATAGGGGTTATAATGGAAGACAATGAAGAAGAAGAGGACGACGACGGCTATCCTGGCCATGGGTTCCCTGAATACGATGATACAACAATGGGGGGAAGAAGCTGAGCTGGCAATGCGGGAAGAAGATGAAGAAGAGGCATCAGATGAGCCCGCTGATGATCTAGGTCGGGCCATTACCGATGCAAAGAGAAACTGTGCAAGTGATCTGGAGAGGACGAAGTTACAGCGCATGTTAGAGGATCACAAGAAATTGTTGTTCCTGAATTGCGAAGCTGACAAGAAAAAAGTTGGGCACCACACTTGAATTGCTGCAATGGAAGGCAGAGAATGGTGTATCTGACAAGGGATTTGGAAAGTTGCTGGTAATGATAAAGAATATGCTTCCAAAGGACAATGAATTGCCCGAGAGTACGTATGAAGCAAAGAAGGTTGTCTGCCCTCTAGGGTTAGAGGTGCAAAAGATACATGCATGCCCTAATGATCTGCATCCTCTACCGCGGTGAGTACGAGGATTTGAACGCTTGCCGGTATGCGGTGCATTGCGTTATAAGATCATCGCGATGACCTGGTGATGTCGAGGCGAGCGCCCAGAAGAAGATTCCTGCCAAGGTGATGTGGTATGCTCCTATAATACCACGGTTGAAACGTTTGTTCCAAAACAAAGAGCATGCGAAGGTGATGCGGTGGCACGCAGAAGATCGTAAGAAAGACGGAAAGTTGAGAGTACCTGCTGACGGTTCGCAGTGGAGAAAAATCGAGAGAAAGTACTGGGAGGAGTTTGCAGGTGACCCAAGGAACGTATGGTTTGGTCTAAGCGCAGATGGCATTAATCCTTTTGGGGAGCAGAGCAGCAACCATAGCACGTGGCATGTGACTCTATGTTTGTATAACCTTCCTCCTTGGTTGTGCATGAAGCGGAAGTTCATTATGATGCCAGTGCTCATCCAAGGCCCTAAGCAACCCGGAAACGACATCAATGTGTACCTAAGGCCATTAGTTGAAGAACTATTACAGCTGTGGAATGGAACAGGTGTACGTGCGTGGGATGAGCACGGACAGGAAGAATTTGACCTAAAGGCGTTGCTGTTCGTGACCATCAATGATTGGCCTACTCTCATTAACCTTTCAGGACAGACAAACAAGGGATACCGCGGATGCACGCACTGTCTGGATGATACCGACAGTATATATTTGGATAGTTGTAGGAAGAATGTGTACCTTGGACATCGTCGATTTCTTCCGACAAGGCATCCCGTAAGAAAGAAAGGCAAGCATTTCAAAGGTGAGGCGGATTTGAAGGTCATATTATGGTTACATAGAGGACATATGGGAACTTAACTATGGATCAGGTGATTTGAAGGTCCCTTTGTTTCAGTGCAAATGGGTCAATATGACACGAGGCGGGGTAATGGAAGACCCGCAGTACGGAATGACAACAGTGGATCTCAACAATCTTGCATATGCAGACGAACCATTCGTCCTAGCCAATGATGTGGCGCAGGTTTTTTATGTGAAAGACATGTCTACCAGGCCGAGAAAAAGAAAAGATAAGGAAGCGAATGGATCATACGACGAGCCAAAGCGCCACATAGTTCTTTCATGAAAAAGAAACATCGTGGGAGTGGATGACAAGACAGACATGTCAGAAGATTATGAAAAGTTTGATGAAATTGCTCCATTCACAGTGAATATTGACCTGAGCATCCAGTTAAATGATGAAGATTTTCCATGGCTACGACGCAAAGGGACACACGCGAAGAAAAATTTTCACACCCAAAGATCTGGGATCTGATCGGCTTCACTATCATCACTTTCTTCTGTATTTCACACCCAGGAGGGAATGTCTGTAATAGTTAGTGTTGGGGAACGTAGTAATTTCAAAATTTTCCTACGCACACGCAAGATCATGGTGATGATATAGCAACGAGGGGAGAGTGTTGTCTACGTACCCTCGTAGACCGAAGCGAAGCGTTGACACAACGAGAGGAAGTAGTCGACGTCTTCCGGTTCAACCGATCCAAGCACCGTTACTCGGCACCCCGAGTTCTTGACACGCGTACAGCTCGATGGCGCACCCTCGATCTCCAATCCAATAGAGGCTCGAGGGGAGTTCCGTCAAGACGACGGCGTGGTGACGATCTTGATGTTCTCTGTCGCGCAGGCTTCTCCTAAGCACCGCTACAATATGACCGAGGTGTAATATCGTGGAGGGGGGCACCGCACACGGCTAAGGAACAATCAATGATCAACTTGTGTGTTCTAGGGTGCCCCCCTACCCCCGTATATAAAGGAGGGAGGGAGGAGGTGGCCGGCCTAAGGGGGGGCGCGCCATAGGGAGGAGGAAACCTACTCCAAGTAGGTTTCCCCTCTTTTTCCTAATCTTATTTGGAGGGGGAAGGAAGGAGTACTAGTAGTAGGAAGGAGTACTAGTAGTAGGAAAGGAAGAGGGGGAAGGAGAAAGGAAAGGGGCGGCCCCCTCCCCATTCGGATTGGGCTTGGCGCGCCCCTCCCTTGATCCTTCTCCTTCCTCCTACATGGGCCCAATAAGGCCCATATACTTCCCGGGGTTCGGTAACCTCCGGAGCTCAGATATTCCCAAACTCTTCGGAACCTTTCCGGTGTCCAAATATATCCGTCCAATATATCAATCTTTATGTCTCGACCATTTCGAGACTCCTCGTCATGTCCGTGATCATATCCGGACTCGAACAAACTTCGTACATCAAACTACATAAACTCATAATATAATTGTCATCGAAACCTTAAGCGTGCGGACCCTACGGTTCGAGAACGATGTAGACATGGTGAGACACGTCTCGGTCAATGACCAATAGAGGACCTGGATGCCCATATTGGTTCCTACATATTCTACGAAGATCTTTATCGGTCAAACCGCACAACAACATACGTTGTTCCTTTGTCATCGGTATGTTACTTGTTCGAGATTCGATCGTCGGTATCCAATACCTAGTTTAATCTCGTTACCGACAAGTCTCTTTACTCGCTCGTAATACTTCATCTCATAACTAACTCATTAGTTACATGCTTGCAAGGCTTAGGTGATGAGCATTACCGAGAGGGCCCAGAGATACCTCTCCGACAATCGGAGTGACAAAACCTAATCTCGAATTATGCTAACTCAACATGTACCTTCGGAGACACCGTAGTACTCCTTTATAATCACCCGATTACGTTGTGACGTTTGGTAGTACCCAAAGTGTTCCTCCGTAAACGGAGTTACACAATTCTCATAGTTACAGAACATGTATAAGTCATGAAGGAAGCAATAGCAGAATACTAAGCGATCAAGTGCTAAGCTAACGGATGGGTCATGTCAATCACATCATTCTCCTAATGATGTGATCCCATTAATCAAATGACAACACATGTCTATGGTTAGGAAACATAACCATCTTTGATTAATGAGCTAGTCAAGTAGAGGCATACTAGTGACTATATGTTTGTCTATGTATTCACACATGTATCATGTTTCCGGTTAATACAATTCTAGCATGAATAATAAACATTTATCATGATATGAGGAAATAAATAATAACTTTATTATTGCCTCTAGGGCATATTTCCTTCAGTCTCCCACTTGCACTAGAGTCAATAATCTAGATTACACAGTAATGATTCTAACACCCATGGAGTCTTGGTGCTGATCATGTTTTGCTCGTGAGAGAGGCTTAGTCAACGGTTCGCAACATTCAGATCCGTATGTATCTTGCAAATCTCTATGTCTCCCACTTGGACTTGGTCCCGAATGGAATTGAAGCGTCTCTTGATGTGCTTGGTCCTCTTGTGAAATCTGGATTCCTTTGCCAAGGCAATTGCACCAAGATTGTCACAGAAGATCTTCATTGGTCCCGATGCACTAGGTATGACACCTAGATCGAAATGAACTCCTTCATCCGACTCCTTCATTTGCTGCTTTGAAGCAGCTATGTACTCCGCTTCACATGTAGATCCCGCTTCGACGCTTTGTTTAGAACTGCACCAACTTACAGCTCCACCGTTTAATATAAACACGTATCCGGTTTGCGATTTAGAATCGTCCGGATCAGTGTCAAAGCTTGCATCGACGTAACCATTTATGACTAGCTCTTTGTCACCTCCATATCGAGAAACATATCCTTAGTCCTTTTCGGTATTTCAGATGTTCTTGACCGCTGTCCGATGATCCACTCTGGATTACTTTGGTACCTACCGCCAAGCTTATTGCTAAGCATACGTCAGTCGGTACACAACATTGCATACATGATAGAGCCTATGGGTGAAGCATAGGAACATCTTTCATTTCTCTCTATCTTCTGCTGTGGTCGGGCATTGAGTTTGACTCAACTTCACACCTTGTAGCACGTGCAAGAATCCTTTCTTTGCAGATCCATTTTGAACTTTTTCAAAATTTTGTCAAGGTATGTGCTTTGTGAAAGTCCTATTAAGCGTCTTGATCTATCTCTATAGATCTTGATGCCCAATATATAAGCAGCTTCACCGAGGTCTTTCATAGAAAAACTTTTATTCAAGTATCCCTTTATGCTATCCAGAAATTCTATATCATTTCCAATTAATAATATGTCATCAACATATAAAACTAGAAATGCTACTGAGCTCCCACTCACTTTCTTGTAAATCTGAGCTTCTCCAAAAGTGCATATAAAACCATATGCTTTCATCACTTTGTCAAAGCATTTATTCCAACTCCGAGATGCTTGCACCAGTCCATAAATGGAGCATTTGGAGCTTGCACACTTTGTCGACACCTTTTGGATCAACAAAACCTTCAGCTGCATCATATACAACTCTTCTTCTAGAAATCCATTCAAGAATGCAGTCTTGACATCCATTTGCCAAATTTCATAATCATGAAATGCAGCAATAGCCAACATGATTCGGACAGACTTAAGCATCGCTACAGGTGAGAAAGTCTCATCGTAGTCAACCCCTTGAACTTGTCGAAAACCTTTTGCAACAAGTCGAGCTTTGTAGACAGTAACATTACCATCAGCGTCTGTCTTCTTCTTGAAGATCCATTTATTCTCAATGGCTTGCCGATCATCGGGCAAGTCAACCAAAGTCCATACTTTGTTTTCATACATGGATCCTATCTCAGATTTCATGGCCTCTAGCCATTTTGTGGAATCTGGGCTCATCATCGCTCTGGTGCGGATCTTATTCTGGTAGACCTACGAGGTTCAGTAGAAACTTGATCTGAAGTTTCATGATCAATATCATTAGCTTCCTCACTAATTGGTGTAGTTGTCACAGGAACCGGTTCTTGTGATGAACTACTTTCTAGTAAGGGAGTAGATACAGTTATCTCATCAAGTTCTACTTTCCTCCCACTCACTTCTTTCGAGAGAAACTCCTTCTCTAGAAAGGATCCAAATTTAGCAACGAAAATCTTGCTCTCAGATCTGTGATAGAAGGTGTACCCAATAGTCTCCTTTGGGTATCCTATGAAGACACATTTCTCCGATTTGGGTTCGAGCTTATCTGGTTGAAGTTTCTTCATATAAGCATTGCAGCCCCAAACTTTGAGAAACGACAACTTTGGTTTCTTGCCAAACCACAGTTCATAAGGCGTCGTCTCAACGGATTTTGATGGTGCCCTATTTAACGTGAATGCGGCCGTCTCTAAAGCATAACCCCAAAACGATAGCGGTAAATCGGTAAGAGACATCATAGATCGCACCATATCAAGTAAAGTACGATTACGACGTTCGGACACACCATTTCGCTGTGGTGTTCCAGGTGGCGTGAGTTGCGAAACTATTCCACATTGTTTCAAATGTAAACCAAACTCGTAAGTCGTAACTCAAATATTCTCCTCCACGATCAGACCGTAGAAACTTTATTTTCTTGTTACGATGATTTTCTACTTCACTCTGAAATTCTTTGAACTTTTCAAATGTTTCAGACTTGTGCTTCATCAAGTAGATATACCCATATCTGCTCAAATCATCTGTGAAGGTGAGAAAATAACGATATCCGCCACGAGCCTCAACATTCATCGGGCCACACACATCTGTATGTATGATTTCCAACAAATCTGTTGCTCTCTCCATAGATCCGGAGAACGGTGTTTTGGTCATCTTGCCCATGAGGCACGGTTCGCAAGTACCAAGTGATTCATAATCAAGTGATTCCAGAAGTCCATCAGTATGGAGTTTCTTCATGCGTTTTACACAGATATGACCTAAACGGTAGTGCCACAAATATGTTGCACTATCATTATCAACTCTGCATCTTTTGGCTTCAACATTATGAATATGTGTATCACTACTATCGAGATTCAATAAAAATAGACCACTCTTCAAGGGTGCATGACCATAAAAGATATTACTCCTATAAATAGAACAACCATTATTCTCTGATTTAAATGAATAACCGTCTCGCATCAAACAAGATCCAGATATAATGTTCATGCTCAACGTAGGCACCAAATAACAATTATTCAGGTCTAAAACTAATCCCGATGGTAGATGTAGAGGTAGCGTGCCGACCGCGATCACATCGACTTTGGAACCATTTCCCACGCGCATCGTCACCTCGTCCTTAGCTAATCTTCGCTTAATCCATAGTCCCTGTTTCGAGTTGCAAATGTTAGCAACCGAACCAGTATCAAATACCAGTGCTCTGCGAGCATTAGTAAGGTACACATCAATAACATGTATATCACATATACCTTTGTTCACTTTGCCATCCTTCTTATCCGCCAAATACTTGGGGCAGTTCCGCTTCAAGTGTCGATCGCTTGCAAGAGAAGCACTCGATTTGGGCTTAGGTCCAGACTTGGGTTTCTTCTCTTGAGCAGCAACTTGTTTGCTGTTCTTTTGAAGTTCCTTCTTCTTCCCTTTGCCCTTTTCTTGAAACCAGTGGTCTTGTTGACCATCAACACTTGATGCTCCTTTTTGATTTCTACCTCCATGCTTTCAAAGCATCGCGAAGAGCTCGAATAGTCTTGTTCATCCCTTGCATATTATAGTTCATCACAAAGCTCTTGTAGCTTGGTGGCGATGATTGGAGAATTCATCAATGACGCTATCATCCGGAAGATTAACTCCCGGTTGAATCAAGTGATTATTATACCCGGACATTTTGAGTATATGCTCACCGTGAACTGTTCTCTTCCATCTTGCAGCTGTAGAACTTATTGGAGACTTCATATCTCTCAATCCGGGCATTTGCTTGAAATATTAACTTCAACTCTGGAACATCTCATATGCTCCATGACGTTCAAAACGTCGTTGAAGACCCGGTTCTAAGCCGTAAAGCATGGCACATTGAACTATAGAGTAGTCATCAGCTTTGCTCGCCAGACGTTCTTAACGTCGTCGGTTGCATCGCGAAGCAGCTGGCACCCAGCGGTGCTTCCAGGCGTAACTCTTTTGTGCAGCAACGAGGATAATCCTCGAGTTACGGACCCGGTCCGTGTAATTGCTACCATCATCTTTCAACTTTGCTTTCTCAAGGAACGCATTAAAATTCAACGGAACAACAAAGACGAGCCATCTATCTACAAACAAACATAGACAAGCAAAATACTATCAGGTACTAAGTTCATGATAAATTTAAGTTCAATTAATCATATTACTAAAGAACTCCCACTTAGACAGACATCTCTCTAGTCATCTAAGTGATCACGTGATCCAAATCAACTAAACCATGTCCGATCATCACGTGAGATGGAGTAGTTTCAATGGTGAACATCTCTATGTTGATCATATCTACTATATGATTCACGCTCGACCTTTCGATCTCTGTGTTCCGAGGCCATATCTGTATATGCTAGGCTCGTCAAGTATAACCTGAGTATTCCGCGTGTGCAACTGTTTTGCACCTGTTGTATTTGAACGTAGAGCCTATCACACCCGTGTTGGGGAACGTAGCAGAAATTCAAAATTTTCCTACGTGTCACCAAGATCTATCTATGGAGAAACCAGCAACGAGGGGAAGGAGAGTGCATCTACATACCCTTGTAGATCGCTAAGCGGAAGCGTTCAAGAGAACGGGGTTGAAGGAGTCGTACTCGCCGTGATCCAAATCACCGGAGATCCTAGTGCCGAACGGACGGCACCTCCGTGTTCAACACACGTACAGCCCGGTGACGTCTCCCATGCCTTGATCCAGCAAGGTGAGAGGGAGAGGTTGGGGAAGACTCTGTCCAGCAGCAGCACTACGGCGTGGTGGTGGTGGAGGAGCGTGGCAATCCTGCGGGGCTTCGCCAAGCACCGCAAGAGAGGAGGAGTACTTGGGAGAGGGGGAGGGCTGCGCCAGAACTTCGTGTTGAGCTCCCATGCGTTTCCCCACTTTATATAGGGGTGGAGGGGCTGGTTTCTTGCCCTCCAAGTCCATTGGGGCGTTGGCCAAGGTGGGAGGAAAGAAATCCCATCATTTCCTTCCCCACCGATTGTTATCCCCCCTTTTTAGGGATCTTGATCTTATCCCTTTGGGATATGATCTTATTCCTTCTAAGGGGGGATCTTGGTGCGCCTTGACCAGGGGTGTGGGGCCTTGCCCCCACTACCCATGTTCATGTGGGTCCCCCCATGTAGGTGGGCCCCACTCCGGAACCTTCTAGAACCTTCCCGGTACAATACCGAAAAATCCCGAACATTTTCCGGTGGCCAAAATAGGACTTCCCATATATAAATCTTTACCTCCGGACCATTCGGAACTCCTCGTGACGTCCGGGATCTCATCCGGGACTCCGAACAACATTCGGTAACCACATACAAACTTCCTTTGTAACCCTAGCGTCATCGAACCTTAAGTGTGTAGACCCTACGGGTTCGGGAGACATGTAGACATGACCGAGACGTTCTCCGGTCAATAACCAACAGCGGGATCTGGATACCCATGTTGGCTCCCACATGTTCCACGATGATCTCATCGGATGAACCACGATGTCAAGGACTCAGTCGATCCCGTATTCAATTCCCTTTGTCTAGCGGTATATTACTTGCCCGAGATTCGATCGTCGGTATACCGATACCTTGTTCAATCTCGTTACGGCAAGTCTCTTTACTCGTTCCGCAACACATCATCCGTGATCAACCTCTTGGTCACATTGTGCACATTATGATGATGTCCTACCGAGTGGGCCCAGAGATACCTCTCCGTTTACGGAGTGACAAATCCGATCTCGATCCGTGTCAACCCAGCAGACACTTTCGGAGATACCGTAGTGCACCTTTATAGTCACCCGCCACGTTGTGACGTTTGGTACACCCAAAGCACTCCTACGGTATCCGGGAGTTACACGATCTCATGGTCTAAGGAAGAGATACTTGACATTGGAAAAGCTCTAGCAAGCGAACTACACGATCTTTGTGCTATGCTTAGGATTGGGTCTTGTCCATCACATCATTCTCCTAATGATGTGATCCCGTTATCAATGACATCCAATGTCCATAGTCAGAAACCATGACTATCTGTTGATCACAACGAGCTAGTCAACTAGAGGCTCACTAGGGACATATTGTGGTCTATGTATTCACACGTGTATTACGATTTCCGGATAATACGCTTATAGCATGAATAAAAGACAATTATCATGAACAAGGAAATATAATAATACTTTTATTATTGCCTCTAGGAATATTTCCAACAGTCTCCCACTTGCACTAGAGTCAATAATCTAGTTCACATCGCCATGTGATTTAACATTGACAGTCACATCGCCATGTGACCAACATCATCAAATGAGTTACGGGGTTTGATCAAGTTTTGCTTGTGAGAGAGGTTTTAGTCAACGGGTGCGAACCTTTCAGTCCGTGTGTGCTTTGCAAATTTCTAGGTCATATTGTAAATGCTGCTTTCACGCTCCACTTGGAGCTATTCCAAATGGTTGCTCCACTATACGATCCGGTTTGCTACTCGAGTCACTTTCGGATAGGTGTTAAAGCTTGCATCGACGTAACCCTTTACGCCGAACTCTTTATCACCTCCATAATCGAGAAACATGTCCTTATTTACTCCAAGGACAATTTTGACCGCTGTCCAATGATCCATTCTGGATAATTCTTGTACCCCTTGAGTGACTCATGGCAAGGCACACTTCGGTGCGGTACACAAGCATAGCATACTACTGAGCCTACGCTCGAAGCATAGGGGCGACATTCGTCCTTTCTCTCTATTCTGCCGTGGTTGAGCTTTTAAGTCTTAACTTCATACCTTACATCTCGTGCAAGAACTTCTTCTTTGGTGATCCATCTTGAACTCCTTCAAGATCATGTCAAAATACGTGCTCATTTGAAAGTACTATTAAGCATTTTGATCTATCTTATAGATCTTGATGCTTATTATTCAAGTAGCCTAATTCAGGTTTTCCATTGAAAAACACCTTCCAAATAACCCTATATGCTTTCCAGAAATTCTACATCATTTCTTATCAACAATATGTCAACAACATATACTCATCAGAAATTCGATAGTGCTCCCACTCACTTCTTTGGAAATACAAATTTCTCATAAATTTATATAAACCCAAAATCTTTGATCATCTTATGAAAGTACATATTCCAACTCCGAGATGCTTACTCCAGTCCTTAGAAGGATCGCTGGAGCTAGCATACCTTTTAGCATCCTTAGGATCGACAAAACCTTTCGGATTGTATCACATACAACCTTTCCTTACGAAGACTAGTAAGGAAACTCATTTTGACATCCATTTGCCAGATTTCATAAATGCAGCTAATGCTAACATGATTCCGACGGACTTAAGCATCGCTACGAATGAGAAAATCTCATTGTAGTCAACTCCTTGAACTTGTGAAGAACTCTTCGCCACAAGTCGAGCTTCATGGATGGTGACATTACCGTCCACGTCCGTCTTCTTCTTAAAGATCCATTTATCTCAATGGCTTGCCGATCATCGGCAAGTCCACCAAAGTCCATGCTTTGTTACGATACATGGATCCTATCTCGGATTTCATGGCTTGTAACCTTTTGTCGGAATTTGGGCCCACCATTGCTTCTCCATAGCTCGTGAGGTTCATTGTTGTCTAGCAACATGACCTTCAAGACAAGATTCTTGTACCACTCAAGCAAGACGCATCCTTGTCACCCTACGAGGTACGGTAGTGACTTGATCCGAAGTTTCATGATCACTATCATAAGCTTCTACTTCAATTGGTGTAGGTGCCACAAGAACAACTTCATGTGCCCTGCTACACACTAGTTGTAGTGACGGTTCAATAACCGTATCAAGTCTCCACCATCCTCCCACTCAACTTTTCGAGACAAACTTTTCCTCGAGAAAGGACCCGATTCAAGAAACAATCCCTATTGCTTTCGGATCTAAATTAGGAGGTATACCCAACTGTTTTGGGTGTCCTATGAAGATGCATTTTATCCGCTTTGGGTTCGAGCTTATCAACCTGAAACTTTTTCACATAAGCGTCGCAGCCCCAAACCTTTAAGAAATGACAGCTTAGGTTTCTCTAAACCATAGTTCATACGGTGTCATCTCAACGGAATTACGTGGTGCCCTATTTAAAGTGAATGTGGTTGTCTCTAATGCCTAACCCATAAACGATAGTGGTAATTCGATAAGAGACATCATGATACACACCATATCCAATAGGGTGCAACTAAGATGGTCGGATACACCATCAAACTATGGTGTTCTAGGCGGTATTAATTGTGAAACAGTTTCCACAATGTCTTAATTGCGTGCCAAAGCTCGTAACTCAGATACTCATCTCTATGATCATATCATAGACATTTCATCCTCTTGTCACGGTGATCTCCAACTTCACTCTGAAATTACTTGAACCATTCAATAATTCAGACTTGTGTTTCATCAAGTAAATATACTCTACATCTACTCGAATCATCTGTGAAGTAAGAACATAACGATATTCATCAGATGCCTCGGCACTCATTGGACTTCACACATCAAAATGTGTTACTTCCAACAAGTTGCTATCTTGTTCCATTTTTTGAAAAACGAGGCTTTTTAGTCATCTTGCCCATGTGGTATGATTTGCATATCTCAAGTGATTCAAAATCAAGTGAGTCCAAACGATCCATCTGCATGGAGTTTCTTCATGCGTATACACCAATAGACATGGTTCGCCTGTCTCAAACTTTTCAAAACGAGTGAGTCCAAAGATCCATCAACATGGAGCTTCTTCATGCGTTTTACACCAATATGACTTACATGGCAGTGCCACAAGTAGGTGGTACTATCATTACTATCTTATATCTTTCGGCATGAAAATGTGTATCACTACGATCGAGATTCAGTAAACCATTCCTTTAGGTGCAAGACCATTGAAGGTATTATTCAAATAAATAGAGTAACCATTATTCTCCTTAAATGAATAACTGTATTGCGATAGACATAATCCAATCATGTCTATGCTCAACGCAAACACCAAATCTCGATGGTAGAGGGAGCGTGCGATGCTTGATCACATCAACCTTGGAAATACTTCCAACACATATCGTCAGCTCACCTTTAGCTAGTCTCCGTTTATTCGTCAGAGCTTTTATTTGAGTTACTAACACTTAGCAACCGAACCGGTATCTTAATACCCTGGTGCTACTAGGAGTACTAGTAAAGTACACATTAACATAATGTATATCCAATATACTTCTATCGACCTTGCCAGCCTTCTCATCTACCAAGTATCTAGGGTAATTCCGGTCTAGTGACTATTCCCCTTATCACAGAAGCACTTAGTCTCGGGTTTGGGTTCAACCTTGGGTGTCTTCACTGGAGCAGCAGCTGATTTGCCGTTTCATGAAGTATCCCTTCTTGCCCTTGCCCTTCTTGAAACTAGTGGTTTCACCAACCATCAACAATTGATGCTCCTTCTTGATTTCTACTTTCGCGGTGTCAAACATCGCGAATACCTCAAGGATCATCATATCTATCCCTTATATGTTATAGCTCATCACGAAGCTCTAGCAGCTTGGTGGCAATGACTTTGGAGAAACATCACTATCTCATCTGGAAGATCGACTCCCACTCGATTCAAGTGATTGTTGCACTCAGACAATCTGAGTACAAGCTCAACGATTGAGCTTTTCTCCCTTAGTTTGCAGGCTAAGAAAATCGTCGGAGGTCTCATACCTCTTGAAGTGGGCACGAGCCTGAAATCTCAATTTCAGCCCTCGAAACATCTCATATGTTCCACGACGTTTCGAAAACGTCTTTGGTGCCTCAACTCTAAACCATTTAACTGAACTATCACGTAGTTATCAAAACGTGTATGTCCGATGTTCGCAACATCCACAAACGACGTTTGGGTTCAGCACACTCGGCGGTGCATTAAGGACATAAGCTTTCTCTGTCCGCATAATCGCTCATGTCAACTTTCAACTATATTTTCTCTAGGAACATATCTAAGCAGTGGAACTAAAACGCGAGCTTATGACATAATTTGCAAAGATCTTTTGACTATGTTCGGGATAATTAAGTTCATCTTATGAACTCCCACTCGATAGACATCCTCTGGTCATCTAAGTGATTACATGATCCAAGTCAACTAGCCCGTGTCCAATCATCACGTGAGACGGACTAGTCATCATCGGTGAACATCTTCATGTTGATCGTATCTACTATCGACTCATGCTCGACCTTTCGGTCTCCGTGTTCGAGGCCATGTGCGTACATGCTAGGCTCGTCAAGTTAACCCTAAGTGTTTTCGCTGTGTAAAGCTGTCTTACACCCGTTGTATGTGAACGTAAGAATCCATCACACCCAATCATCACGTGGTGCTTAGAAGTTTACGAACTGTAGCAACGGTGCACAGTCAGGGGAGAACACTTCTTGAAATTTTGTAAGGGATCATCTTATTTACTACCGTCGTCCTAAGTAAACAAGATGCATAAACATGATAAACATCACATGCAATCAAATAGTGACATGATATGGCCAATATCATTTTGCTCCTTTTGATCTCCATCTTCGGGGCTCCATGATCATCATCGTCACCGGCATGACACCATGGTCTCCATCATCATGATCTCCATCATCGTGTCTCCATGAAGTTGTCTCGCCAACTTATTGAAGGAAATATGCCCTAGAGGCAATAATAAAGTTATTATTTATTTCCTTATATCATGATAAATGTTTATTATTCATGCTAGAATTGTATTAACCGGAAACATAATACATGTGTGAATATATAGACAAACAGAGTGTCACTAGTATGCCTCTACTTGACTAGCTTGTTAATCAAAGATGGTTGTGTTTCCTAACCATGAACAAGGAGTTGTTATTTGATTAACAAGGTCACATCATTAGTTGAATGATCTGATTGACATGACCCATTCCATTAGCTTAGCACACGATCGTTTAGTATGTTGCTACTGCTTTTATCCATGACATATACATGTTCCTATAACTATGAGATTATGCAACTCCGTTTACGGAGGAACACTTTGGTACTACCAAACGTCACAACGTGAATCGGGTGATTATAAAGGAGTACTACAGGTGTCTCCAAAGGCAAATGTTGGGTTGGCGTATTTGAGATTAGGATTTGTCACTCGAATGTCGAGAGGTATCTCTGGGCCCTCTCGGTAATGCACATCACTTAAGCCTTGCAAGCATTGCAACTAATGAGTTAGTTGCGAGATGATGTATTACGGAACGAGTAAAGAGACTTGCCGGTAACGAGATTGAACTAGGTATTGGATACCGACGATCGAATCTCGGGCAAGTAACATACCGATGACAAAGGAACAACGTATGTTGTTATGCGGTCGACCGATAAAGATCTTCGTAGAATATGTAGGAACCAATATGGGCATCCAGGTCCGCTATTGGTTATTGACGGAGAAGTGTCTCGGTCATGTCTACATTGTTCTCGAACCGTAGGGTCCGCACGCTTAAGGTTTCGATGACAGTTTTATTATGAGTTTATGAGTTTTGATGTACCGAAGGAGTTCGGAGTCCCGGATGAGATCGGGGACATGACGAGGAGTCTCGAAATGGTCGAGACGTAAAGATCGATATATTGGACGACTATATTCGAGTTCGGAAAGGTTCCGAGTCATTCGGTATTTTTCGAGTACCGGAGAGTTACGAGAATTCGCCGGGAGTATATGGGCCTTATTGGGCCATACGGGAATAAGGGAAAGAGGCCAAAAGGAAGAAGGGGCGCAGCCCCCCTCTAGTCCGAATTGGACAAGGGGTGCAGCCCCCTTTTCCTTCCTCCTCTCCCCCTCTTTCCCCTTCTCCTACTCCAACAAGGAAGGAGGGAGTCCTACTCCCGGTGGGAGTAGGACACCCCTTGGCGCGCCTCTCCTAGGGCGGCCGCACCCTCCCCTTGCTCCTTTATATACGGGGCAGGGGGCACCTCTAGACACACAAGAGACACAAGTTAGATCTACAGATCGTTCCTTAGCCGTGTGCGGTGCCCCCTCCACCATATTCCACCTCGGTTATACCGTCATGAAGCTTAGGCGAAGCCCGCGCCGGTGAAACATCAAGATCGTCACCACGCCGTCGTCGACGGAACTCTCCCTCGACACTCGGCTGGATCGAGTACGAGGGACGTCATCGAGCTGTACGTGTGTCAAGAACTCGGGGCGCCGAGTAACGGCGCTAGGATCGGTCGGATCGCGAGGAGAACGTCGACTACTTCCTCTACGTTGTGATCGCTTCGCCGGGTCTACAAGGGTATGTGGACAATACTCTCCCTCTCGTTGCTATTCATCACCATGATCTTGTGTGTGCGTGGGAAAATTTTTGAAATTACTCGTTCCCCAACAGTGGCATCCGAGCCTAGGTTTTTATGGTTTGATGTTTTGCACGAGTAGAACACAAGTGAGTTGTGGGCGATACAAGTCATACTACCTACCAGCATGTCATACTTTGGTTCAGCGGTATTGTGAGATGAAGCGGCCTGCACCACATTACGCAGACGCTTACGCGAGACTGGTTTCACCGCCACGAGCACTCGTTGCTTAAAGGTGACTGGTGGGTGTCTGTCTCTCTCACTTTAGTTGAACCGAGTGTGGCTACGCCGGTCCTTGAGAAGGTTAAACGAGTCTATTTGACGAAGTATCGTTGTGGTTTTGATGCGAGGTGAGACTGGATCTTGCTTAAGCCCGTAGCAGCCACGTAAAATTTGCAACAACAAAGTAGAGGACGTCTAACTTGTTTTTGCAGGGCATGTTGTGATGTGATATGGTCAAGACGTGATGCTATATTTTATTGTATGAGATGATCATGTTTTGTAACCGGTTATCGCAATCGGTGGAGCCATATGGTTGTCGCTTTATTGTATGCAATGCAATCGCTTCGTAATGCTTTACTTTATCACTAAGCGGTAGCGATAGTCGAGAAGCATAAGATTGGCGAGACGACAACGATGCTACGATGGAGATCAAGGTGTCGCGCCGGTGGCGATGGTGATCATGATGGTGCTGCGGAGATGAAGATCACGAAGCACAAGATGATGATGACCATATCATATCACTTATATTGATTTGCATGTGATGTTTATCCTTTATGCATCTTATCTTGCTTTGATTGACGGTAGCATTATAAGATGATCTCTCACTAAATTATCAAGAAGTGTTCTCCCGAGTATGCACCGTTGCCAAAGTTCGTCGTGCCGGACACCACGTGATGATCGGTGTGATAAGCTCTACGTCCATCTACAACGGGTGCAAGCCAGTTTTGCACACGCAGAATACTCGGGTTATACTTGACGAGCCTAGCATATGCAGATATGGCCTCGGAACACGGAGACCGAAAGGTCGAGCGTGAATCATATAGTAGATATGATCAACATAAGATGTTCACCATTGAAAACTACTCCATCTCACGTGATGATCGGTTATGGTTTAGTTGATTTGGGTCACGTGATCACTTAGATGACTAGAGAGATGTCTATCTAAGTGGGAGTTCTTAAGTAATATGATTAATTGAACTTAAATTTATCATGAACTTAGTCCTGGTAGTATTTTGCAAATTATGTGGTAAGATCAATAGCTTGCGTTGTTGCTTTCATATGTTTATTTTGATATGTTCCTAGAGAAAATTGTGTTGAAAAATGTTAGTAGCAATGATGCGGATTTGATCCGTGATTTGAGGTTTATCCTCATTGCTGCACAGAAGAATTATGTCCTTAATGCACCGCTAGGTGACAGACCTATTGCAGGAGCGTAGCGCAGCGTTATGAGCGTTTGGCTAGCTCAATATGATGACTACTTGATAGTTTTGTGCACCATGCTTTATGGCTTAGAATCGGGACTTCAAAGATGTTTTGAACATCATGGACCATATAAGATGTTCGAGAATTGAAGTTAATATTTCAAGCAAATACCGAGTTGAGAGATATGAAGTCTCCAACAAGTTCTATAGCTAAAAGATGGAGGAGAATCGCTCAACTAGTGAGCATGTGCTCAGATTGCAGGTACTTCAATCGCTTGAATCAAGTGGGAGTTAATCTTCCAGATAAGATAGTGATTGACAGAATTCTCTAGTCACCATCACCAAGTTAGTAGAACTTCGTGATGAACTATAGTATGCAAGGGATGACGAAAATGATTCCCGGGCTCTTCGTGATGTTGAAATCGACGAAGGTAGAAATCAAGAAAGAGCATCAAGTGTTGATGGTTGACAAGATCACTAGTTTCAAAGAAAGGGGAACTTCAAGTAGATTGACAAGCAAGTTGTCACTCCCACGAAGAAGCCCAAAGCTGAACCAAAGCCTGAAACTGAGTGCTTACACTGCAAAGGAAATGGTCACTGGAAGCGGAACTGCCCTAAATATTTGGTGGATAAGAAGGATGGCAAAGTGAAAAAGGGTATATTTGATATACAGGTGTTTTATGTGTGCTTTACTAGTGTTTATAGCAACCCCTCGGTATTTGGTACTGGTTCAGTTGCTAAGAGTAGTAACTCAAGCGGAGTTGCGTAATAAATGAAACTAGTTAAGGGTGAAGTGACGATGTGTGTTGAAAGTAGTTTCAAGATTGATATGATCATCATCGCACACTCCCTATACTTTCGGGATTAGTGTTGAACCTAAATAAATGTTATTTGGTGTTTACGTTGAGCATGAATATGATTTGATCGTGTTTATTGCAATACGGTTATTCATTTAAGTAAGAGAATAAACTGTTGTTCTGTTTACATGAATAAAACCTTATATGGTTACACGCCCAATGAAAATGGTTCATTGGATCTCGATCGTAGTGATACACATATTCATAATATTGAAACCAAAAGATGCAAAGTTAATAATGATAGTGCAACTTATTTGTGGCATTGCCGTTTAGGTCATATTGGTGTAAAGCGCATGAAGAAACTCCATCTCGATGGGATTTTGGAATCACTTGATTATGAATCACTTGATGCTTGCGAACCATGCCTCATGGGCAAGATGACTAAGACTCCGTTCTCGGAACGATGGAGCGAGCAAGCGACTTATTGGAAATAATACATACCGATGTATGCGATCCAATGAGTGTTAAGGCTCATGGTGGGTATCGTTATTTTTCGACCTTCACAGATGATTTGAGCAGATATGGGTATATCTACTTGATGAAACATAAGTCTGAAATAGTTGAAAGGTTCAAAGAATTTCAGAGTGAAGTGGAAAATCATCGTGACAAGAAAATAAGATTTCTACGATCGATCGCGGAGACAAATATTTGAGTTCTGAGTTTGGTCTTCAATTAAAACAATGTGGAATAGTTTCACAAATTCATGCCACCGAACACCACATCATAATGGTGTGTCCGAGCGTCATAACCGTACTTTATTGGATATAGTACAATCTATGATGTTTCTTACCGATTTACCAATATCGTTTTAGGATCATGCATTAGAGACAGCTGCATTCACGTTAAATAGGGCACCATCTAAATCCGTTGAGGCGACACTATATGAACTGTGGTTTAGCAAGAAACCAAAGTTGTCGTTTCTTAAAGTTTGGGGCTGCGATGCTTATGTGAAAAAGTTTCATCCTGATAAGCTCAAACCCAAATCGGAGAAGTGCGTCTTCATAGAATACCCAAAGGAAATTGTTGGGTACACCTTCTATCACAGATCCGAAGGCAAAACATTCGTTGCTAATAAATGGATCCTTTCTAGAGAAGGAGTTTCTCTCGAAAGAAGTGAGTGGGAGGAAAGTAGAACTTGATGAGGTAATTGTACCTTCTCCCTTATTGGAAAGTAGTTCATCACGAAATCTGTTCTGTGACTACTACACCAATTAGTGAGGAAGCTAATGATGATGATCATGTAACTTCAGATCAAGTTACTACCGAATCTCGTAGGTAAACCAGAGTGAGATCCGCACCAAAGTGGTACGGTAATCCTGTTCTGGAAGTCATGTAACTAGACCATGATGAACCTACGAACTATGAGGAAGCGATAATGAGCCCAGATTCGCGAAATGGCTTGAGGCCATGAAATCGAGATGAGATCCATGTATGAGAACAAAGTGTGGACTTTGGTGGCGTTGCCCGATGATGGGCAAGCCATAGAAAATAAATGGATCTTCAAGAGGAAGACGGACGACGATAGTAGTGTTACTATCTACAAAGCTCGACTTGTCGCAAAAAGGTTTTGACAAGTTCAAGGTGTTGACTACAATGAGATTTTCTCAACTGTAGCGATGCTTAAGTCTGTCCGAATCATGTTAGCAATTGCCACAATTTATGAAATTTGGCAAATGGATGTAAAACTGCATTCTTGAATGGGTTTTAGGAGGAAGAGTTGTATATGATGCAACCGAAGGTTTTATCGATCCAAAGGAGCTAACAAAGTGTGCAAGCTCCAGCGATCCATCTATGGACTGGTGCAAGCATCTCGAGTTGGAATATACGCTTTGATGAGTTGATCAAAGCATATAGTTTTATCTGAGACTTACGGTGAAGCTCTGTATTTACTAAAAAGTGAGTGGGAGCACTACATCATTTCTGATAAGTATATGTGAATGACATATTGTAGATCGGAAATAATGTAGAATTATTCTGCAAAGCATAAAGAAGTGTTTTGAAAGGAGTTTTTCAAAGAAAGACCTCGGTAAAGCTACTTACATATTGAGCATCAAGATCTATAGAGATAAATCAAGATGCTTGATAAATTTTTTCAATGAGTACATACCTTGACAAGATTTTGAAGTAGTTCAAAATGAAACAGTCAAAGAAAGAGTTCTTGCCTGTGTTACAAGGTGTGAAATTGAGTAAGACTCAAAACCCGACCACAGCAGAAGATAGAAAGAGAATGAAAGTCATTCACTATGCCTTGGCCATAGTTTCTATAAAGTATGCCATGCTGTGTACCAGATCTATTGTATACCCTGCACTTGAGTTTCGCAAGGAATACAATAGTGATCTAGGAGTAGATCATCGACAGCGGTCAAAATTATCCTTAGTGGAATAAGGATATGTTTCTCGATTATGGAAGTGACAAAAGGTTCGTCGTAAAGGGTTACGTCGATGCAAGTTTTGACACCAATCTGGATGACTCTAAGTCTCGATCTAGATACATATTGAAAGTGGGAGCAATTAGCTAGAGTAGCTCCGTGCAGAGCATTGTAGACATAGAAAATTGCAAAATACATAACGGATCTGAATGTGAAAGACCCGTTGACTAAGATTCTCTCACAAGTAAAACATGATCACACCTTAGTACTCTTTGGGTGTTAATCACATAGCGATATGAACTAGATTACTGAATCTAGTAAACCCTTTGGGTGTTGGTCACATGGCGATGTGAACTATGGGTGTTAATCACATGATGATGTGAACCATCGATGTTAATCACATGGTGATGTGATCTAGATTATTGACTCTAGTGCAAGTGGGAGACTGAAGGAAATATGCCCTAGAGGCAATAATAAAGTTATTATTTATTTCCTTATATCATGATAAATGTTTATTATTCATGCTAGAATTGTATTAACCGGAAACATAATACATGTGTGAATATATAGACAAACAGAGTGTCACTAGTATGCCTCTACTTGACTAGCTTGTTAATCAAAGATGGTTGTGTTTCCTAACCATGAACAAGGAGTTGTTATTTGATTAACAAGGTCACATCATTAGTTGAATGATCTGATTGACATGACCCATTCCATTAGCTTAGCACACGATCGTTTAGTATGTTGCTACTGCTTTTATCCATGACATATACATGTTCCTATAACTATGAGATTATGCAACTCCCGTTTACCGGAGGAACACTTTGGGTACTACCAAGCGTCACAACGAATCGGGTGATTATAAAGGAGTACTACAGGTGTCTCCAAAGGCAAATGTTGGGTTGGCGTATTTCGAGATTAGGATTTGTCCTCCGAATGTCGAGAGGTATCTCGGGCCCTCTCGGTAATGCACATCACTTAAGCCTTGCAAGCATTGCAACTAATGAGTTAGTTGCGAGATGATGTATTACGGAACGAGTAAAGAGACTTGCCGGTAACGAGATTGAACTAGGTATTGGATACCGACGATCGAATCTCGGGCAAGTAACATACCGATGACAAAGGGAACAACGTATGTTGTTATGCGGTCTGACCGATAAAGATCTTCGTAGAATATGTAGGAACCAATATGGGCATCCAGGTCCCGCTATTGGTTATTGACCGGAGAAGTGTCTCAGTCATGTCTACATTGTTCTCGAACCGTAGGGTCCGCACGCTTAAGGTTTCGATGACAGTTTTATTATGAGTTTATGAGTTTTGATGTACCGAAGGAGTTCGGAGTCCCGGATGAGATCGGGGACATGACGAGGAGTCTCGAAATGGTCGAGACGTAAAGATCGATATATTGGACGACTATATTCGGAGTTCGGAAAGGTTCCGAGTCATTCGGGTATTTTTCGGAGTACCGGAGAGTTACGGGAATTCGCCGGGGAGTATATGGGCCTTATTGGGCCATACGGGAATAAGGGAAAGAGGCCAAAAGGAAGAAGGGGCGCAGCCCCCCTCTAGTCCGAATTGGACAAGGGGTGCAGCCCCCTTTTCCTTCCTCCTCTCCCCCTCTTTCCCCTTCTCCTACTCCAACAAGGAAGGAGGGAGTCCTACTCCGGTGGGAGTAGGACACCCCTTGCGCGCCTCTCCTAGGCCGGCCGCACCTCCCCTTGCTCCTTTATATACG
This sequence comes from Aegilops speltoides, assembly GCA_021437245.1. NCBI lineage: Eukaryota > Viridiplantae > Streptophyta > Magnoliopsida > Poales > Poaceae > Aegilops > Aegilops speltoides. The sequence goes on from CM038143.1 coordinate 17,440,728, forward strand.
GGGCAGGAGGGCACCTCTAGACACACAAGAGACACAAGTTAGATCTACGGATCGTTCCTTAGCCGTGTGCGGTGCCCCCTCCACCATATTCCACCTCGGTTATACTGTCATGAAGCTTAAGCGAAGCCTGCGCCGGTGAAACATCAAGATCGCCACCACGCCGTCGTCTCGTGGAACTCTCCCTCGACACTCGGCTGGATCGGAGTACGAGGGACGTCATCGAGCTGTACGTGTGTCAAGAACTCGGGGGCGCCGGAGTAACGGCGCTGGGATCGGTCGGATCGCGAGGAGAACGTACGACTACTTCCTCTACGTTGTGATCGCTTCCGCTTCGGGTCTACAAGGGTATGTGGACAACACTCTCCCCTCTCGTTGCTATTCATCACCATGATCTTGTGTGTGCGTAGGAAAATTTTTGAAATTACTACGTTCCCCAACACTTATTACTTCTACTACTATGGCTACCGGTTAGCAATACAGTAAAGTAATTACATGGCGTTGTTCAATGACACGCAGGTCATACAATAAATTAAGACAACTCCTATGGCTCCTGCCGGTTGTCATACTCATCGACATGCAAGTCGTGATTCCTATTACAAGAACATGATCAATCTCATACATCACATATCATTCATCACATTCTTCTTGGCCATATCACATCACATAGCATACCCTGCAAAAACAAGTTAGACGTCCTCTAATTGTTGTTTGCATGTTTTACGTGGCTGCTATGGGTTTCTAGCAAGAACCTTTATTACCTACGCAAAACCACAATGTGATATGCCAATTGCTATTTACCCTTCATAAGGACCCTTTTCATCGAATCCATTCCGACTAAAGTGGGAGAGACTGGCACCCGCTAGCCACCTTATGCACGAAGTGCATGTCAATCGGTGGAACCCTGTCTCACGAAGAGCACGTGTAAGGTCGGTCCGGCCGCTTCATCCCACAATACCGTCGAAACAAGATTGGACTAGTAACGGTAAGCATATTGAACAACATCAACGCCCACAACTACTTTGTGTTCTACTCGTGCAAAGAATCTACGCAATAGACCTAGCTCATGATGCCCTTTGTTGGGGAACGAGCAGAAATTCAAAATTTTCCCACGTGTCACCAAGATCTATCTATGGAGAAACCAGCAACGAGGGAAGGAGAGTGCATCTACATACCCTTGTAGATCGCTAAGCGGAAGCGTTCAAGAGAACGGGGTTGAAGGAGTCGATTGTCGTGATCCAAATCACCGGAGATCCTAGTGCGAACGGACGGCACCTCCGTGTTCAACACACGTACAGCCGGTGGACGTCTCCCATGCCTTGATCCAGCAAGGTGAGAGGGAGAGGTTGGGGAAGACTCTGTCCAGCAGCAGCACAACGGCGTGGTGGTGGTGGAGGAGCGTGGCAATCCTGCAGGGCTTCGCCAAGCACCGCAAGAGAGGAGGAGTACTTGGGAGAGGGGGAGGGCTGCGCCTGAACTCGTGTTGAGCTCCCATGCGTTTCCCCACTTTATATAGGGGTGGAGGGGCTGGTTTCTTGCCCTCCAAGTCCATTGGGGCGTTGGCCAAGGTGGGAGGAAAGAAATCCCATCATTTCCTTCCCCATCGATTGTTATCCCCCTTTAGGGATCTTGATCTTATCCCTTTGGGATATGATCTTATTCCTTCTAAGGGGGATCTTGGTGCGCTTGACCAGGGGTGTGGGGCCTTGCCCCACTACCCACGTTCATGTGGGTCCCCCATGTAGGTGGGCCCCACTCCGAACCTTCTAGAACCTTCCGGTACAATACCGAAAAATCCCGAACATTTTCCGGTGGCCAAAATAGGACTTCCATATATAAATCTTTACCTCCGGACCATTCCGGAACTCCTCGTGACGTCCGGGATCTCATCCGGACTCAACAACATTCGGTAACCACATACAAACTTCCTTTGTAACCCTAGCGCCATCGAACCTTAAGTGTGTAGACCCTACGGGTTCGGGAGACATGTAGACATGACCGAGACGTTCTCCGGTCAATAACCAACAGCGGGATCTGGATACCCATGTTGGCTCCCACATGTTCCACGATGATCTCATTGGATGAACCACGATGTCAAGGACTCAGTCGATCCCGTATTCAATTCCCTTTGTCTAGCGGTATATTACTTGCCCGAGATTCGATCGTCGGTATACCGATACCTTGTTCAATCTCGTTACCGGCAAGTCTCTTTACTCGTTCCGCAACACATCATCCCGTGATCAACCCCTTGGTCACATTGTGCACATTATGATGATGTCCTACCGAGTGGGCCCAGAGATACCTCTCCGTTTACACGGAGTGACAAATCCCAGTCTCGATCCGTGTCAACCCAACAGACACTTTCGGAGATACCTGTAGTGCACCTTTATAGTCACCCAGTTACGTTGTGACGTTTGATACACCCAAAGCACTCCTACGGTATCCGGGAGTTACACGATCTCATGGTCTAAGGAAGAGATACTTGACATTGGAAAAGCTCTAGCAAACGAACTACACGATCTTTATGCTATGCTTAGGATTGGGTCTTGTCCATCACATCATTCTCCTAATGATGTGATCCCGTTATCAACGACATCCAATGTCCATAGCCAGGAAACCATGACTATCTGTTGATCACAACGAGCTAGTCAACTAGAGGCTCACTAAGGACATATTGTGGTCTATGTATTCACACGTGTATTACGATTTCCGGATAATACAGTTATAGCATGAATAAAAGACAATTATCATGAACAAGGAAATATAATAATACTTTTATTATTGCCTCTAGGGCATATTTCCAACAACCCGATCATCACGTGGTGTCTCAGCATGAAGAACTTTCGCAACGGTGCATACTCAGGGAGAACACTTCTTGATAATTAGTGAGAGATCATCTTAAAATGCTACCGTCAATCAAAGCAAGATAAGATGCATAAAGGATAAACATCACATGCAATCAATATAAGTGATATGATATGGCCATCATCATCTTGTGCTTGTGATCTCCATCTTGAAGCACCGTCGTGATCACCATCGTCACCGGGCGCGACACCTTGATCTCCATCGTAGCATCGTTGTCGTTCGCCATCTATTGCTTCTACGACTATCGCTACCACTTAGTGATAAAGTAAAGCAATTACTGTATGCGTTGCATTTCATACAATAAAGCGACAACCATATGGCTCCTGCCGGATGCCGATAACCGGTTACAAAACATGATCATCTCATACAATAAAATATAGCATCACGTCTTGGCCATATCACATCACAACATGCCCTGCAAAAACAAGTTAGACGTCCTCTACTTTGTTGTTGCAAATTTTACGTGGCTGCTACGGGCTTAAGCAAGAACCAATCTCACCTATGCATCAAAACCACAACGATAGTTTGTCAAGTTGATGCTGTTTTAACCTTCGCAAGGACCGGGCGTATACACACTCGGTTCAACTAAAGTTGGAGAAACCGACACCGCTAGTCACCGTGTGCAAAGCACGGCGGTAAAACCAGTCTCGCGTAAGCGTCTGGCGTAATGTCGGTCCGGCCGCTTCATCCAACAATACCGAACCAAAGTATGACATGCTGGTAAGCAGATGACTTATATCGCCCACAACTCACTTGTGTTCTACTCGTGCAAATAACATCAAACCATAAAACCTAGGCTCGATACCTTTGTTGGGGAACGTAGTAATTTCAAAATTTTCCTACGCACACGCAAGATCATGGTGATGATATAGCAACGAGGGGAGAGTGTTGTCTACGTACCCTCGTAGACCGAAGCGGAAGCGTTGACACAACATAGAGGAAGTAGTCGTACGTCTTCCCGGTTCAACCGATCCAAGCACCGTTACTCCGGCACCCCCGAGTTCTTGACACGCGTACAGCTCGATGACGCACCCTCGATCTCCAATCCAAGAGAGGCTCCGAGGGGAGTTCCGTCAAGACGACGGCGTGGTGACGATCTTGATGTTCTCTGTCGCAGGCTTCGCCTAAGCACCGCTACAATATGACCGAGGTGTAATATCGTGGAGGGGGCACCGCACACGGCTAAGGAACAATCAATGATCAACTTGTGTGTTCTAGGGTGCCCCCTACCCCGTATATAAAGGAGGGAGGGAGGAGGTGGCTGCCCAAGGGGGGCGCCATAGGGAGGAGGAAACCTACTCCAAGTAGGTTTCCTCTTTTCCTAATCTTATTTGGAGGGGAAGGAAGGAGTACTAGTAGTAGGAAGGAGTACTAGTAGTAGGAAAGGAAGAGGGGAGGAGAAAGGAAGGGGCCGCCCCCTCCCCAGTCGGATTGGGCTTGGGGCGCGCCTCCCTTGCTCCTTCTCCTTCCTCCTACATGGGCCCAATAAGGCCCATATACTTCCCGGGGTTCCGGTAACCTCCGGAGCTCCTCAGATATTCCCAAACTCTTAGGAACCTTTCCGGTGTCCAAATATATCCGTCCAATATATCAATCTTTATGTCTCGACCATTTCGAGACTCCTCGTCATGTCCGTGATCATATCCGGGACTCCGAACAAACTTCGGTACATCAAACTACATAAACTCATAATATAATTGTCATCGAAACCTTAAGCGTGCGGACCCTACGGTTCGAGAACGATGTAGACATGACTGAGACACGTCTCTGGTCAATAACCAATAGAGGGACCTGGATGCCCATATTGGTTCCTACATATTCTACGAAGATCTTTATCGGTCAAACCGCACAACAACATACGTTGTTCCATTTGTCATCGGTATGTTACTTGTTCGAGATTCGATCGTCGGTATCCAATACCTAGTTTAATCTCGTTACCGACAAGTCTCTTTACTCGTTCTGTAATACTTCATCTCATAACTAACTCATTAGTTACATGCTTGCAAGGCTTAGGTGATGAGCATTACCGAGAGGGCCCAGAGATACCTCTCCGACAATCGGAGTGACAAAACCTAATCTCGAATTATGCTAACTCAACATGTACCTTCGGAGACACCTGTAGTACTCCTTTATAATCACCCAGTTACGTTGTGACGTTTGGTAGTACCCAAAGTGTTCCTCCGGTAAACGGGAGTTACACAATTCTCATAGTTACAGGAACATGTATAAGTCATGAAGGAAGCAATAGCAGAATACTAAACGATCAAGTGCTAAGCTAACGGGATGGGTCATGTCAATCACATCATTCTCCTAATGATGTGATCCCATTAATCAAATGACAACACATGTCTATGGTTAGGAAACATAACCATCTTTGATTAATGAGCTAGTCAAGTAGAGGCATACTAGTGACTATATGTTTGTCTATGTATTCACACATGTATCATGTTTCCGGTTAATACAATTCTAGCATGAATAATAAACATTTATCATGATATGAGGAAATAAATAATAACTTTATTATTGCCTCTAGGGCATATTTCCTTCAGTTAGGGTAGTTATGTGTTTTGGCATTTGAAACGCGAAGAAATTTTATGTGCAAACAAATTCTTTTCATGCATTTACTGATTTTTTCCAGCTAAATGACCCTGAAATTGAAAAGCATTTCAAATGAACTTAGAAAAGGTTGAAAGTTGGCATGGTATCATAATTTTATACAAATAGCACGTGCAAGAAAGTAGAGAGGGTTACGGCAAAAACAGGATGCACTTCGTGTACAAAATGGACAATCTCTTTCGAAATATCAGGGTTTCCGACGAAAACTGAACTGTTACAAATGTATTTCATTTTTTAAATAACCTAAGCATTACCAAATTGAATATAATGATAAAACACACTAATATTAAACATAAAAAAAAGAATCACTGAAAAAACTTTTTTCAAAGTTAAGTTATTCACAAACTAGTGATTCACACAAATTTCAAATAATTCAAAATTTAAACTATTCAAATTTGAAAACTACCGCACTAACAGAAAGTTTGTAATTTTTGTACCTAAAGCAAAAATATTCACAAAGAAACTCTAAATATAGCAAAAAACAACTCAAAAATAAATAAAACAAAAATAAATAAAGCGAAAAAAATTAAGAAAATAAAAAAGCCCACCATCGGGCCAAAGCGGCTGCATCACGACTAGGAACACAACCTTTTGCTGGGCCAGATGCAGCCCATAAAGGCCTAGTAGGCCCATCTGTGAAGAGGACAGTAGGCCCAAGAGGCTGCTTAGGACAGAGCTCGAGAGAGCTACCGACTGGGCTTATAAATCGGTCATGGTAGCCCTCGGCTAGCGAGGTGGGACTAAACTTGCGCACCGCTCGAGCAGCGCACCCCTTTAATACCGGTCGTGGCTCCAACCGGTACTAAAGACCCTCCCCCCTTTAGTACCGGTTGGTGCCACGACCGATACTAAAGTGCGCTTCGCCGCTTGGCTGGTTAAAGACCTTTAGTACCGGTTGGTGGCTCCAACCGTACTAAAGGTCCATCCTATATACAACACTTGAAAAAATTCAGTTTCCTCTGTTTCCTCCCTCCGTCGCCGCCTGCCCGATCGACGCTGTCCCGTCGGCGTCGCCGCCCCGCCCTCGTCGCCGACCCCGCCGTCCGCCCTCGTCGCCGCCCCCGACATCGCCGCCCGCCGTCCCGTCCCGTCGTCCCGTCGCCGCGCCCGCCGCGCCCGCCTATCCCGTCCCGTCGCCACGCCGCCGCCCGTCGTCGCCGCCCGTCGTCGCCGCCCGTCCGTCGCCCGTCGTCGTTGCCGCCGCCGTGAGCTCGCCCGCCACCATGTCCACACACACACACCGCATGCACACACACACTACACACACACACACACACACACACACACACACATACTACACACACACACACACACACATTAGTTTGTTTGTTATAAATTTTTCTGTTTTTAGTTATAGAAATGTTAGAAATTATTCTGTTTTTAGTTATATAAATATTGGAAATGTTAGTTATATAGAAATGTTATAAATGTTTTCTGTTTTTAGTTATAGAAATATTTATAGAAATGTTAGCAATTTTTCTGTTTTTAGTTATATAAATATTAGAATTGTTATGGAAATGTTAGTTATATAATCAGAAAATTTTAGAATTAGTTTTAGTTAGATGAATTAGATTAATGTCAAATTGTTAGAATTTGCATATATATAAATTTTAGTTATCACAATCCAATCATTTAAAAATGTTACTTTTGCGGGCATATAGTATTTGTTCTCGACGATATGCCCGGCCCGCATCTAAATCGTCGACCCGCTCGCGACGACATCCTCGCTCGGGGACCCATGTCCGGACTGGCTCACTGGCTGGCACTGGAGGTGCTACTCGAGGCGCGCGCGCAGTGAGGAACCCGACCTCGGTCCCGTCGTCAACCCCGATCTTATTTGGTGGCGTTCGCGTGGGCCACATTCGGTGCAGAGGCAGCCGGCCCCGCCGGAGGTGGTGCGTCGCCGTGTCAGGGAGAAAGATGAGCATGTCCATCGCTACATGGCTGCTATGGAGGACGTCAGGTTCTCCACTACTTGGCGGGTTCTTTGGGCGATGGTGGAGATATGATCTGTGATGGTTCCTTCTCTTTGGGTGTGCACCGCCGCGCCCAGAACCGCGAGTGGCGCCCTAGATTCTTTCGTAGTACTCGATCTTTATTAGGTACCTAGCCAGTGATTTATTCGATATATAATATTCGAGACGATGTATTCGAGATTATATATATTAAGACGATGATGTATTCGAGATTATATATTTGAGACGATGTATTCGAGATTCAGTTTTTCCTTATTGATTAATTGCATACATGCATTGTAATTTGAATACTAAATTGTTTTATATTTCTTCTGTATTAGTAAAGTAAAAGCTATGGCGGACAATACCGGCAGAGAGAGAGAAGAGGAATTGTTCGACATCATACGCAGCCCTCACAGGCTAGATGATCTGAATGAAGAAGATGACGACTCCCAATATCTGAACAATACCGGAGAGGGTGATGAAAAGATATTCGATCTCGACGACCGAGCTGATGAAGTCATGAACTATGATTATGATTATGATGACACAGACAATGTTTGTGATGACACAGACAATGTTGATCTTCAAATAACAAAGACTACCGACGAGGTATATTTATATAAGCATGCATCATGGTGATCATCACATGTTTTTTTTATTGAAGATATATTAATGAATCGATCTTTCTTCTTTCAGCCCTCCTGATCGAGCAAATCTGCTTCTACAGACAGCAAGACAAAGCGAGGCCCGGGAAGATTGTTAAAGGATGGTGTAAAGTACCACATCGAATCCACCAAACTTAGTGGCGAACCCCTCACGTTTAAGAACGTTGCGGACAAGTGGACTCGTCAGTGCGGAGTTCTTGTGAAGGACAAACACCCGATCTCCATTCAAGAATGGAAAGAGCCAAAGACTAAACGTCCAGGTGTTACTTAGGTCGACGACAGAGCCAAAAAAGACCTTGTGAAATCTCTGATGGAACATTTCACCATACCAGATCATTTCACTGAAGCAGATGTGGAGAAAGTCAATGCCGCTGCTCTTTAGAAGATGGCAATTGCATTCAACACCCACAAGAAAACTGTATGGGCCAACTACCTCGCTAATGAAAGGAAGACTCCAGATTTCAAGGGAACACTGGAGAAGCAAAGAGAGCACTGGGATGATTTCATGACCTTCAAGGATTCAGAATTATCTAAGGAACGGTCGATGAAAAACAAGGCAAATGCCGCAAGAAAGACGCAGTTCCATAGGCTGGGTCCAGGTGGCTACGCGGTGGGATTGCCTAAGTGGGATAAGTCTGAGCAAGAGATGGAGGGTGCAGGGGTCACTCCGGTTACTAGGAACTGGGCCCCCAAGTGCAGAACTTGGTTCTATGCACATGGGGGAGCGTTGGACCCGAAGACAGGCGAAGTTTCACGGAAGGCAAGTCTAAAAGGAGCCGAACAAAAGATAATTGACGCAATAGAAGAAGCTCGAAGGGGGGTATTCACGCCCAACAGAGAGAACGACGAGCTTACGCGTGCACTGGGAAATCCTGAACACCCGGGAAGAACACGAGGCAAGCGCATTATTCCCTGGTATGAGGGCAAGAAGGAAGATTTAGGAGGAGAAGAAAAGGAAGCTAGAGGAGGAGTAGAGGAAGCAGGACGCAGAACGCCTTCAAGGCCTAGAAGCAAGGCACGCGGACCTGGCACTCAAATTCCGGCAGCAGCAACAGCAGATCGACTCACTTAGCAGAAAGGGGTCTCAAAGCGGGCAGCAAGAAGCGGATGATCGCCCAAGCATTGGATAGCACCGCCCCATCCATGCCGAGAAGCAGCGTTGGTTACGCCCGGGCGACACACTGCTGGATACATACCCGTGGATGACATCATAGAGAACACTAAGCGTGAGCTACACTCCAAAATGAAGAACATATCCATGAAGGTGGCGGCGGCGTTGCTTTTCGATTACCCCGAAGCAACCTACCATTGCATCCCGATTCCGAGGGCTATGCTCGTGTCATGGTTGATGAAGTGGTGGACCCATATTCGGGCTAACGCTTGACATTCCCGGAGGTGATGACGAGCGACACTGGGAGAGGCCATACATCATATCATCCTATGGAGAAAGGATTGCATCATCTTTCGAAGTCCACCGACACCGCGTCGTCTGCCGACTCCTCCTCGAAGTCCGCCACCGAGTCGCCAGACTCCGCTCCTCCAAGTCCACGAACGCGTGAGACGACTCCTCCTCAAGTCCGCCACCTCCTCCAAGTCCCCGAACGCGTGAGCTGACTCCTCCGGTTTCAAGTCCGGCACAGCGTCATGCCACTTCTCCGGTTTCAAGTCCGCACCGTGTCGAGCCACCTCCCGCTTCAAGTCCGCACATCGTCAGGCCACTTCTCCTGGTCCAACTCCACGTCAGCCGTCTCCGCCATCTCAGCAATCGCATAAGAGACATGTCGCAGCTTTGGTGCGTAGCGGTACGAGTCGAGGTAGTTCAGGAAGTACAGGCGGAGACAAGCGATATAAATATGGTCCAAGCCTCGGTCCTCTTCCTCAGAGGCCTTACGACATGACTAAGGAGCAAAACACAGCCATAGTGCAAGCCCAAGTGGACGCCCATTTTGGACCGAAACCGGCACCGCCGCCAAAGGAGAAAGTGCCTGAGAAAGTAATTGACCACTTCATTCGTATGGCTAGAGAACCAGCTCCCAAGCCTGTTGACTCGGACTATGAGCGCCAAATCAGGAAGGCACATCGAGCACGACTACAGAAGGAAGCGAGCTCAAGCTCGAGCCAACAAGCAGCTGGCAAAAAATGCGGGAAAACCGTTCCCCAGTTGGGCGAACAGGCGGCGCAAGCGATCCCCCCGCTTGTTGTGCCAACAACACATGAGAGGAGTAGTACGCGCGCCAAATATTATTGTGGGCAAACCATTAGCGTTCCCCAGCATGGCGATGTGGTAATAACAGAGGATCATATAATGCAGGCTCAAATGCTCAATATTTCTGTTGGACAACTCCTCGAAATCGAGCTCATGCCTACGCTTAAAGAATCGGAAATAGCATGGAAATATGTCCGGGGAAAACCTTTGGTCCATTCAGACAAGGTCAAGGACCTCCCAACGAGAATGTATCAATTGCATCAATGGTACATGAACATTACCAAGATTTCCAATCGAGGGTCCCTCATGGTGAATGTCAAGCATGAGCATTATTACCATGAGAAAGCTCTGGCCATTGAGTATCCAGAACTATTTCAGTTATACAATCAAGATGCACTCGACAAGTCTATCGTTAGTTGCTATTATCTGTAAGTGATTTCTTTCTGTAATTTAAGTCTCAAGCTAGTTATGTAGTTGATAATTTTGATCAATCATTACATGTAATTATTCTCACTAAATTCTTTTTCTGTGGTATTATATGCAGGATGAAGATGTATGAAATGAAAAAAGCTGGACGCTATGGCGTTGGGTTCATTGACCCAAATATCATTAATCAGGACATATGGCAGATTGAACATTGTCAAGCTGCTTTAGAGGAAAGCATGCTAGAGTTTTTGAAGCGCCTCAATAGCAATGAAGATATACTACTTCCTTACAACTTTCCGTGAGTCACACTGTCTTGTACTACAAATTCTATTTTTACTTACTAGCTAGATAGATGTTAATAATTAAGTGTATACGGTTTACGGTAGTTGATTAATTTTATGCACATGCCCGCTTAATTAAGACATGCAAACGTGTGCGTATGCAGTTGGCACTGGGTCTTGTTAGACATTGAAATTGAGGAAGGGAAAGTTGAATTACTGGACTCACTAACTAAAGGAGATAAAGACTACACCATCGTGAAGGGGATAGTCAACAGGTAATTTCAATCATTATTAACTATATCTCGGCCTATTAATTATTAGTTCGTCATTTCGATATGAACTATTTAATAATCCTTTATTAATTTTCTTTGCCTGGGCGGGGCATGGGCAAAGTTCATCAAGGTGACTCGAGCACGTGGCCAAAAAAGTTGTTTTGGCATCGACCCTTGGTAAGTAATTAAGTAGTACTAGCTAGCTACCATATTTTTAATTCTTGTTTCAATATCATTAATTAATTATCATGCTTGATTAATCATTATCTGATTCAATTCCATTCTCATAAAGGCCCTGAAGCAGGCGCCGGGGAATACTCTGTGTGCATACTACGTTTGCGAGAACATTCGCATGATGACGTGCGAAAGGAGCAGATCTGATAGACAGGACTGGGTACGTTTGTCAGAACACTATTCACATCACTATCGATATCTAGTCACACAACTAACACACATGCATATTTATCTCCTTCTTAACAGTTCAGATCGGTGCGGGATAAGCTCATACCATCGGACCGCATACTAGCACTTCAAAAGGAAATAGCCGAATTTTTGCTCGACCAGGTCATAGATCCCAAAGGAGAATACTATTACCCGCTACCGCCCCCATGAACCACTTGTCATCGTGCTCCAGAGGCACCAAAGGCAACATATGTAGGAGAAATTGTATATGTATATACATGTGTATGTGTGAATATATATACATCTGGGCTATTCTGTTACGCGTAACAGAATATTATTTTGTTATCCTTTTTAAACTGACGGTTGCAGGTGGTTGTACTGATGTTTTTAAAGTGGTTGAACTGATGATTTCAGTTGTGTTTAACAGATCGTCTTCTTTAATTCAAAAACTTTTTGTAATTTCTTGTCGGAACGGGGCGTGTAATATATCGTTGGAAAGCTCTTGACAACCATATTTCAAGTATATTGAACGTTTTTGCAAAATCATTATGGGTTAAGAGCAGTTTTGAAAAAACAATTTTTTTTCAAAACCGAAAACGTGAATCGTATTTTGGACTCAATTTTCAAAGGGTTTGTCGAAATTGAGCAAATAAGATGGCGTTGGAAAGCTGGTAAAAATCCGCATCTTCCATATATGTATTGTTTTTTCTAATTCTATATTATTTAAAAGTAATTTGAAAACCGGTGAAATTCTGGGCGAAACGTATTTTCGCGATTTTTTGCAAACGGTTTGTCGGATTGACGCAAATGATACGGCGTTGGAAAGCTATGGAAAATGCGCAACTTTTGCGTATAGAAATGTTTCTCTAATTCCTTACGATTTAAAAACGAATTCGAATACGGTCAAATTTAATTTTGAACGCGATTTTTTTTAAAAGTTTGTCGAAATATAGCAAATAATATACCGTTGGATAGCTATCGAAAATGCGAAACTTAGTCATGTTGAACGTTTTCTCTACTTCGCAACCGTTTAAGAGTAATTTTGAATATGGCATAACGGATCCTACTGTTTTCTCGTCTAAAAACAGAGTAGTCGTACTGATGTATGTGTATGTTTGTACTGAGCTATTTTTTGTAGAATAATTTTAAATGGTTCCGAAAAAGGGTACTTGTACTGACGCTTGCATGGGTTTGTACTAAGCGTGTTTTCACTAACTAGACTTTGCCCTGTTTTTTGGTAATATTTTTCTCGTAAGTTTTCAACGGTTTACTGTATCGTTGCCCCTGTACTTGCATGGTTTGTATCATCGAACTGAATGCTATTTTATTCAAAAAGAAAATGTGTTTGTTTTGTTTTTTTAACTCAACATTTTTTTTGACAACGTTGTTCTGAACTTCTCTCATTTTACGGCTTGTACTGAGGTACTTACTAAGCAGGATTTTCATGGGGTTCCTTTTTTTTGCTTGAATTTTTACAGTTTGAATTTCGGCCATTTCTTTTATTCCGAACGGACCACCATTTTTAACTCCTACTGAGGTACTTACTACGCCCGAACTGGGGTGGCTGTCGCGTGTCTCGCCGAGGAAGAAGACGAAGCTCGGGAGCGCGGCTGGATTCGGCCGGCGCCTGGTCCGGTCGGTAGGATGTTGCGCAAGGCAGGGAGTGACAGGCGCAGGGCGGCGGGGCTCGGAGTGGCGGCGCACTGCGGAGGGGCTCGGGGGTGGCGGCGTGGGCGGGATGGCGGTCTGTGGCAGCATGAGGAGGCTGGGGCGGGGCATGGCACCACGGAGGCGGGACAGCAGGGCAAATTACCGAGGGTCGGGCGTGGGGCGCGCGGGGCCGCCATATGTAGGAGGCGGGGGCGCAACGCGGCGCCGAAGGTTGAAGGCGGGGGAGGCCGGCCGGCCGGCCGACGGTAGAAGGCGGGTTGGATTGGGGGCGGTCAGCGAGTTTCTACAGTGGTCTGCGCGTCGCGCCCTTATAGGGACAAAGGGTAACAGAATAGTCCAGCCCTATATGTATTTATATATACGGTTCTACGTACGAGAAAATCTATTTATATATATGCATAACGTGTACAATTTGTAGTATCGTGAAATACCAGCAAAAAATTGAATGGAAAATAAATCAAACCCCCCCCCCCCAAATATTTAGTACCGGTTGGTGTTACCAACCGGTACTAATGCCCTACGCGCACCCCGGGCCTGGCTCGTGCCACGTGGTGGCACTTTAGCGCCGGTTCGTGACGAACCGGTACTAAAGGGGGGGGGCTTTAGTTCCCACTCTTTAGTGCCGGTTGGCAAACCGACACTAAAGGCCGTTACGAACCGGCACTAAAGCCCGGTTCTGCACCAGTGTTTAGATCATTAGGGGGCGAAGACATTACTTCGTCGGTCCGAACTAAGGAATCTGGTAGAAATGTTTTGAAATGGATATTGTTCTCTTTTTTATCAGGGATTGCTATTATATTCTTGTCCTTCATCTCATCTATATGTTTTGAATCTGGATTCTGGATTTGTAGCATAGCATGTACTTTGTTCCAAAACCCCATTTGAACTGCCAACGATGCAATGCCCAACGTTTGGAGGTACAGATGACTCCATCCTGTTTACAAGATGAACCTACCTCTCCACCGAGGCGACTCGGGGGAAACCCTAAATCGCCACCGCCGCACCCCTCCCCCCTTCCCTTCCCCTCCGCCGCCGCCAGAGGTGTGCGCCGGCGTGCGCTCGACACCGATGAAGGTGGTGGCGGGGGATCTGGCGGCTCCACCGCGAGTGGAGGGCTCGGCATCCGGCGGCGGCCCCGGCGGAGAGCGTCGGGTGGCCGGGCGGCGGGCCACTCCGCCGGAGCTGGTGGCGCCGACTTTTCGGTCTCGCTGGGGGGCGAGGCGCCGTCCACGGTCCCCAGTGTGCGGCCTCCTCGCTGCGGCGTCCGTCGCCAGATGCATCTCACCCTCTCCGCCCCCGATCTGCTCCTTCCATCGCCGGATCCGGGTCCTCCCGGGCGTCGGCGGCGCGGATCTTGTTGAGTGGGGTTGGCTCCGGGGGAAACCTCTGGCCGGCGCAGCCACATCGCAGGCGACGCCCTTGGCGTCGTTCCCCTCCTTGGAGGCTGTGGTGAGGATCCTTCTCCCCCTCCTTCCGCTCCCTGCTAGGTGAAAGCCTAGGTCCCCTGATTCGGGCGGCGACGACACATCCGTGTCGTGTTCCTTCTTGGAGGCGCAGTCCGGGGATCGCAGGGGCAGCGAGAGAGTCGGGTTGTGGGTGTGATGGTGGCGGGTGGCAGCTTGGCTCGGCGTGTCTATGCCTCTTCTTCGGTGGCTCATCGCTGTTGCCCTTGCTGCTGCGACTGTGGCCGACATCTTTTGCCCTTCGGTGTGGCTTAACCGCGGACGACGACGGTGCTCGGAAGGGTGTGATTTGTGCTAGCAGGTCTGCTCCTAGTCCTTTCTTCATGCGCAGCTTGGACGTCTTCCCCTGGGCTCAAGGGTGAACCGAGCTGCCGCTTGCCGGTGCGGCATCCTTCGAGCCAGGATGAGAGGGCAGGGGCCCTTTGCAGTGGCAGTTCCAGAGGAGTGTCGGTGTTGTCTTCGAGTTTGGCTACGATCACGAAGCTTGCGCGGTGGTGCATCCTCTCAAGTCCGTAGCCCGTCCGGTTGGTGTAGTCCGTCCTGTAGGGTGTTGGCGGCAGCATGGCGTTCTTGCTATCGCTGTTGCCTTTGAGTCTGTTTCGCTTTGCTCACTGTATCAGCCGCTTGTTTTTCTTTCTTGCTTTCCTTGTAAGTTGGTGATCATGTAATCCTGGCCGGTTGATGGCTTTGTTAATCCAAAGCCGGGCTCTTCTTGAGCCTTCGTTCTAAAAAAAAGATGAACCTACCTTAGGTGATGTGTATGTCAGAACCATTTGTTGACTAAGTTGACGACGTCTTGCGTAAGTTTCAACATATTGGCCCAAATGTCAGCCTCCGGCTCTGGTTGCTTCAGGTTTTGGTTCAGATCATCAAATGCTGAATCTGTATTTCTTTAACAAGGTACATGCACATTCCCTTAGCACTGTTTTTTTTTTTTGTATGCTTCGGTGAAGCTGTTGGCACGTCGGGAGCATTATCTATTATATAGAATTGGTACCTTGGCAGGATTTCAGCAAATATCTTGACACATCTCTCTCTTCAGTTGGTCGTCACACATCTTGGATGAAATGGATTTGCCCGCGCGAAATGGTGACAATCAATTACGCATGATCTCAGTCCCGGCCGGTTCAACGGTCGATGGAATTACGCAAGATCTCAATCCTGTCACAAAGGCAAAGCCATCGGCGAGTGGGTGGAGTGCAACAATGGCGATGGTGACGCTTCCGATTACCTGTCACCTCGACTTTTTCCTCTTCCTCTCTAGCAGCATCGTCGTCGTCGCCGGCGTCGCGGCCACGGAGAGAGTCCCAAATCCAAACAACACCACCGCCGGCACCACGTCCGCTTGCCCGTCGTACCGGTGTGGGCACGCGGTGGACATCCGGTACCCGTTCTGGATCGACGGCGGCGGCGTCGACGCGAACGGCACTTTACAGAACGCCTCCCACCACTGCGGGTACCCGAGCCTGCGGCTGGAGTGCCGGCGCGACACGCCGGTGCTGCGGCTCCCGTCGGGCGACTACGCGGTGACGCACATCATGTACGGCGACCGCACGGTGTCCCTGTTCGACCTGGCCGTCTTCTCCCGGTCCAACACCTGCCCGCTCGTCGGCCGCAACCTCACCCTCCCGGACGGCTCGCCGCTGTCGCTGACGGCGAGGGACGCCAACTTGACCTTCTTCATCCACTGCTCCTTCATGGGCATCCCGGCGCACCAGGTGGCGTGCCTGGAGGGCGACGGCCGGCACCACTCGTACGTGTTCCGGGACGGCGACG
Source organism: Aegilops speltoides (assembly GCA_021437245.1). Lineage (NCBI taxonomy): Eukaryota > Viridiplantae > Streptophyta > Magnoliopsida > Poales > Poaceae > Aegilops > Aegilops speltoides. The sequence continues at coordinate 17,457,326 of CM038143.1, forward strand.
ACCTCACGCCGTACGGCTACGCCGGGCTGTGCCAGGACGTGGTGGGGATGCCGGTGCTCAGGAGGTCCCTGCTGGGCAGGACGGGCGCGGCGTCCAGCGGCCCGCTGGACGCCGTCGTGCCGGCGCTGAACATGGGGTTCGAGCTGAGCTGGAGGCCGGAGGCGAGCGGGGAATGCGGCGGCTGCGAGAAATCCGGCGGCCTGTGCGGGCACCGTCGGCAGGCGGCGCGAGATGCATGGACTTTCACGTGCTTTAGGACGGCAACGACGACTTCTGCATGGGGCGCACCCAAATCTTCAGGTACGCAACATCACTGTGTCGCCTTCAATCAGCTGAGATTGTTCTCTGCAACTTTACTGTTAGCCTATATTATTGTTTGGCAGTCCCATTTCCCGTACTAAAGCATTTTTATTTAGAGCGAAAGCATTTTTATTTTCAAAGTCTGCCACTTAGGTCAAACTAGCAGGTAAGCACCCAAAAGGGTTTTATAAACTTTAGATCATATGTACCCAAAAGGAGTACTTACGCGGTAGTACCGGTGGCCGACGCCAATCGACACCAACACTAGACTAAACTCAAACAAATACATTGGTATTTTGTCTATATTATTGTTTTGATTTTAAAATTTGTCTCTGTTTTTTTGGTATTTCGTGTTTACCACTTTCTATATCTACCGCAAATTTCGATGCCCTTCGAGAAAATGGTCCACTCGGGATCCAAAACCTTGGTTGTGACACTATTCAACTGTAGCCTTGTTTTTTGAAGCCATAGGAAAACAAACAACCATTACAAAAGGAAGGCGGGTTCGAACCATTATTAATTAATTGGCTTTAATCCAACGCCAACATTCATCAAACTTTCAACAAACAATCCGCTAAAGCTTTCAACTATCTAAACGAGCCTTTGAATAAATTTTACAAGCTTCGGCCTGAAAAATTAAAGAAATGCAAAAACAAACCTAGATCGAACCGGGCCCATTGATCCTAAGTTCCAAACCTCCCTCGGTGATGGCGTTGAACCATGGTGACCGTAGCTGACACATCTAGATCCTAAAGGCGGAGAAGAAAAGGGGAAGGAAACGACACCGCACGCACACCGACCAACTACTAGCTAGCATACTCGAGGAGAGCGCCGACACTGGCGCACAACCAAGATACTAAATTAGAAAGACGTCTTGATCATCGACGTGTGGAGAAACACGAGAAAGAGCTCGAGAACATGTGGTATATAAAAGCAAGGAAATCATAGGAAAAGGGTATGTAGATCAGTTAATTTGGTAGAGAGAAAATATATATAATGAGATGAAATAATATACGTACCGCACATGAGTTACACATAGTTGGTTTTCAGTACGAGAAGTGATGGGGTGATTGTAAAAAAAGGTGCGAAGGTGAAGGAGCCTTTCGGATGTTTGGTGAAGAAGACAAAGGCTAGCTCCTTGGTTTATCATCTTCGTTCGTTCACTCGTACTCACTCCGTTCGGAATTACTTGTTACAAAAATAATATATCTACAACTAAAATACATCTAGACACATGCATTTTTTGGACGAATAATTCCGAACGAAGGGGGAGTAGTCAACATTGCCGTGCCAACGACGGCGGCTGGAACGCCGTGGCGCCGCCCGCGTGTGGTGGCGCTCTAGATAGAAATAGAACCATGCACTCATTTGGATGGGTAGGCCCCACGTCTATGCATGCATGCATGAATGCAGTCATGCCGGCGTAACGCCTCTTGTCCGATACGGAGGACTCCTCCTGGGTCAAGTCTACGTACGTACGCATACAGAGGCTCAACTTCCTCTCTTTTTTTTTCTGCATCGATACAGAGGCTGGCTTAACATGCAAGCACTCGTCTACAACAAATTATTACAGCGCGTGTGAGAAAAACAAGACAGTCGTCCACGCGTATGAATGATCAAAGTGATATGTTCTCCCCCGTCACTGTACAATGATATTGTTCGCCCACAGCCACAGGACAAGGATACGGTAACGACCAGAGCACGCGGCTGTTTCCCTTTACTTGCTCGCGGAAAATGGCAGAGGAAGAAAGGTTGTTTTTCCCGTGCAGTAGGTAAGGATGCGTTCAAACCCAGACCCGGACCGACGACCTCCATTCTCCGGTCAATGACAGCGGGCCCGTGCCGCCGTGAGGACCCACATGGCGGGTGAGCTTCCACTCGGCCACTCGCCGGCGAGGTGGTGGTGTCCACTTCAGTCAAACTCTATGACGACGAACGGTCAATACATCCGGCCACCATTGCTTCTACTCGGCAATCCCCTCATCCACAATTCATCATCCCGCTCTGACCATCTGTGCGTTGCAAAGCTCCTCCAAGCTAGCCTCGCCCGTCCCTTAGCAAACAAGATCGATCGACGCGACCATGCATCCGGTTCGTGCCCGGGCGGCCGCGGCGCTCTGCTCGGCCACGCTGCTGCTATCTATCGTAGCCAGCCCCAGCCACGCCATCAACACCACGACGGCGTCGTCGCTGTGGTCGTCCTGCGAGGCGGCGGCGTGCGGGGGCCTGCGCATCGAGTATCCGTTCTGGCTCGGCGGCACGCACTCGCCGGAGTGCGGCTCCCACGCGTTCCAGGTCACGTGCGACCGCAACGGCACGGCCTTCCTCGAGAACTCGTTCTGGAACTACCAGATCCTGAACATCTCCTACCCAGACACGTCGTTCCAGGTCACAAACCCCGAGCTCTCTGACGGCACCTGCGACATCGAGCGCTGGGTGAACGCCTCCTCCGACCTCGGCCTCGCGCCCTTCGGCATCAGCCCCGCCAACCGCGAGCTCTTGTTCCTCTACAACTGCACCGACCTCCGGGCGCGGCTGCCGCCGCCTGCGTGGACGCCCGTGAACTGCGCCGACGGCTCCCTCAACGACTCGTTCGCGTTGCTTGCTGGGAATTACAAGCCCGGTGACAAAGGGGGGGCGGTGCCGGGGAACTGCACGGTGTCCATTATGCCGGTGCTGCCGTACCCGGGGGCGACCGGGGCCAACTACCGCCAGCTGATGAAGGGCGGGTTTCGTCTCGAGTACGCGGCCGGCGACTGCACTGCGTGCAGGGAGACCGGTGGACTTTGCCGGATCAACACCACCTACGACATCTTCGAATGCCACTGCTCAGACGGCGTGTCCGACCTCATCGTCTGCGGTCAGTATCAATTCATCTCGTTTTTACCTCTTTTTACATTCCGTAGACTTGCTAATTACAGCTCTTAGTGACTCAAACTTCGGAAATTATCCCATATGCCATCATTATTACCACAAACGAGTTGGCAAATACTATTTTTTTCCCTGAGGGGAGAGTTTGCAAATACTTAAGAGCATCTACAACTAGAGTTCTCAAATGTCCAATCGGACAGCCCAGACAGTCTCCGAACAACAGAGAGGATAAAAAAGGACAACCCAACCGTAATCCTCACTTTGTCCGGGCATGTCCGGACAGTCCAAGCCATGGAAAGGATCTGAAGATGTCCGGACGTGTCCGTGCAAGGTGTCACGTAGGATTTGGCCCACAGTCACGCAATTGTGTTTGTAGATGCAACGGAGAAGGCTATATGCATGTAGCAGCCATGCCATGTGGTTTCAAACCCACGGTTAAAGAAACAGATTTGTTATTCCTCATGCAACTGAAATAAACCGTGGCTCGGTTGATTCTCGATTTCATGGACAATGCGTTGTGGAGGTCTGAGGCCGACACAGAACGACGGGGTCGGCCACAGTGCTCTCGATGAGACCGAGCCATGACCTCACTGGAGATGGGGACGACGCAGGAGGTAGCGATGACAATGATTAACCGATGTAGGTGAAGGGCTTTTGATTGTTTACTACGGCTCGCGTTAGATAGTTACCTTGTCCGAGGCATGAATGGTGCGGTGAGCTGTGATGACGCGGGTGGAGGCAAGGCCAAGACTGGAGGATAGTCGGAGAAAAAATGCATATGAGGAAGAAGATATGGCCGCTCATTTTTGATCCAGCGCTTCCATTCCAAACCGACAGAAATTGAAAACTTTTTCAGTAACTAACTCATAGGCAGTCCCTTGAAATAATAATGATTTAGTAATACACATAAATTCGTGAGTTTATGTGATTCCACTTAGTTTAACCAGTTTAGTGCATTTGAACATCGGCTACATGCATGTGCTCAAGAAGAAAAGGCATGGGTTATTTCGTAAATTTTGGTGGTACCGAAATGTTTGTGTTTAAATCTGAGTCTAAATGGTAACTTTTCTGTCAAAATTGGGTGAATTTTGTCCAGAAAAAATATAAAATATTTGCAGGACCCCAAAATTTCTGTCATTTTTGTCAAGAGCAAATCAATAATTTCTATGTTTGAAGTTGTTGGCCTTGTCGATGATTGATAAATCAACCTACCCGTTTTTCCGTTGTCGATGTATGGGGTTGACATGATAATATTCCTTCGTACTTTTTCCCCTCCTACCACATGTGATTATATTGGGCAAATCTAAAAAGGGGCTTACGACGAGCTACACGTGACAAGTCGGTTTTTTTTAGAAAGAAAACATGTCCACTTAGCTCATGTCCGGTTTGAGTGGATTGAAATTTTGCTCCAAAATAGGTTGCAATGAATCTTTTCTCAAAAAAAAAAAAGGTTGCAAATGAATCTTATGGAAAGACAAATTAAGGACTCTAATCTTCTGAATCAAACAATCATCAAAGCATAAATCCCCGGTTCAAAAAAATCTTAACAGTTAGTATCTGAGACACGTTCTTCCTCTCCTCGATTTTCGCATGCATGCACGAAAGTCATCCGAAATATAGCTAAATAACGCTGTGAGGATCGATCAAAGACCATATTTCCCTAGTTCTAACATTGGACTGCTGACCAACCTCTGTAGCCTCCGTAATCAAGCGCCAAAATGTCACACAAATCGGCTGCTCGCTTCACCCGCTACCTCCTCGTCCACGGAGGACAGCCGGCTACTAGTACGATCCAGTCTCATTCACCCAATCATAAAATACCCCAAAAATATCCTCCTGTTTCGCCACTCGATCCGAGATGCTGCTCGTGCTACTACTGTGCATGCCTCTGCTGCTTGGCGGCCGCGCGCAGCCGCTGGACGCGACCTGCGCGCCGGCGGCGTGCGGCGACCTGACCATCACGTACCCGTTCTGGCTGCGCGGCCACCACGAACCCAGCTGCGGCTACCCGACCTTCGGCGTCACCTGCGACGACCCCACCGGCGCCACGGCGCCCACCCTCAGCGACTCCTACCTCCGCCTCCTGGAAATCACCTACGGCAACCGCTCCGTCGTGGCCTACCACAGCAACCTCGTGTCCGGCAGCGACGACCCCTGCCGCTCCACGCGGTACAACGTGTCCAGCAGCCTGGCGCTCTCGCCACTGGCCGTCAGCGGCGCCAACTGGGAGCTCTTCTTCTGCAACAACTGCTCGCGCGCGCCGCCGCCGCCCGCGGGGTCGCTCTGGCTGCCCAACAACTGCTCCGGCACCACAGACGCCTGGTCCGTGCACATCGGACGGAGGTACGATACCCGGCCGACGGGGCCGGCGGAGTGCAATTACTCGGTCGTCCCGGTGCTGCCCGGCTCGGAGCTGAGGGCGTGGGGTGACTACGCCGGGATCCTCAGGCGCGGGTTCCTGCTGGAGTGGACGGTGCCCGGGGACTGCGCGGCGTGCACCGCGACCGGCGGCGGGTGCCGGTACGAGGACGGCGCCAACGCGTTCGGGTGCCTCTGCCCCGGCGGCCGCATGCACCCGGCCACGTGCGGTGACTACGGTGAGTTGCTCGAACACCTCCCCTGCATCTCCATGCGAATGCGGTTCGACTGTCTGTTATAGTTTCTTCCGCAGATTGTTATTTTCTGGTCTTTCAGTAGCTTGCATGCTTAGCAGCCCAGAACCAAGACTTGGTGATAAGTACCACTAGGATTAGCTTGAACGGACCAGTGTTATGAATTGACTGGATAATCTGTTTTATTCCAGTACTCCATAGCAGCCGAAATGGGTATAAAAAATTCTGGGGGTGTAGGATAGTGCATAATTTTGACCAGCAAAGTCAGCGTCGCGATTTCCAACACAGAAACATTTTCTTTGTAAGGAATGTCCATCGGTTGATCATCTCTAGTTGGTCCCCTGGTTAGAGTAAAAAAATTGGTTTTAAAAGATTAAATCGAATTTAACCAAGACTTTATCGGTTTTAGCCCTTCAAAAAATTTACTCATCGCTTCAGCTGCCGCTTTATATTCACTCGTGCGGCGCCGGTTCTCCGAAATTTTTTCCTTCCCCCCTTGCTCGCACCACATCGATGTGGACACGGCCCAAATCCACCTTACACCACCCACCGGCTCTCCAGCCTTAACACCAGTCATCCCCACACACCCGCTGATGCTTTCAATCGGCCGATGCCACCCCAAAATTGCGGGATCTATCCGTTGAAGGTCGCCCCCACCGAGTTGAAGCGAGGATCCATGCCACGTCGCACAACCCTTCTCGCTCTTTCACCACCGATGTATTGATGTCGCCGTGAAAGAAGAAGAAGTATCACCGCGTGCGGCAGTTGTTGAGAGGCGTGGGTGTCAAAAATCAAGGACGCGGACATCAGTCGTGAATACCAGCTTGGCTCCTTCGAGTCGGCAGTGAGGGCATACGACAAGAAGGTGGTGAGCCTTTAAGGCAGCCAGGCGGAGATCAACTTTCCCAACGGCAATGGCAAGGTCCCAGGGCCCGTCGACATCGATCCCTAAATGGTCTCCTGCTGCAAGTTGCGGGAGAATCGGGAGGCCTTTGAGGGGCTCGAGGCGGCACGCGTTGATGAAGAGTACATGCTCGAGCTCCGTCTGATGCATCGGGGAGATGGGGGAGGGGACCGAAACTGACCGATCTTTCCTTTAACGACTCTGACTCCTGCTCCTGCTCCAACAGTTTCCCTAAACCCCAAATTTTCTAGGATTTCTACTTAAAAACACCTCATCTTCCCTCATATAGAGGGAGAGATGCAACTTGCCCTACAAACACAATTGACGTTGGCGGGAGTCACCTGTCTGAATTTTCATTCCTCAATGTTGCCTTGCCTCGCCACCGGCTGCCGCCCGACTTGCGGTCGCCCGTACGCCTTTGACACCCAATAAATTTATTGGAAGAGTCCCTAAACACGCTTATAGGGGGGAGGTTTTTGAGAGAACTACTGGATATCGATGCTTTTAGTCCCCTGCACAAGGAACAAAATAAAAAATACATACATTACTGACGGATCAGTCGTTTTTGGCTTTATCCTATACACAAACGTACTGACGGCATCATACATATATGAAGGAAGATTAAACCCCAATCAAATGGATTGTCAAAGAAAAAGCCCAATAAAACTCCCAAACAGACTGAAATGTGGCATTTGAAAACCAAGTCAAATCGAAAGAAGGCCAAAAGGGGGCTGGTTAGCAGCCTCCGGTCCTTGTAGTAGCCTAGCCGTGTCATTCTATCAGACATTTATAAAATTTCACGTTGATTTTCGCCAGAATAAAAAACACGATTTCAAAAAGAAAGTCAAACATGGATGAAGGCCTAGTCAAACAAACCACAACATTCGCTTCTACATCTTCCCTCCGATGACTCCATTGTTACCTCCACCCTCGCAACCAGAGAGACTCAGACAGCACGCACCCAGCATTGACAAGCTAGCTAGCGTGCATGATGCCTCCGGCGGTGCTCATCGTCCCGCTACTGTTGTCCTCCTTCCTGCTCCTTGACCATGCGGTGGTGGACGCCGAGTGCGAGCCGGCGGCGTGCGGGAACCTCACCATCAAGTACCCCTTCTGGCTGGGCGCCCCCGACCGCCCCACGCCGGAGCCCTCCTGCGGCCACCCGGCTCTCCAGCTCTGGTGCAGCGGCGGCCACGGCAGCACATTCACGGCCTCCATGAGGAGCTCCGCCATCCAAGTCCTCAGCATCGACTACGCCAGCAACACCTTGGTCGCCTCCGACAGCAGGCTGGCCGCCGGCGCCGGCGACGCCGCCGTGTGCCGCGCCGACTTCAACATCTCCTCCAGCCTAGCCCTAAGCCCCTTCAGGGTCAGCCCAGGCAGCCGCGCCATCTACTTCCTGCACGACTGCAACGGGACGGAGCCGATCGGGCGCGGCTTCGTGAACGCCACCGCCGGCTGCGGTAGACCTGCCTATGCGTGCCTCGGCGGGGTCTACGACCGGGACACGCTGCCGCCGATTCCGCCGAGCTGCACCTACTCGTACCTGCCGGCGCTCGCGACGGAGGCGGCCGCGCGGCCGGCCACGACGGCTGCGGACTACACCCGGCTTCTCAAGGCCGGGTTCCAGCTGCAGTGGGCGGGCGTCGGCTTCGGCGACTGCGCGGCCTGCGCGGCGAGCGGCGGGCAGTGCCGGTACAGCAACGCCACCGCGGCGTTCGGGTGCCTCTGCCCCGGCGACGGGGAGCTGCGCGGCTCCACATGCGCCGGTAAGTACTACGTGCAACGCTGCAACTTTGCCTATATATGCGCACGTACATGCTTTGTTTGATTTTCCTTTGTTCACTGCACTCTCGCGGCATGGTGGCATGGCAGTGGCATAAAAGCGTTGCATAGAGGAAAAATCGCCCACGCAGGATATGTGGGCTGCAGACCAATAGCCCATAGGTCCTTCAACTAGCTCGAGTACACGTGGTTTTTCTCGCTCGACCTTCGAAAAAACCCGCAGATGTGCCTTAGAGAAATATTTATCGTTTTTTTCAGATTAGGAAATATTCGTGAATTTATAAACATGTATGGATTTGAAAAAAATAAGTTCAAGGATTTTGAAAAAAATGTTCACGACTTTTCATAAAAAAATTAGAGAATTTTCAAAATGTTAACGCTTTTGAGAAAAATATAGACCAAAAAATGTTGATGATTGTTAAAAAATAGAGCAATTACAAACTTTAAATAATGTACAAACATTTTATGAATTTCCATGCATTTTAAATAATTTCGATAGAACAAACCAATTGAAAATTGAAATTTTGCATGGATTTGAAATAAGTTCATATTTTTTTAAAGAATCGTAAAGAATCTTAAATTATGTGAAAAAAATCCTTAATTAGAAAATTGTTAATAAACTTCAAATTTTAAAAAATATTTTTTTATTATTGTTGAAAACATGAATTTTAAAAATAAAAAGGAAAAGGAAAACACAAAAGAAAACGGAAGAAACCGATGGAGAAAAAAGGGACCACGACGGGAAAACCAGAAGGAGCTACTGCTACGTAGGCTCACAGAAAACCGGGAAAATAATCAAGCAAGAAAAATCTAAGTGCAGAGAAGTGCGGGAGCAAGCAGTTTGTAGGAAACACACTATATCCTTCACCATGGGCGATACATAGCAAACCAACTATAGCAAGCCAGTGTTGTGCCTCACATGCGGGTGGTATCTTCGTAAGACGCTAAACACATCGTTGGGTTGGCATTGGGTAGACGATTATGATCGTTCACATCGACACCGATACAAGAGATTGTCCGGCAAGTGTGCGAGGTTAGAGGCGAGGATAGCACTAGGCTGGGCCACGCTGCAGATCATGACCCTGAAATCCTTTGATTGATTGATATATTGGGGTACTATAGTTGCAATCCTTACAAGTAGCCCGGGACCCGACGACGACCGAGTTCCATCATTGTGTGGGGGTCGTCCCTTTTCTCCCTCGTCCCTTTTAAGGCATAATACTAATTTTTGTGTCGAACCCAGAGGGCTTTATTTAGCAAAGTGTTCAAATACAACCAGTGAAAATATAGCTAACAACAAAGTTAGTTGTCAGGTACAATCAGCTATTTTCCCAAGGTTTATTATTTTGGTTTGGGCAGACTTTTGGAACCCGAGGATGTTCCGAAATTTGAAAAACTACTTAGAAATGTGCCTTCAACCCTCAACGACGGAATCCCATGCAACATTTTACCAAGATCTCACCCAAAAATTGTGAAATCGGCCGAAACTGGAACAACCCATAATCGCACGTCATTTGGTAAATCAATAAGCTTTAGTTGCTAAAAAAAGTTAAGTATGATTATCGCAAAATAAAACACTTCCAATTTGAGATTATCCAGCTTGTCGGGCCCCAAATTTCTCCTGACGTGATGCTTTTGGGATAAGGCAGTCCCATCCACCTACAAACTAATCCATGACTTTCTTCTACCTTCCTCCTGATCACAAACATCACCAACCTTTTACTAGTAATAACTCACCACACAGTCACATGATCGAGGAGTTGTCCACATATGCGGCAAGCCGGCACATATGACATTACCCCGGAATTAAATTACCGGCAACATAAACATCTCAATCACAAATTCAGAACCACATATGCAGCTTAGAAGTAGTTCAAAATAATATAATAATTAGAACCACAAACCGTAGCTTTCCTTTCCACTCTCACCAGAGACCGCCTCTCGCCAGCCCTCAAAAGTCAGAGGCGCGCCGGTTTCCCACTCCTGCTGATAAAAGAAAGTCCAACGTATAGAAAAAGAGCAGTCAAACAAAGCCACACACCATTGGCATTTGGCATTTCCCCTTTCGTCCACCTAGCTAGCTTCTACATCCTCCCTCCAAAGACTCCATTGTTTCGCACATCCCAACCGGAGAGACACATGCAGCACACATCATCCAGTCCAGAAATCTAGATAGCTTCCATGCCTCCGGCCGTGGTCAGCCTGCCGTTCTTGGCATCGTTCCTCCTCATCTTCCTCCTTCACCGTGTACATGTGGTGGCCGCCGCCGAGTGCGAGCCGGTGGCGTGCGGGAACTTCACCATCAAGTACCCGTTCTGGCTCGGCGCGCCCAGCCGGCCCCGGCCGGAGCCCTCCTGCGGCCACCCGGCCTTCGAGCTCTGGTGCATCGGCGACAACACCACGGCTGCCATGAGCGGCTCCCCCATCCACGTCCACAGCATCGACTACGCCACCAGCTCCTTCCTCGTCGTCCACAACAGGATCGCCGCGGGCGCCGACGGCGCGTGCCTCGCCGACTTCAACGTCTCGTCCAGCCTAGCGCTCAGCCCGTTCAAGATCAGCCCCAGCAACCACGCCCTGTGCTTCCTCTTCAACTGCAACGGGACGGAGCCGCGCGGGCGAGAGTACGCGAACGCCACCGCGGGCTGCGGTAGGCCCATCGTCGCGTACCTGGGCGGGAGCTTCGTTCGGGACACGCCGCCGGCGATCCCGACCGGGAACTGCACGTACACGTACCTCCCGGTGCTCGGCTCGGAGGCGGCGGTGTCGACGGCGGCCGACTACAGCCGGCTTCTGAAGGCCGGGTTCCTGCTGGACTGGGCGGGCGCCGGCATCGGCATCGGCGACTGCCCCGCCTGCGTCGCCAGCGGGGGCCAGTGCCGGTACCGCAGCGCGACCGCGGCGCTCGCCTGCCTCTGCCCCGGCGGGAAGCTGCGCGGCCCGACATGCGCCGGTGAGTTCGCCCACGCCGCCACTTGCTTGCCTCTACTCTACTGTACCATAGTACTACCTGACGTGCTAATCAGCGCGTGCCGACGCGGACGGCCATATCGGCACATGCGCGTTTGATTTTTTTTATTAGTCCGGTCTTCCTCCCTGGTTCGTTGCATTTCCGCCGCATGGCGCCGTCCCGATCTTGCGTGTAGGCCCATGGAGATTTCACCTTTGGTTTTTCTTCTTCTGCCCGGTAGATATTCAGGCGGTTGACCAGCCAATAACACGCTGAGTACATCGCTGGTAGTGGCATTGACGGTTGACTAGTGGATTGCTGCGCTTGATTGACCTCGGCGTGCGCCGGCACTAGAGATCGTCCGGTAAACGGCGTGCGGGCGTCTCCTGCTTTCTCCGTTCCAAGGTTTTACCCAACTTTTACGCATTTCGTTCCAAGGTTTACTCGATCTCGTTGGGAGCAGAGGGGTGACGGTGACAGCACTAGTTATTACTGTACTCTGTCCATTGAAATTTGAAGACGGAATAGAGTATTAGGTGTGGTACGTACGTACTTGCCAGAAGATTCGGTTTTGTGGTGGGCATGTAAACCAGTGCGGTCAGTAGGTACGTGTATGCTTATCTAAGAAAAAGTAGGTACGTAGACGCGTGTATCATTGGACAAGTTTTATTTTAGGAACGCCTCCTTGGCCAAGTGGAACTCGGTATACAACAAGTGGCTTCTGAACCCCTCTTTCCTACTCCCTTCGTTCCAAAATAGACGACTCAACTTTGTACTAACTTTAATACAAAATTGGGTCATCTATTTTGGAACGGAGGGAGTAATATGTAAGGTGCGAATTGACTTTGCACGGTCTTTGCTACACGACTTTGACCACTAATATCCAGTGTGGATTGAACATGTATAAATGACATCGTCATATTTTTCTTACAAATCAATTTTATTTCATATATCTATATACTAGTTTTGTAGAGATACAATTGGTGAAAATCATAGTCAAAGTTATGCAACGAAGACCAAAAAAGCCAACCGACGCCTTATATTATGGGAATGAGGGAAAAAAAAAACCTCTGAATCTTGAAAGGTCGGCATTGCAGCCGAAATTGGCATAATGCACTTGTTCAATCGAGTCAGAGCCCAATCCTCCATACACTTTCAGATGAACGGCCTGTTAAGCCTATATCAATATACTTGTAGGACTTTCGGCTGAATTACATATCTTCGGCCCACAATGATAGGTATTGGGCTATTGGCCATCAGGTGAGAATAATATCTTTGACATTAGCTCCATATTACTACCGGCGGGTTCAAGCTTACAGGGATGCTAAAACGAACAAGCACAAAAAAAAAAGGACCACAACTAGCTTCCGCCCATAGCTTAAGAACAGTAGCTACTAAAAAAACTCAATCGTTAATATACTTATTTTTTATTGAATAAAATATCTTAAAGATTTAGATTGTACGCATTTTTAGATACCCATTTGAATAAAAGGATTTTTTTGCGGGTATGAATAAAAGGGTTTAAGCCCTAAAAGACATGTTCTTGGAAAAATCGTAATGTCTAACTAAGCCAAGTAGCACGTTGCAAACACTAATAATGCCCAATAAATGTGTGAACTCTAGGTTTGAAACGGACTTCTCCCCTATAAAGAAAGAAATTTGTGTGGAGTTAAAAGTTAAAAAGGATATTTTGTTTTTCCTACAAATTAGTAGTTTTTTTAGTAGTCCATCCAAAAAAGGTTTTTAGTAGTCCCCCGCAAAAAAATATATATTTGTCAATAAGATCACATTGTGTTTGGCCGATCATGGTATTCCTACTTTCGGTCGATATACAAACCATCACGGGAATACGGGATATATCTATCTTCCCTACGAGGAACAAAAGAGAGGAGAATACATCTCGGTTTAAGGGCAACTCCCGACGATTAGGCCTTGGACAATGCTAGATGCTTAGGGAGGTGCTTAGAAAAATAACCAGGTTTTTTGAAGCATCAGTATCTATTTCTACAGAAGAGACGCCTAATTAAGTGTCTACCCTGCACAAATAAGCATCGGTTCGTAAGGAAAGCCTGCTTTATTTCTCGAAGCACCTTTCCTAAGCACCTCGCATTGTACAAGACCTTATCCTGCTGCATAGGCGCCGAGGCGGAGGAAAGCTAGCATCATGTTGCTGTGTAGAAGAGCCGCGCTGTCGCCGTCGTGGACTATGGAGGAGATGCGGTGCCGGCGTCGCATTGGAGGAGAGGGAGCCAGTGGGGCTCGCCGACGTTGTTGTGGAAGAGGCAGTCTGGCCCTGGCGATGAATGCCGTTTTTTTAGGGGGGAATCCCGTTGTTGAGCCACCCGCGGAGCTGGGCCCCAGGCAGCCCAGGCAATGACCGTGGTCATCAAAAAAGTTTCAAGCCCATATTCTGAAAAATAAGATTGGCCTGGGGCGCAGCCCACTCCTAATCCTCTAGCTGGGCCTGAGTTCTGAGAAGGCTGGCCCAATACCACCGATCGAGAAACTATCATTTGCCAGCCCTACCCTGCCGGCCAGGCCGCCGCCGCCCGCCGTCGTGCTCCCCTTTGATCCCCTTCTCCTCGGCTGCGGCCATGTCCGGCAAGGCGGCGACGCCGGAGAGGCGGCAGGCTGCCCGGCGAGGCGGCCTTTGCCCGGAGGCAGGACCGCAGGAGGCCAGGAGCAACCCACCCAGGTCCCTTCGTTCTTCTGCCTCAGCGGCCCAGCTCCGCCGTTGCACGGAGGTATTCCCCCATCCGGCCATCCCACAAAACTGCCATCTCAGCTCTTCCAAATCTCAATATTTCTTGCTACGTGCCACTGTTTGATGAATGATGATGATAATTTAATCCTTATTAGTGCTTCCCCATTTGCAACATAACATGGAAACCGATTTAGACATTTAGTAATTTTTGTTTCTATATTATTTTACAATTTTACGTGAAGGTAAGATGAATAAAAGCCCAGACAATGACATCTTCTTTTCAAGTTCAAACCATGGTATCCACGGAAACACGTCCTTCAACTCGAACAACTGATAATATCACTCGCATTACAGTCCAATTCTTCAAGCCCGGTGATATAGATTATTTGTATAATGATCATCGCGTCTAGTTGGAATATATTCCCTCCGTCTCACAATAAAAGAGCGTCTTGTACACTACACTAGTGTCAAACAACTGGGACGGAGGGAGTAGCATTGAAAAAAAGCAGCATTTTGCTTTTATTGTTTTCTGTTTAAGCAACCAAGAGCTGAAAACATGCCTTGAAACTGGGTTTTTTGGCCCTTAGTTTTTCGCCCTGATCATTAGCCAATCCTGGCTTCGCCACTGGCTGAGATGCAACATACCACTGTCTCCCCTTCTCCATCTCATTTCCTTTTGTTCTCGTGCTCGTTGGCAAGCGACCTCCCGCATACTGTAGTGTTTCTGTCAAGCACCATTGATCTCTATGCTCCACCCAACTCCAGCGAGGTTACTCGCAGCTAATCTGTGTGTCCTGTAACACCACCGTGAGACGCACCCTCGATTTACTCCCCTTAACTCTGGAAAGGCTGCGACGTTGCCAGCCCATAACAGGTGCACTCCGTGCATGACCTCGCCTGAGATGGAGAATCGTTTTTCTTTTCCCTGTAAAATGTGATCTCTGTATGTTTGGTCGACGATAAATCTCCGCCTGGACTAAAATTTGCACGGAACTTTTAAAATGCACAACCCAATAACCCGACAAATGATCTTCTTTTTCATCGGATACTGAATTACTTGTCAAGTCTGAATGTTGTGTAAATATTAGAATCTGGCATCTAAAACTTTCTGGATGAAGGAATCTTGTATTTAGATAGCTGACAAAAGGATGAAGTATCCGGTATGGAACCAGCCAGCCTATAAGCATCCAGGTTCATGTCACATCACGGGCACACAGAGGTCAAGTTGATGGCTTACCCGTCAATGGTGTTAGGATTAGAAATTCAGAAACCATGGCCTACAAGTCCAAGCGGTGGTTGAGGGAATTCGTGGATGACGATAGCTTAGCCCCGATTTTCCAGTCATTTGTTCGTACCACCATAGGATTCGTCCACATATATCCTTCTTCAACCACGATATCCTCTCGTACACATTTCTCCACCGCGGCGCGGCCAAATCTTCTTCTGTTCCTATGGCTACTGCTAGCTGCTGGTTCTTGGTGTTTGTCTTGGTAGTATGGTGGCTGCCACCGACGCTCGCCGGGCCTGAGGAGCAGCAAGGAGAAGGCTGCTCAGGATCGGCAAAGACGTGCGGCAGCCTCACCATCTCCCACCCGTTCTGGCTCGCTGACTGGAAGACGGGAACATCATGTGGTCCCTTGGATTTTGAGGTTGGCTGCATCAACGACACCACTCCGGTTCTCCGGAGCTCTGGGTTCAGTGGATTCAGTGGCTTTGCAATCATGGACATCTTGTACGAGGAACGCAGTCTGCGTGTCGTCGATCTACACAAAGAGGAAGGCTTTAACGTCTCCAACAGCACCTGCCATTTCCCGAGATGGAACACCTCCCGCAAACTGGCGCTGCCGTTTAAGGTGAACCCCGCCAACTTGAATCTCATCTTCTACAACTGCACCAAGACGGTGGCGCGTCCCGACATGGCGCTGGCGGAGGTGAGATGCGGGAACGGGAGGAACACTTATGTCCGCGCGGGGGTGCGCTACGATGCCACCGGGAACTATGGAGGCTACGCCTTGGAGGGCTGTGATGCTCTCGTCGTGCCGATGATGGGCTCGTCGGGCGGGGCCAACGCGAGTGACTACGAGCAGCTCATCAGCGATGGCTTCCTCCTGACATGGGATCCACCCCCTGCACGTAAGTTCACCGGCCAAATCATCTTTTACTCAAGTTTGTAGCTAAGCTAGGACGTGGAGTACCTACGTAACTTTCATGGATTCCCATAATCGATTAAACAATCAAACATGTTACTACTCACTAACCGAGGATTAGGATGAAACTGATAGTTTTTCTTCTTCTTATTCCTACATTTAGAAATCCAGTGAATCAAACAGGCCCTAGTTAGTCTGAACTGAATCCTGAAGTCGGCCGTATATACAGACAAAAATTGGCATCACGCACTTGTTCAGCAATCCAGTCAGAGGCCAGTCACACTTTCAGTTTTTCTTTTTTTGGAGACAAAGCACTTTCAGCTTCAGACAACCTATTAATTATTTGGACTTTGGGATGGTTGGATTAGGAGCGGCTACAAGACAGTCGACTGAAAAAATTTAAATGGTTTGTCGATTTCCAATTTTCTATTTCAACTGTTAGATCAAGATCCAACGTCCACAGCTTCATCTTCAACCTCAAATCTGACCCCAAGCCGCCTCTGTTTGATCGCCTCCCCTGAACCGCCCCATTGCTGGTCTTGCCGCCGCCCCCGACCTTCCCTCTAGCCACGCCCTCGTCCAGTTTTTTCTCCGATGAAGCCCCACCATCGCCCCACCCTGAACCCTAAGATAGATAATGGGTTGATGACGGCGAGCCCCTTCCTTCTCTCCGGGGAGGCCCTTCCTTCTCCTTCATTCATAATCGACTGACCCAAATTCGAAATTCAGCTGACTGACATGTAGCTAAAGTGGGTTGGATTACGGTGCGTTGGCCCACAACAGCGGAATTCTGTCTGGCATAGCGGAGTCCTTAGGCGTCAAACAGGTGGACAAACGACCATGTGCAGCTATTTGGGGCAGCTGTTGCCACAACACATGTTAGCCCGTGTGTTTTTTTTGCGAAAAATGTATTTTTCTTAATAAGTTTTTAAAATGTTGTGAAAATATCAGTTTTAAAAAGTGCACAAGAGATTGCGGGAAATGAAAGAAATTGGCATTCATACAAACAATTATATTCATGTATAAATAATCCATGGACTTTTTAAAATCGTATATGTGAAAAAATAAAATATGTGAAAAAAGTGTTCATCACATATTTTATTTTTTCACATATACAAAAAGTTATATTCAGATGGTTAAAGAGTTTACATAATTTTTAATGAACCGAAGAAAATAATCAAAAGGGGAAAGATGTATAAAAATAAATATAAAACTGATACAAAAAGGAAAATTAAAAAAAATAAATAAAAAACCACCTAAAAACAGGGGAAAGAAAAAACAAAAAACTAGAGAAAATTCCAAAAATGAAAAGAAAAGAACAAAATATAAAACTGGCCGAACCAGGAGATGTGCTCGATCCAATTATGCGTCCTCTTTTGCATTATGCCGACATGTTAATGGGCGTCAAATAGGGTTTGTCAGCGTAGCTAGCCTGCAAACCTTGTTTTGGGTCTGAGCCCCTTAGTTGTGGGCCACCTGGGCAAATACATAAACCCGCATCCTCGCTCGTAGTTTTAACCGAGTGTCATCTTTGAGTCTTATTTGAGGCTCGTTGCACTGGGTAGTTGGTTTCTTAACGGGTTTAAAAAGCTGTGGCGGTTTTTATAATGAAAATCGATGAGAAGACTTGCTGCTTCAAAAAAAAAACAATATTAAGTAGACGACGTAAAGAATCAGTTTAGAAATGGTTTTGATGCTTTCAAGTCCTTGGAGAAACCACTAGTTGCATGGTACAAAAGCTAAAATGACGCAAAGGAAAATGGGTGAACTCTAGGTTTGAACAGACGTCTCCCCTGCAAAGACAGGAAAATTGCAGTCAATTTCTTAAATGCGCAACCCCAATCAATAGCCAATCAGTGCAAGGATCTTCATTCCTACGGATAGTTACCTGTCAAGTGTGAATGCCGTAGAACAAGAGCATGAAGTACCCGGAACCGACAGACCCAGCGTACCGAATAAGAATCCTGGTTCAAGTCACATCACGGGGCCTCTCAGGTCATGGTCATGGCTCACGGACCAAAGGGATAATCTCAAGGCCTCAGGTTTTCAAGGTCATGGCTTTCCAGTCCAAGAGGTCAGTCAATTGGGGAATTTCGTGGAGGACGATCGCTAGCTTGGAGAAACTTTCCAGTCAAATGTTCCGTCTAATAATACTCTGCTCGCTTGCCGTCCCCTTATATGGTCTGAGCTTCGACCACGGTATTTCTCTCTTACGTGTAGCCTGTCTTCCATAGCCCAGTCATCCCCTTTGGTGCGCACTGCAATCTTTCAAATCTTCTGCTCCGATGTCTCCGAGCTGCTGGTTCCTCGCCTTCCTCTGGGTTTGGTGGTTGCCATTCATGCTCGCCGGGGCTGAGGAGCAGCAAGGGGAAGCGTGCTCGGCCAAGTGCGGCAACGTTACGATCTCAAATCCATTCTGGTTCACTGACTTGGAGACGGGAAGATCATGTGGTTCGCCTGGATCCCTGGACTTCCAGCTTACATGCCTTCACAACCGTTACCCACTTTTACCGAGCTCCGTGCCCTTGACCCCCGGCTTTGCAATCCTCAATATCTCCTACGGGGAACGCAGTTTGCGCGTTGTTGATGTGGGCAAGCTGCAACTATTACACCCCCTCAAAAAAAAGCTGCAACTATTACACGACCCGCCCAAGATCTTCAACGGCTGCGCTCCGATCTGGAACACCTCTGTCAAACTGGGCCCCTCGTTTAAGATCGCCCCCGTCAACCTGGAACTCATCTTGTACAATTGCACGGAGAAGGCCGCAGCTTTGGCACGCCGCAAAAAAGAACTGGTGCAGGCCAAGACGATGAGGTGCGTGAACACGAGCAACACGTTTGTCCGCGCGGGAGTGCCATACGACCGCACCGGGAACTACTCCGGCTATGCTTTGGAAGGCTGCGATCCAATCGTCTTGCCGGTGCCGCGCTTGCCGTCCGGCGAGACGAACGCGAGCCAGTACGAGCAGCTCATCAACGATGGCTTCCTATTGACATGGGATGAAGCTCCTCGGCCTCCACGTAAGTTCACCCGTCAAATCATCTTTTAATCTGGTTCGGCTAGCCACAGTGCCTAATTTGCCAGGATTTCCCTAATCAAACCAAGCAATCAATCATGTTAGTACTTAGTGCTCTCAGTGGATTCAGAACAAAGTCTTCTGACAGAACTTCTTCCTTGTCCCACGGTGACTGAACTCTGAACTCCTCAACACTGCGCACCGCAACGTTTTTAAGAGAGGTGTGCACCACGGCCGATATTTTTTCATTAAATTAGATAAACGTGTAAGCAAGAGCACAAAATATCCTGGTCCTGATTACAGGTTTTCAGCAGTCACTTCACGGGCTCACGCAGGTCATGGGGTCATGGCATACCTTACCTGCAGATTTGATAAGTCATGGCTTACTAGTCCATGGGGTCTCCACTGGGAAACTTCCTGGAAAATGATCTCTTGCAAGAATTTCCAGTCAAATGTTCAATACTAGTCCGCTTGTTCGCCGTCCCCATGCATATATGTGGTTCAAGCTTCGACCACTGTATTCTCTCTTACGTGTAGTCTCTACCTTCCCAATAGCCCGTGTCCACCGAATCCAGCCACCCACCTTTGCTGTTCACCATAATCTCTCCCGTTATTTGTGCTCCGATGTCTCCCAGCTGCTGCTGGTTCTTGGTCTTCGTTGCGGTGTGGTGGCTGCCACTGATGCTCGTGGTGGCTGAGGACCAGCAGCGGAGAGACTGCTCGGCCAAGAAGTGCGGCAACGTCAGCATCTCTGATCCGTTCTGGCTCGCTACGAAAGAGTTTGAGAGACCATGCGGTTCCTTGGATTTCGAGGTCACCTGCAATGGTACCATCAGCAGTCTACGGAGCTCTATACCCTTCAACAACGGCTTCAAAATCCTCAACATCTCTTACGAGGAACACAGCTTGTATGCCATTGATCTGGGCAAGCTGGACGTGTTCCATGCCACCAACAGCTGCCGTCCGCCGTTCCCGTTCTATAACACCTCAAGCAAGCTGAACCATCTGTTTAGGATCGATCCCGTCAACCTGAACCTCATCCTCTACAACTGCACGGAGGAGGCGGCGGCGGCGGCCTTGGCACGTCAGGACAGAGGCCTGGTGCATACCAGAGTGAGGTGCGAGAACAAGTGGGAGGTGCTTGTCCGCGCGGGAGTACCTCATGACCCGAGCGGACACTACGCCAGCTACGCTTTGGAGGGCTGCGCTGCTATCGTCGTGCCGGTGCCGGGCTCATCCACATGGGCGAACGCAAGTGACTATGAGGGGCTCATTCGCGATGGCTTCCTTCTGACATGGGAACGGCCACGTAAGTTCACTCGTAAATCATCTTGTAGTCAAGTTCGTAGGTGAGCTAGGACGTGCAGTGCCTAATTTGCTTGGATTTTTCCGTATCGAACCAAGCAATAAATCATCTCACCAAACGAGGATAAGGTTGAGTTGATCGTCGCGGATGTTCTGCTTGCCTTTTGCTTAGTCTATTTTCCAGACATTTTCCAGATCACTGCATACTATATCTTGGCCGCATGGTGGCATGGAATCCTGTCCAGTAGACGTGTGCATCATTAGACGTTTATTAGCAAGTGAAAGTGGGTACACCATAAGTGTCTTTTGCTTAGTCTGAACTCTGAACTTCTGAAGTCTGCACTATGGCCAAAATTTGCTTCGTTCACTTGTTAAGTGTATAATCCAGTAAGGGCCCAATCAGAAATAGACATATGGACTTATAGGCTTATGTTTATTTTTTGCAATTTCCGGCCGAATTGCAGCACGCCAGGGGACCTAATTAGAAATTTGCATGCAATTTCAAAAGAAAAAAAATTGCAACCTAGTGACGGATCAGGCTATAGAACCTTCTTTTATACTGGATCTGTCATCCCTAAAAAAACCAGTATCCTGCAAAGTGTGAAGGTTGTACCAGGATTATAATCTGGCAAGATAGCCGACTAGCGCATGAAGTAGAGATACCGGAAAGATCCTGGTTCTAGTCACATCACTGGTTCAAAGGAGGTCATGATCATGGCTTACCTCGTCAAAGGGGAACCCCAAAATTTGATAAGTCATGGCTCTACTAGGCCATGCGTTCACTCGGGTTATATTTTGTGGATGACGATCATTTGCCACAATCTTCCAATCGAATGTTGTCCGCTCACTCGCCGTCCGTCCCCATATATCGTTCGTGCTGAGACCAGCTGTGTTCTCTCATACCCTGTAGCCTATGACCACCCTTCCAGCCACGGACCTCCTTTGCTGTCCACTACAATATTTCCAAATCTTCCACTCCTATGGCTCCGGGCTGCTGGTTCTTTCGGGCGCTGTGGCTACCGCTGGTGCTCGTGGCCGCGGCGGCCGAGGAACGAGCGGAACGATGCTCGGGCTCGGCCAAGAGATGCCACAACCAGACCATCTCCTACCCATTCTGGCTCAGGGATAACTTTGTGGAGCGAGCGTGTGGTTCTTCAGATTTCGAGGTCACTTGCTTTAACAAGACTCCAGTTTTACGGAGCTCTATGCCCTCAGGCTATGGATTTAATATCATCAACATCTCCTATGAGGAACGGAGGTTGCACGTCGCTGATGTAGGCAAGCTGTTCTTGCTGCACGCCCGCAACAGCTGCGGAATACAGATCTGGAACACCTCCGCCAAACTCGGCGTCCCGTTCAGCATAAGCGCCGGCAACCTGAACCTCATATTGTACAACTGCACGGAGGAGGGCGCAGCAGTGGCCGCGGCCGCGGCACGTCGGGACAGGGAGCTGGTGCAGACGAGGATGCGGTGCGGGAACGGCAACGTGGTGTTTGTCCGCGTGGGAGGCCGTTATCACTCTGAGACCAGCGACTATGGCGGCTACCCTATGGAAGGTTGCGACACTTCTGCCGTTCCTGTGCTGGGCTCGTCGTCGGGCAAGACGAACGCGAGCGACTACAAGCGGCTCATCACCGATGGCTTCCTCTTGACATGGGATCCGTCACCTGCACCTTCACCTCTCCCTACTCCTGCACCTGCACCTCCACCTCCACGTAAGTTGACTAGCCAAATCATCTTTTGACCAAGTTCGTGTGGCTAAGGTGTAGTACGTGCTGTATCTTTACTTGGATTTGCCTCATCGAACCAAGCTATCAATCATGCCACTCGATCTCTTATTTGAGGATAAGGCCGTAGACCTGTAGTCGTGCCCAGTTGTGGAGGATGGATGTGGCCAGCGCGGCACTTCCACCTTCCTTCTCGCCCAGTACGTGCGCCCACTTGACCATACCCAACTTGGCACGTGCTGACATGCTTGATTTAGCTAGATTTTCTCCGGTGCACTGCATCTTGGCCGGCAATCATGTTGGCATTGCGCAAGCTAGTGCCAGTACCCTTTTTATCTTCCGTAGGCTCTCGCGTAGACGCATTTCAGCCTTGTGTGTGCTGGGGCTGACCTCGTTGTGGCCACGAGTGATGGTCGGCTAAACGTGTAGCGCCGCTGTTAGTTTCTGATGAGCTGGGCGGCAGTGTCTATCTTTCTATCCAGTTTGAGACCCAGTAAGCTCTTTCTGGCATTTTGCCTGTTTTAGTGTGACGCGTGGATTTCACAAAGAAAAACTCAGCCCACCTTTTTACCTGGGTGATCTTTGTAGTATCGTCTTCGTCTGTGGGTCTGCGTCTGCCCATGTAACTAGATCGATTTTTCTCGCTTTCAGTTCACAGCCCGGGTGCTTTTTCACCTTTATGCAAACAAAGAGTGCTTTCTCTCGCCGGCAACTACTACACTAGGACCGTACTAGTACGACTGACTAGTACTGCAAAGTAAATTTCTCCACGTCCAAGTGGGTGCTAGCTAGTTTACATAAGTAGATGCTCATACATTAGCACAAGTGGAAAGAAAGTTACTGCTAGACCTAGCGTACGGCCCAAGACTGGATCAGCCGAATTTGTACACTCAACCCTGAAGTCCGCACTGGCTGACAGTAGTTTCGAAAAAAGGTTCATAGGCGATTCATCATATCAGTCTTCTAGTGAAAATTTCGGATTTCGAAAGACATGTTGAACATTAGACTTGGTATATGATGTAAGCCGGTAGGTAACGAGCACACGTATGCCATTGTGTGGAAAATTCGTGTCAAAACTGTCAATACGTACGGTCAGCTAATTGGAGTACTGTCAAAGGTGTACACATGCATGCGCTGGCCAGCATGCATACTACACTAGTCTGCGCTTACATTTCACCGGTGCACGTGTCTACGACCACTGTTACCAGTCCTCACACAAGTATCCAGCTAGCTCGCACCCAGGGGTCCATGGCCGACAAGAGCGTGCACTAGCCGCAGCCGATCGACACGACGAGCCCGGCCGGGCTCGCATCTTATCCGGTCCAGTCGCATCACTGCTCGACCACGACCGGGGATGGCTGAAATGCGCGTGTGTGGACGCTGGTTGCACCGGTCAAATGTTCCGGCTGATCACTCACTGACCCCGCCCCCCTCACATTCATATACGTAGTAGGTACGATGATATCGCAGTTGATAGAATTCTATATCCTCCTCCATCCACCTTGTGCCAAAGAATTACTATCCTGCTACTCACCTAAGCCATCTACCAGAATCATCCTCTCTCGCATGTTCCCATGGCGTCTGGGGCCTTGCCTCTTCCTCTTGGCCGCCGCCGTCGTCTCCACGATGCCGGCGCCGATGCTCGTCGCAGCGTCCTGCAAGCCAGAGCGATGCGGCAACGTGACCGTCTCAGCCCCGTTCGGTGTCGTCCATGGCTCTGAGGAGAACCAGTGCGCGCAGTCCGGGTTCCAGGTCCACTGCACCGACGATGTCCCCTACCTCGGGTACTACGAGCCCGGGTACGGCCTGCAGATCCTCGAGATATTCTACAACAATAGTTCCTTGCTCGTCTCCGACGTCCACAAGCTCGGCGACTTCAATCACTCCAGCGAGAGAGGATGCCATGTCCCCAAGGCCCACACCGCCAGCAAAATCGGCCCTCCGTTCTCCATGAGCAGCCTCAACCGGAACCTCATCTTCTACAACTGCGCCAGGGCACCGTCGCCGGAGACGGTGCGCCGAGCGGGGCTGGTGGACACGGTGTGCCGGAACAACACCTTTGTCCGCGCGGGAGGGCGTTACAACGCGACGGGCGTGATCGCCGGCAGCTACCACTTACCGGGCTGCAACGTCACCGCCGTGCCGGTGCTTGGGGCGACTGGGAAGGTGAATGCCAGAGACTACATAGAGCTCATCAGCGATGGATTCCTCCTGACATGGCGGCCGCCGAGTGCTGCCGGTAGCGGTGAGTTCAGTTGTTGAATTAATCATTTTCTATCGAGTTCCTGTGAAACAAACAATCTAGCCTCAGCATCCCTTCTCTAGCGGGCCATGCAAAATTAATGGCTGGTTGGCAAGCCGTCGCGGCGTCGCCGTCGCCGTGGCGGGCCATATGGCGGGCGACGCCCGCCGCCGCGGCATTGCCGCTGTCCAACGGCATCCCCGAAATCTAAGGGACACTGATTAAAAACACGGAAATGGAAAATAAATAGAGCATTGACTCTGACCGGTCAAGCCGCTCTGGCCACCGTCCTTCCCCAAGTCGCACATCCCAACCTCCATTCTGTCCCGTTAACTAGTCCTCGCCAGCTCCGTTCAGTCACCATCCCCACCCCAACCCATGCCGCCGCTCCAGCCCCCTCTCCTCCTGCTCCTGCTCGTCGCTTCCTTTCTCCGGCTGCCGGCGCCGGCCGCAGCGGCCTGCTCGCCCAAGAAATGTGGCGACCTGAACATCAGTTACCCGTTCTGGCTGGAGGAGCCCGGCCGGCCGCCCTGCGGCTCCCCGTCGTTCCAGCTCAACTGCAACGCCGGCCAAGCTCTCCTCACTCGCTCCATGTTTGGGGCCTACCAGGTCGTTCAAGTCTTCCCCGAGAACTCCTCCTTCCTCGCTGTCGACAAGAACCTCCCCCTCCATGACGGCTGCCCCAAGTTTTGGTTCAACATCTCGCTGGGTCTCGGGCTGAGCCCGTTCGTCATCAGCAACAAGAACAGGGAGCTGCTCGTCCTCGACAATTGCACCAAGCAACAGCAGGTGACGCCGTCAGGGTTCAACCGGACGCGTTGCGCCAAGGAGTCCTTCTTCCAGCTTGGCGGGGAGTACGGCGGTCACCGCGAACCGGGCGTTGTCCCGCCGGCCTGCCGTCTCTCCGTCGTGCCGGTTCTTGGTTTCCCGGGCGGCGACGACTACGTCCCGAGCATGAGGCAGGGGTTCCTGCTTGAGTGGACGGTGCCGTCGGACGACTGCCCCAAGTGCGAGGCAAGCGGCGGGCAGTGCAGGTATGCCAACGACGGCACCGGGTTTTCCTGCCATTGCTCCGGCGGCGTGTACCCTGAGAAGTGCGGTGAGTTGAGGAAAATTAACTGACAGCGCCCCCATGAATTTGCCTAGCCAATTCTTACTTTGGACCAAGCAAAGCTAATGTTGATATATTCCCCTAAACATTTCTAGTGTTACTGACCGATTTTAGTGAATTCAGAAGTGCCAACCTAGGCAGCAATTTTGATACTGCATCTGACATAGACTCGCTGTCAAGAATAGACTTATTGCATTTTACGTCGCTGTTGCTAGGAGTAATATAGAATGCTGATTCGAAACGGATTTTGTGGTTTCAACTCTTGAGTGCTTGCTTGGTTTCTTGGAGCACCTGCAGACTATTATTTTGGTTTTGGTAGTTAGTGATGAAGTTAGCCCATTGATTGAGACGTTGGATGATTGGAGCCTATGGATTCCTAGTCAAATGCATTTGTTGAATTAGTCAAAAACTCTATTCAACAAAGATGCCGTACTGACGGTTCCAAACAGACTATTCCCCGTAATTGCCGATCGATGCGCTTACTTTTCTGTGCCCTGGTCCGTGTTTCAAACATGTGGAAGTCAATGTTATTGCAACTGTTTGTTGTTGAATTAGTTATTAGGGGTGTAAAGTTGAATTAGACGCTGTGGTTTGTTTGAGTGGCTACTTAGAGATGCTGATGCACATGGTAATTGAGTGTTGCACTGCTTAAGCAGTGCAGAAGAGTGGCGTGATGCCAATCATTATGGCAGCTTGCAGCATTCCACTTAAAATTTCTCTGTACCAAGGCACCAAGCTGCTTCAATGGAACTATCTAATCAACTCTGTTCGTTTTCTTGAAAACTATGATGGCACAGTTGCATTTTTGTTATATTTTGACTTACTGCAAAATGTATGAATCTGTTATTTCTGGCTCACTTTTATGATCGAAATGTCTTGATTGTGGCTTCTACGAATTTTTTTCTTAGTTTTTATTGCCACCTTCAATTGTGAGTCTGAAATTCAGCTGTTGCTTGCTTTTCCTCATTAACCAGTCACAAAAGGGAGTTCGACTTTATGTAGAACCAGGCAAAATTATCATGACAATACCAAGTCATCCTACATAATGCTCTTTTCATTTGTCAAGTGATTAGTCATACTTGTTTATTTCTTCATAAACCGCAAAGATATTTACAGACTCTTCTTATGCAGGGGGCAGTAAAAGGACGAAAACAATTTTCATAGTAGGTGAGTGTCAATCAACTCTCAAGCTGCTCGGCCCATCTATTCCTTCGGTTCTTATTTCCTGTGCTCCATATGTACAATAATTTGTTGAATAAGGGGGTGAAATCTCATGATGCAGAATTAGTCAGATCCTTTGGTTGCTTCATGTTGCTAATGTATTATATTGTTGTGAACAGTTGGATCATTAGGCGGTCTTGCTGCATTCACGGCGTTTGTCTTCATTGTCTTGTACCAACGGAAGAGGAAACGAGCTGTAGCTTCAGATGAGTTCATGCGAAGTAGATCTTCAATGACGTCATACAGTAAAGACCTTGAGCTAGGTGGTTCTCCTCATATCTTCACTTTCGAGGAACTCGAAGTGGCTACTGATGGATTTAGTGCTTCAAGGGAGCTTGGTGATGGTGGCTTTGGAACTGTTTATAAAGGTAAAAAACATGTTTTCCAGAAACTCGTTGCTTGTCAATCTTATACGTAAATTGCAGATGCTAGGAGCTCTGTTCTCAACTGTATTCTCTGATAAAGTTATCTTGCCCTGAATTCACTTGGCAATGACAACTTTGACATTTCTGTTATTCAGGAAAACTCAAGGATGGCAGAGTAGTTGCGGTGAAACGCCTTTACAAGAACAACTACAGACGGGTTGAGCAGTTCCTGAATGAGGTCGACATCCTGTCCCGCCTGCTCCACCAGAACCTGGTCATCCTATATGGTTGCACTTCTCGGATGAGCCGTGACCTTCTCCTGGTTTACGAGTTCATTGCAAATGGGACGGTCGCGGATCATCTCCACGGATCCCGCTCGGCGGAACGAGGCCTCACATGGCCTCTAAGACTGAACATTGCCATAGAAACCGCTGAAGCACTGGCCTACCTCCATGCAGTCGAGATCATACACCGGGATGTGAAGACAACCAACATATTGCTTGACAACAGCTTCCATGTCAAAGTTGCAGACTTTGGGTTGTCGCGGCTGTTCCCGCTCGAGGTCACCCATGTCTCGACTGTTCCACAGGGCACACCAGGTTACGTCGACCCCGTGTACCACCAGTGCTACAAGTTGACCGACAAGAGCGACGTCTACAGCTTCGGCGTCGTGTTGGTGGAGCTGATATCATCAAAGCCTGCTGTGGACATGAGCAGGAGCCACAGTGAGATCAACCTGGCCAACATGGCTCTCAATAGGATTCAGAACCATGAAGTTGTTCAGTTGGTTGACCCGGAGCTCGGCTATGACACCGACCCCGAAACAAAGAGAACGATTGACCGCGTGGCCGAGGTGGCCTTCCAGTGCCTGCAGATGGAGAGGGATCTGCGGCCGTCGATCAAGGATGTGGTGGAGATCCTGACTTGCGTCAGGGACGGAGACTGTCGGGCTAAGAGCATGAAGAAGAAGGCGTCTCAGAAAGAGGACGCGCACTTGCTCACGGAGGGCCTGCAGTTTTCGCCTGACTCGGTCATCCATAGATTCCATAGCCAGTCAACGAACCACTCGGTAGCGTCGAATGCTAGCGGGTTATGATGTGCTTTGTATTGATTCTGAAGAAATAAGGCTGCCCTGTCGATCGGATGAGTTGTATATAGCATAGAGTTTGCTAATGAGGTGATTCATCTTACTAATAAGTACAGGCTCATGGTTGCAGTAACTCTGCATTTCTGAGCTTGGCAATGATTCAAATGGTAGGTGTATGTACTAGGAGCAAATTCCAGGATAAGCACTGTAATATACATATAGTCAGTTCAAGTTGACGGAAAGATTGAATTCAGAAGTTGAACTGATCAACATTCATATTGTAAGTAATCACACTGTACTTATATACAGGAGTAATGCACAGTTATTAGAAAGAGGACGCGCACTTGCTCACGGATGGCCTGCAGTTTTTGCCTGACTCGGTCATCCATAGATTCCATAACCAGTCAACTAACCACTCGGTAGCGTCAAATGCTAGTGGATTATCTAACATCAATCAAATGCTGAAAAGAATGTTGCCGAGGCCCTTTTTGGCACTCTTTGACAATGACAAAACAAAGTTTTGCTTCGGTAGACCTCCCAATTTTTTGTATAGATTTCGATGGATTAAAGATGGAGATTAGAAGATGGGAGCCGCTACGCGTCCGCCGGTAGATGTCTAGTAAACATCCACCACCTCGATAGCTGTCAGATATTCGCGCGCGTCGTCCGATCTAACTCCTTGCACGCCCGTGCCGCCTTCCCGACACGCTAATTCATAAAACAACAAACCAGTTGCAGAAACAACGATCGCGTTGCAGAAATAATTCCTGAAACAACGACTGCGTCGTAGAAACAACTACCATGTTGCAAAAATTTGAAGACTGCAGAAACAATTCCTGAAACAACGGCCTAGTTGCAGAAACGATTCCTGAAACAACGGCTGCGTTGCAGAAATAACTACCATGTTGCATGCGTCAAGCACGTCGCCGCCGACCGCAACAGAGCAGTAGCGCCGCCACTTCGTGGCTGCTGGGGTTGTAGAAGCACCGTTGTTGCAGAAAACTTGTTGCAGGAAACTGAGCTCGAGGAGGCGGCAGCCATGGCTGTCCACGCCGGTGCTCCCCGAGCAGCGGGACGACGCCGGATGCAGATGCTGGTGCTCCCGGGGATGGCACACGGCTCGAGATCTTGTTTGAGATGCGACGGAGGAGGAACTTGGGTAGGATGGAGGCAGGAGAAGAAGAGGAGGGGCATGACTGACGGAGGCCTGGTTATCGGCATGCTCACCTGCAACGATACACTGGTTGGGATGAGCCAGAAAGGGACGATTGGAATGTAGACCGGGGAAGGAGGAAAAATGACGCACGGGCGGAGGAAGAGATAAGGTTTGAGAAAAGGGAAGGAGACTCAGCGCCACGTGTAGCGCGGAGAAGGCGGCGGACGCGGCCGTTGTCATCCGCCGGGTGATGGTAAGCGTTTTCCTTAAAAGATACCCTTTTAATAAAAAATATTACATTGTTTTGATCTTTTGTTTGATGCATTAGGAAAGTAAGGATTATAATTAGTAGATCCTAAATAAACGAGAATACGCAACACCAAACCTAAAAATGAAGTCTCCCAATGTCAAAAAATCATGGTCGAAAACGAGGGCCCGTTCTGCCCTACAAGGCCTCAAAGGAAGGAAATATTCTCATGGGGTCTTAAGCAACTGTTGACGCTGGAACGCGTCACACGAACACGTCGTTGTGTACCCGCGGCACCGAGGGAGATGCTCCGCAACTCACACCGTGGGAGGCCGACTTCCAACGCGATACACAAAACAACAAGCCGGCGCTTTTGGGACCAGACGCCCCGCTCGCCCGGGAGGGACCCCGTCAGGGCTCGCGGCGACGATTGGCTGCTCGAGGTCGGTCTTACCGCCCCTAAAGCCTCGTGGATTCGCAGCCTCCAATCTTGAAGAACGAGAAGAAAGATACAAGGGGAGAGATAAAAGTAGATGAACACGGAAAAGTAGTAGATTGATTGATCGATTGTGTGTTGTTCAATCGGCCGTCACCCCTTAGGTATATAAGAGGCGGCTGGACTTCCCGTGCAAGGAAAAGGCTTTGATTCACGTCCAAAACCCTAGTTAAATTCGGATTGGTTTTGTCCGAACTTTCCAAAACTGTTCGTTTTAAACTGGCTGCACCTTGTGGGTCTTTTTTGTGGTGGTAAACGATCTCGGATGGAAACGATCCCAAAAGCAATCTTGACCGTTTCGACGAGGCAAACAACTTTTATGTTGAACGTTTTTTGACCAGAGGTCATCTTGAGGGTCAAATTGGTCGCGCAAAACAGGCTATCCTCGCTACCCATCGACGAGGTGCGGTGGGGCGCGTTTTTTGCCTCCTGACAGGGCTGTATTTCGATGGCTCTAACTTTTGCATACGAACTCAGATTGGAACGATTTTTATATCAAAATCGATCGTTTCCACGAGACGAAGACAATCCGTGTAGATAATTTTTCCATTTGAGGTCGTCTTAGGGGCTTAATCAGCCAAACTGTACTCTAAATATAAGATCTTAGTACTTTGAGCATAGTTTCGGCCTTCGAGATGAAATCGGACTGCGATAACCCAAACTTCAAAGATGTTTATATCGACAATACAAAACTCTTTCATGAAGATCACTTCTCCATTTTAGGCCATCTTAAATAAGTTATTGACCGTGCCAAAATCTGGTGTCAACACATGTCCCCCTGTTTTTCGGCAAAGTTTGTGTGCCGAAAAATAACTTCCACATAGCTTGTTCTAAGGACGATGTCAACACTCCATCGGCCATTTTGCATGTTCTTAGGACGACAAGTATATATCGGCCATTGCTTGTTTGAACCTCTTGATGCAAACTTGGGTGAAAACTTCTCAACTTCTATAACAATCCGGTGATAAGGTTCCATAGATCAAAACCATCCTCCGAACCATATTGTTCACTCTTTCGCTAGGATTTTGCAGATAATCAAGAATGAACTTCCTTCAATCCTTACTTCGCCTGCATAAAAGTTTCATTAGTGGCCGAAGAGGTGGGCTTCGATTCAGCCTTACCTATGTTGACAAGACCTAGCATCGGCTATTGATAGAAATGCAATACACCATGGTTAACATAGTAGCCGGACGCTTGCCGTGCCAACTCTTTTGAATTGTCATGCCTAGATATATGAACAATTTCAAAGCAACCCAAGGTAAATCTTGCATCTATATATACATACCAAAAGATAAACTATAAGTGATCCGTCAAAACATTGATAACCCTTGGATATTTGTTGCACTACTAATAACGAATCACCGGAAGCCTCAATATGTATAGCACCTATATCAAGGCAAAGCTCCAATCCGAATGACAATGCATATTCGGCTTTGATGATTGTGCAAAAATATTATAAGCGGCCTGAGGCTTCACAAAACAGCTCCATATGAAGATAAATAAGCAACACCAACACCTTGGCCATTGCCACAAATTTACCGTCGAAAATAATCTCCATAGTACTAGAAAGACAAGGGCAATATCAATGAACATGTACCTCGTTTTGGCCTCTAATTGAACTAAGGACGATGTTAGGATACTACATCAGCCATGCTTTGACATATTCTTAGGGCGATAGATAAATACCGGCCATCAACGTAATGCCCATGTAGAATTCATTCACCAAATCATGTATAGCCATAATAAACAAATGAAATAGCAATCAAATATTTCGGCCCTTTGGATTAGCAAGAAAAAATGTAGCTAATAAAATGTATAGAGATTTGGTAATACCCTCTCATGATGCAGAAAATTATGTCGCTTCCATGGATTAAAATAAATCCAGGGAGGGTAATTTATCATACCTGATGATGAATTCCATGGCAAAGGCATCAATGGTATGGTTGAAGAATATGGATGATGTGCTAACCGAAGATTTTGATGGGGTGATGCAAACCTTCGGCTTAACTGTTTTGGCTTCCATCCTTCTCTTTCTTCATACGTAACACTTGTTGCAATAGAAGGTTGCACATCACTTACATTTTGACTGCTCCTCTTGAACCCATGCCATGTTCTTCTTTTTCAGCTCTTGTGCACTAAGTTTTTATAATTCCTTCTTCGCATGTCGATAAACCGAGTGGGCATCTCGGCTGTGATTTTGTTTCAACAAATGGCAACTCTTTTTGGGCCTTGTGCACCCTCAACTTCTTTTCTTCAGATTTGGCACTCTGATTTTTATCAATTGATTGTTTTGTCTCATTGCCTTTAGTGTCAATGTCGACACTTTAATTGGCTCTTTTTCATTTGAGATCAAATCTGAAATTGCACTCTTACGACCATCTCTTTTAATGCGGTAAACCTGCTTGACCACCTCTTTCTTCTTCCTTGAGCTCTGGACCGATTCCTTATGATTGAAACGGTCTTTGACGTGTGATTGTTCAAATGTTGATCTTCTTTGAGCTGCATAGTATTGGTGAGATGGTCTAGAATAAGATGTAGAATGTGCCCTTGTATCATACCTGTCCCATGATGTATACGTATCTATATGAGCATAGGGAGGCATCCACGACATTGGCATTGACGGCCCAAAATAAGGATATGAATATGTTGCATTAAAATTATCACTTTGCCAATACCAATCCTCATATTTGCACCTTGGGGGTGATCTTGGTTTCTTTGCATGATTTGGCCGATAAGCATTCTTCTCTTCACTCTTCTTTTGATATTTTTCCAATAGTTGTGCGAAAGTGACTTTCAGCTTTTTACCTCTGTGCTTACGTCGGCCTTTGTTTTCTTTGGTTGTGCTTGCACCGATCTTTGGATTTGCTTGCTGCCCCCCAGTACTTGGTATCTCCATTGTAGCTTCGATGGAATTGTCACCCTCAAGATTATGTTCATTATGCTCTACAACAACTTCTTTACTTGAAAGCTTGATCCCATCACCTATTGTTCTTACCTTCTCTTTAAATGTATCGGCTTGAAGCAGCCGATGCAAAAACTTTTTGCCATCAGGACCAATCGGAATAGACTGGTCATCTCTTGGTGTTTCAACAAACTTCAATCGTCCTTTTTCAATGGCCGATTTAACTATTTGACGGAACATGTTGCAATCCTCAAATTATGCTTGAACGAATCATGCAACTTACAATACATTTGTCCTTGGATAGATGGCTCAACATGGTGACCAAGAATTCTTATGTAATTATTTTTCAGCAATAAATCAAATATTTGGTCACACATGCTTGAATTGAAGGTAAACTTCTTATTTTGCTAGCCGATCTTGCTGTGTGAACGGCTTTGGAGATAAGCAAACGAATGGTTCAGATTTGGAATATCCCCATTCGGCTATACATTGTGTTTTCCACTCTATCTCCGGTGTCTTTGGATAAGATATTATATTAGCATCAGATTTCTCAAAAGAAATTAACCTTGGCTTTAAACTTCTGAAACGAAAATATTTAGAACACACATGTCTCAATTGAGACCAAGTGCAAGCCAAGTACGAAATAAGCAAAGCTACCCAACTAGATACGAACTTTAGATAAAGCAACGGGAAAAGCTTTGGCTGTAACAATAAGTCATTATCGGTCTTTATAAATGGCGCAATGTGTTGACCGATATGTTCCATAACAAGTTTATTGCTAACAAGTAAATTACCCTTCTTCATTGGTCTTTCAAAATTACTTATGAGAATATTTCTTATAGATGCATCAATAATGAAGTTGCGACCAAATCTGAAAATAGGCAAATTACTCTCTATGCATACCTCTTCAAATATGTTGGGAGAGCATGATGGTGGTGCCACTTGAAGAACATCTTGCTCCATCTTTGGATGGCTCCCCAACACCTTGTCATCATCTTTTTCTTGATTCCGTGCATCATTGCTTTGAAGATCCATGTCAGCCGAACTTTGTTCGGCTACTTGTTCTTGTCCTTGTGGCTTGTCAATTTCTATGGCACGAAACTCATAGGGCAGGAAGTAGGTTCCATTGACTTCGGAAAAATTAAGTATGGTTGTTTTGCTATGCTTTCCATTCCCTTTCTCAATAATGCTTGCCTCTTTGGATTTGATGGTCTCAGAATATATACTACTTGATTCGTCTTTTCTAATAACCGAATTTTCTTTGTTAACTGAATCAACAACTTTATCTTTTTGAATTTGCCCAAAACTTTGCGATTTTTAGGTGGTACACTGGATGGTACAGCACTGGGCGACTGCATCATTTGCACAATTCTAGCTTTTACAACAGCAAAATCATGAGGCTTCCCGCCTTCTATTAGTTCCTTGCGAATAGAGTTGCACAAATCCCAAGAGAATGTAAGCTTGTTCTCAATTACCCAGTCTGGATATGGTTGCCCCCCAATGCTTTTAGACTCTTTCGGCAATGAGATGTTGCCGAAATTCTATAATTGTGTAGGGGGGACATGATATGCCACGGTAGTAGGTGAAGGCATTTGTGCTCCTGCGGAAGTTTCACTTATTCGGCCATGACCATGAAGGTGCTGAGCCGAATTATGGACATCAACAATTGCGTATGGTGCCAAAAAATTAGTAGCATTAGGCGTAGCATATGATGTTTGAGGGTAATTGGCCAAATAACTAGTAGTAACATGGCCAATTCCCCTCTCCACCGGCACGTTTGGATTAGCGTACTGCAAGTTTTTTGCCGATGAATAAAAACTTGAAACACTTTGTTGCATACCATTGGAAGTTCCTACATAGGGTGTCTCAACTTGATTAACCGAACTCATCATGTTATTCATCGGCATATAAATTTGTGGGGTTGCCGATGCATGGGAGTTGGGATACATATGTTGCATGTTGCTAAAATTATATGAAGTAGAATCTTGGGGATTTTGTTGCATCGGCCCTTGCACATAATTAGATGCATGATTGATAAAGCTAGGGCTAGCCGATACATTATGCTCATTAGATGATCTAGCAACAACATATGCATTATTTGCATCTACATATGTGAATTGGGTATTCATATTACCTTTGTAGATTGCAAACCCTAGATGACGATCTCTTCAGTAGCAAGAACGGGCGGAGACCGTTCAAAGCTTAAATCCCAGTGAGTCGCCAAAAGTGTGTTGACGCTGGAACGCGTCATACGAACATGTCGATGTGTACCCGCGGCGCCGAGGGAGATGCTCCGCAACTCACACCGTGGGAGGCCGACTTCCAGCGCGATACGCAAGACAGCAAGCCGGCGCTTTTGGGACCAAACGCCCCGCTCGCCCGGTAGGGACCCCGTCAGGGCTTGCGGCGACGATTGGCTGCTCGAGGTCGGTCTTACCGCCCCTAGAGCCTCGTGTCGCAGCCTCCAATCTTGAAGAACGACGAAGAACGAGAAGAAAGATACAAGGGGAGAGATAAAAGTAGATGAACATGGAAAAGTAGTAGATTGATTGATCGATTGTGTGTTGTTCAATCGGCCGTCACCCCTTAGGTATATAAGAGGCGGCTGGACTTCCCGTGCAAGGAAAAGGCTTGGATTCATGTCCAAAACCCTAGTCAAATTCGGATTGGTTTTGTCCGAACTTTCCAAAACTGTTCGGTTTAAACTGGCTGCACCTTGCGGGTCTTTTTTGTGGTGGTAAACGATCTCGGATGGAAACGAGCCAAAAGCAATCTCGACCATTTCGACGAGATGAACAACTTTTATGTTGAACGTTTTTTGATCAGGGGTCATCTTGAGGTCAAATCGATCGCGCCAAAGCAGGCTATCCTCGCGCTACCCATCGACAGGGGTGTGCGGTGGGGCGCCGCCGATTTGCCTCTGACGAGCTGTATTCCGATGGCTCTAACTTTTGCATATAAACTCGGATTGGAACGATTTTTATATCAAAATTGATCGTTTCGACGAGACGAAGACAATCCGTGTAGATAATTTTTCCATTTGAGGTCGTCTTGGGGGCTTAATCAGCCAAACTGTACTCTGAATATAAGATCTTAGTACTTTGAGCATAGTTTCGGCCTTCGAGATGAAATCGGACTGTGATGACCCAAACTTCAAAGATGTTCATATCAACAATACGGAACTCTTTCATGAAGATCACTTCTCCATTTGAGTCCATCTTAAATAAGTTATTGACCGTGCTAAAATCTGGTGTCAACAGCAACTTGTTTCTTTTTTACCGAAAAAGGCTTTCGCCCCGCTTTATATATAAAGCAATGACCAACAACAATCCGACGAACCAAACCTGTTGTTGGATGGTTAGAGGGACTGTGGTAACCCCAGCCCACCAAGGTTCAAGTTCTGGTGCTTGCATTTATTCCTGAATTTATTTCAGGATTTCCGGCGATGCACATTCAATGGGAGGTTCAAGATGATATGGCGGCTCAGTCTTTAGGAGGTGCTCATAGGGGTAGGGTGTGCGTGTGTGCGATCATAGGGGTGAGTGTATGCGCGTGTATATGAGCGTTTGCGTCTGTACTGTGTTAAAAAATGACCAACAACAACCCGGTACAAACGCACGCCACCAGAACACACGCACACACCCAAGGCAAAGATACATAGGCGATGATCGCAAGAACACCACCCCAAGCACTACAAGAGCAGCCGGGTCCTCGACCGTGAACACGCCACTGCGAAGAGATGAAGCCGCATACTCAGAGCACCGCGACACCACCACCAGGGCCGAAGCCCTGGCATCCAAGACCTCGACGCCATCTCACCCGCCACCCACCGCTACCCCAACCAAAGAGACGAGTGGAAAGGCCCCGCCTTTAGCACCCCTGAGCCGCCCCCAGTGCGGAGACCCAATAGGCCGGCCAAAACTGGACTCCATCGGCCCGAGCTCACTCCTGCTGCTGGGCGAGAGACGAGTCCGGTCTTGCTGCCGGACGCGAGACGAGCGACGGGCCGTGACTGGGAGAGGCCAACCCTTCGATGAAGGTAACGTCCGAGCGATGATAAGAGGAATCGAAGGTCGACAAGGGTGCTCACAAACTGGCCGATGCCGAAGAAGTCCAGCCACCGTCGTGAAACAATCCAGACACCGCCATGAGCCACCACCACGCCGTGGTAGCCCACATCCACGTCGGGACCCTTTGGGGCAGCCCCGAGCCATCCTGCAACAGGAACGCCACAACCCTCGCCGCCAAAGGTCGCAGCACGCAAGGGCCGGCCGAAGCCCACACCGCCGCCAGCGCCACCACCAGCACGAACCACTACCACCAACCCGACACCAACCACCTCCAGCAGCCTTAAGCGCTGGTGACGGCTGTCCCTCACCGCCTCAGCCCGCGCCGCCCGCGGGCAGCCGGCCGGAGGAGCAGCCTGCTCCAGATCTGGAAGAGACCACCTCGATGTGCTGCCTCCCCGCACAAGCACGCACCACAACACCATAGCAGCACAGCCATCCGCGCATTCGCACCAGGGGGCCACCGCCGGTCGCCCCAGCCGCAGCCACGCCGTGCCACCCTGCAGAGCGCCACGCCTCCGCCCAATGCCGCCATCCCGCACCAGCGAGCACCATGAGGAAGGGAAACGAACCCCTCCACCACCGATGTTGGCCAGCCTTTGTCCGGCGGCGCACTACGGTGGCGGCGAGGGAGGGGCGGAGTGGGAGAGGGCTGGAGGCGGCGGCGTGTGGGTTCGCCCCCCCTCCCCCACCCGCGGGAGCGGGCTGGGCGAGACGAGGGGATTTTTTCGCAACTTGTTCTTTCTGATGGGTACATAGCTAATCTGACAAGGAGAATGAATCTTGTTATGTTGTAATTTTTTAATAAGAGCATTTTTATGGATTTGTGTGAAAGGATCGATATAGTTGACTAGAGGGGGGGTGAATAGGCAACTAACAATTTTTAAGCTTTTCTTTACCAAATTAAACTTTGCAACAAAATAGGTTGTCTAGATGTGCAACTAAGTGAGCAACCTATATGATGCAATAACAACTAGCACACATGCAAGCAAAGGATGTAAAACAAGTAGGCTTGCAAAAGTAAATGCACAAGTAACCAAGAGTGGAGCGGTCGAGGCGAGGATGTGTTACGGAGTTCCTTCCTTTTAAGGGAAATGCGTCTCCGTTAGAGCGGTGTGGAGGCACAATGCTCCCCAAGAAGCCACTAGGGCCACCGTATTCTCCTCACGCCCTCACACAATGCGAGATGCCGTGATTCCACTATTGGTGCCCTTGAAGGTGGCGACCGAACCTTTACAAACAAGGTTGGGGCAATCTCCACAACAATTGGAGGCTCCCAACAACACCACGAAGCTTCACCACAATGGAGTATGGCTTCGAGGTGACCTCAACCGTCTAGGGTGCTCAACACCCAAGAGTAACAAGATCCGCAAGGGATAAGTGGGGGGAATCAAATTTCTCTTGGTGGAAGTGTAGATCTGGGCCTTCTCAACCAATCCCGAGCAAATCAACAAGTTTGATTGGCTAGGGAGAGAGATCGGGCGAAAATGTAGCTTGGAGCAACAATGGAGCTTTGGGGGAAAGAGGTTAGTCAACTTGGAGGAAGAAGACACCTTTATATAGTGGGGGAACAATTCCAACCGTTACCCCACTGAGCAGCCCCGCACAAAGCGGTACTACCGCTAGGGCAGGGCGGTACTACCGCTGAGAGCGGTACTACCGCTCCCTACCCAGCGTACTACCGCGCTGGCGAGGAAGACAGGCCACTGGCCCCAGAGCGGTACTACCGTGGGAGTAGGAGCGGTACTACCGCTTGAAGCGGTACTACCGCTTCTAGTGCCGCAAAACCCGACACGAGAAAACACCAGTCTCGAATCGAGGCGGTAGTAGCGCGGAACAGCTACGGTACTACGGCCGAAGCCCGCGAACGGTACTACCGCCCTGCGGAGCGGTACTACCGCCCTGCGGAGCGGTACTACCGCTGCGAGCGGTACTACCGCTTCGTGGAGCGGTACTACCACTGGAGGGCTTCAACGGTACTATCATGTGAGACCAGCGGTACTACCGGCGCAGGGACGAAGCAGTACGGAAGAGAAGTGGCAGCTCAAAGATGCGAAAGGAAGGCGGCGGGTGTGATTGGGATGTGTGCGTGTTGACTCCACCCTAGTCTTACCAAAGCGGATCCCCTCTAAATAGTACGGTGACTCCTCTGAAACTAGTCCACCAACAACGAAGCGAAGGAGCTACACCGTCTTGAATAAAACACCGAGGGAGGAAATCGTCTCGTGCCAATGGATGAATCTCGAAAGAACTTACGCACACGATTAGCCCATAAAAGCATTGTCATCAATCACCCAAACCACTTGGGGATAAATATGCCCTTACAATCTCCCCCTTTTTGGTGGATTGATGACAATACAGGATTTGCACAAGCATGATATAGAGTAAGCGTACAAACCCCACCGTCCTAAAATGTAGATGGGCTCCCCCTAGATGTGTGCTATCTAGATAAGTGCTTTGGACTGCACGGCACACATACTAGGATCAACGCTCCCCCTACATTTTAGAGACCAACAATCTAAGCAAGGTATAAGAGAGCAGCATAGATGATATAACAAGAAAAGCAAGCAACTCATAAGCTAGATAGTGACATAGATAATGATACTGGAAAGATAAGGTAGCATATGTCTCACACCATATGACTCGAACTTAGGTCTCACAGACAAACCAACCAAAGCAAATGCGAGGAAAACACGAACACAGGAGACGAAAGACACAAAACGCAAATCCCTAAACTCTCTCCCCCTTTGGCATCGAGACACCAAAAAGGAGAGGGAGTGATGCTACGGCTCCAGGTGAGAGCAAACGAGGGACACACATATCAGAGCCCAGCAGGATCATCGGCTCCACCGTCGTCAGTCTGGAAGTGCTCGGCATCAGAATCGGTCCACGGGCAGTGCTGCTGAATCAACTCCTCCTCCTCAGTAAGCTGGTCCTTAGATCCACTGTTGACTGTAGCACCCAACTGACGCATGAGCTCCTTGTGGCGACCTCGAGCCTTCTTCTTAGCCACATGAGTCATGTACTGACCATGAGCCTCCATGCAGAACAACTTCTTCATCTTAGACTTGAGCTTCTTTGCCCAAGAGGGCTCTGCCTCAGAAGGCATGTAGTCATCATCATCATCATCATCATCATCATCATCATCAGCTCCAGGCTCCTCCTCGGTCTCCATGGCAGTAGCAGACGAAGGAACTCCAGTCCTAGGGGCCTGAGTGCCCCAGTTATCCTTCTTCCTCAGACGCTTGACATCGTGAGAGATCAACTCTCCAGTCTCCAGTGGCACCTTGGGGTAGACATGATCCCAGGCCTTCTCAATGAGCAGCATGATGAACGGACCATAAATTGGGCACTTGCGCTCGGAGATGGCAGACAGCAGCTCAGACCACATAACATGAGAGATATCCAAGGACTCTTCGGTGGGCTGTCCCTTCTCACGCTGGCAGAAGAGAAGCATGTCCACGAGATTAGAGTGAACCTGGTCCAGATTCCCGATACGAGGGAAAAGAGTCTCTCTGAAGATGCGGTGAAGGATATCCAAATAGGCAGACAACTCATAGGTTTCCTTCTTTGTCTCATGGTTGATCCTCAAAGTGCAGTAGGGCCAAAGGGCTTGCTTGTGAGTGGCATTGGGGCGGCCGTGAGGGCGAAAGCCGACAGAAGACTCAAGACCTAGATCTTGCACCCCAATCAACTCCATGAACGCTTCCCACTTGACTGAAAGCAACTTGCCATTGGTCATCTAGGTGAGTGTCCTGTCCTCATCAGTCCCAAGGTGAACCGTGGCATAGAATTGGGCCACCATATCAGCATCAAAGTCCTTGTTGAATTTCATGATCCCAAGAATATTCAGTTGAGTGCACATCTGAAGAGCTTCACCAAAGTAGTCAGGGTCTTGCTCCATATGGTCGGTGTCGATGGAGTGCACGTTGACATAGAGATTCTTCTTGGCTTTGAGAACATCGAAGAAGATGGCATTGGCTTGGAGGTTGACCAAAGTGGGATCTTAGCCTCATACGGGTTGCGGCGGCGCCTTGCCCAGAACTCCTTTGGCTGCATTTCTGGCACGGTTTTGCCTGACTTTGGCTTGACCCCAGACTTCTTCTGGAGTTGAGGTGGAGGTGGAGGTGGAGCACTTGAAGAACCTCCGGTAGGCTCGGAGGTGCGGTAGCGCTTGGACGTGGCACGACCGGGGTTGACACGACGAGCTTGATGCTCAGGGATGTAACACCCCGGATGCAACTTTCCATATTTGTAACTCCGACTCTTGCCTTTTCCGGAGATGCGATATTTTATTTTCTCCGTGGTTGGGTTTTTGTCCGTTGTTGTGCATTTTGTTTTTGTTATGCATCTCGTCTCATGTCATCATACGCATTGCATTTGCATCGTTTTCATAAAACTTGCATCCGCTTGTAGTTGCCGCGTCCCCCCTTGCTTTTGTTGACCGCCTCGAGACCAACAGTGTTTTGGTTCCCTTTTGTCCGACCACCTTAACCTCTCTTGCCAGCTCGCAGCCCCCCTCTTGCGCCCGTCCGAAAGCTTGCCCGAACCCGACCGCTTTCGGTCTTTACCGTTGGATCCGGATCATCCCCAAGCGTCTACAAAATATCTCCGTTTTCTTTGTTTGGTCTCCTAGCATATTTATCCGGAACCGTCCGATTTAATCGGAGGGACCAAATACCCCTACCCAAAAAACCTACTTGCTATATAAATAGATCAACCCTAGAAACTAGGGATCTTGTCCCATCTTCCTCCTTGCCGCCGCCTCACTCAAACCACATCGGGATCCTCCCCGATCCCCTTCTCCTCGGTTTCCTCCTCCACCCAATCCCGAAGGCGCTCGCTACCTCCTCCCGCATCCCGCTGCTCGCTCATCCCGAGCATACTTCCTTGACCGGCCGGCCACCAGATCACCACCACCAGCACCCGATCGAGCATCTCCAGGAGTCACCCCGCCTCGCTCGATCTGGACCAGGAGGGTCCCGAGCATCTTCCCCGTCGCCACTTCCCCTCTTCTTCTCCCCGTCCTCCCTCGTCCTCCCCGTGCCCGAGTTTTCCCTCGTCCAGGAAGTAGGAGCCTGAGCTCCTCATCCCCTCGCGCCGCCTCGCCGCTCCAGTGCCGCAGGTCGCCGCCTCCGTGCCTCCTCCTCCCATCCTTCTCCTGCTCGTCTTCCCCGC
This sequence comes from Aegilops speltoides, assembly GCA_021437245.1. Taxonomy (NCBI): domain Eukaryota; kingdom Viridiplantae; phylum Streptophyta; class Magnoliopsida; order Poales; family Poaceae; genus Aegilops; species Aegilops speltoides. Next base: position 17,499,721 of record CM038143.1, read on the forward strand.
TGTCTCTCATCCCTCTCGTTTTCTCTCTTTCTCTCCTTCTCTGTACAGGAGCTCCGCCCCAACGCCATGGCCGATGAAGGAGCTCGTCGCCGCCACCTTGGACCCCGTCGTCCCGTGCTCCGTCTCTACACCCTTGGAACGGGACGAGGTCGACCAGATCCGGGCCGGAGACCCCTTTTTTCCCGGCCGCTCCCTGCCATCGACGCCGTCTCCTTCAGGGCGTTGCGCCCGCACGCCAGGTCCCCTGCCTCGCCGCCCCACGCTTGGATCCGGGCGTCCCCGTGCCGTCACGGCCCTGCAGCCCCGCCCCCGGCCACCGGTGACCTCGCCACCGTCCGCCAAGCTCCTCGCCGCCGTGCCAAGTCCATGGCGTCGCCGGCCTCTTCTTCGCCGCGTGAACCTGCTGTTGTCGCCTCTGCTCTTCAGTTACGAGAGCAGCAGCAAATCGCTCGCTCGCTTCGCGTTGACCGCGGCCGGGCCACACCTTGCGCCAGGCCGAGCCGGCCCAGCTACCCAGCGCAGCGACCCAGCCTCCTCGACCCAGCCTCCAGGCCCAGCAAGCCGGCCTCCAAGGCCCCGCGCCTCCTGGCCCATCTTCCCCAGCGCCCTGCCGGCCTGTCTCTCCCACCGATCCGGGCCTTGGCCCAGGGTGAGCAGACCCCTCCCCCTCTCCTGTGCACTTTGGGCCAGACAGATTCGGCCCGTGGTTGTTTTTTTTCCGTTCTGCGAATTTCCTATTATCCTGTGATTTACCAGTTTTACAGATTGGCCCTCCATCTTCATGCATTTAATAACTCCACAACCGTGCACCGGATTAAAATGATTTAAACATGTAAAATGCTTAGTTTTTCATCTAGTTTAATAATATGCCATTTTCATCCCATGTTAAAATGTTTAAACTGCTGTTTGTTTAATTTTGCTTAAATGCCATGTTAAAATGATTTAATTCATAACTAATTAACCGTAACTCCGATTTTAATAAACTTTATATGTAAATGGGGTGAAAAAATGCCTAGATTAACATGGTACACCTTATTTTCCTGTTAAACAACATTAAAATTGTGTTTAGGGCAGAACAGTACCGAATCCATAATTTGCATATGGGGATTTTCCGGAATTGTTGTTTGTTCTTCCGGCCTCATTTAAACTTGCCTAGTTAGGTAGTTTTGTTTTGCTTCACCCCTTGCCATGTTTAACAACATTTAACATTGTTGTGTACCTAAACGAGAGAGAACTAAATAATTGATGTGGTGTTTCGTCAATATGCAACTCGTTGCATATTGAGCTCCACTTAACTTGTACTATTGTTTGTTGCACTTTGCCATGCCATGCCTCATTAAACCGGACATGCATCATACTTGGTTGTGCATCATGCCATGATTATGCGATGGTTGTTTACTATGTTGTTTGCTTCTTTCGGGTTGCTTCTCTTGGTAGCCGGTTTCGTTCGGAGTTGTGAGGATTCGTTCGACACGTCCGTTTGTCTTCTTCATGGACTCGTTCTTCTTCCTAGCGGGATTTGAGGCAAGATGACCGCTACCTGGATCTCACTACTATCATTGCTATGCTAGTTGCCTCGTTCTTTTCGCTATGCTGCTTGCTGCCTATTACTGTTTGTCCAGCCATCCCATATTGCCATGAACCCCTAACCTTTGACACCTTTCCTATGCAAACCGTTGTTTGGCTATGTTACCGCTTTTGCTCAGCCCTCTTATAGCATTGCTAGCTGCGGTGAAGTTGAAGATTTCTCCACGGTGGACAGGGTTTATGTTGGGATATCACAATATCTCTTATATTATTAATGCATCTATATACTTGGTAAAGGGTGGAAGGCTCGGCCTTATGCAGTGTTTTGTTCCACTCTTGCCGCCCTAGTTTCCGTCATACGGTGTTATGTTCCCGGATTTTGCGTCCCTTACGCGGTCGGGTGATTTATGGGACCCCCCTGACAGTTCGCTTTGAATAAAACTTGTCTAGCAAGGCCCAACATTGCCTTTTACCATTTGCCTCACCACCACCTACTTTTTCCCTTGGGAGTCGCGCATCCCAGGGGTCATCTTTTTATAGCCCCCCGGGCCAGTGCTTGTCTAAGCGTTGGTCCAAACTAGAGCACCGTGCGGGACCATCCCTTGGCAACTTGGGTTACGTCGGTACCTGTATGCTTCGCTTATCCGGTGTTGCCCTGAGAACGAGATATGTGCAGCTCCTATCGGGATTGTCGGCGCATCGGGCGGCTTTGCTGGTCTTGTTTTACCATTGTCGAAATGTCTTGATGTACCGGATTCGAGACTGATCGGGTCTTTTCGGGTGAAGGTCTATTCCTTCGATGATCGCGAGAGCTTGTCATGGGCTAAGTTGGGACACCCTGCAGGTATAAACTTTCGAGAGCCGTGCCGCGGTTATGTGGCAGATGGGAATTTGTTAATGTCGGTTGTAGACAACTTGACACTTGATCCGAATTAAAACGCATCAACCGAGTGTGTAGCCGTGATGGTCTCTTCTCGTGAGTCCGGAAGTGAACACGGTTTCTGTGTTATGATTGGCGTAAGTAGGTGTTCAGGATCACCTCTTGATCATTGCTAGTTGACGACCGTTCCGCTTGCTCTCTTCTCGCTCTTCTTTGCGTATGTTAGCCACCATACTTGCTTAGTCGCTGCTGCAACCTCACCACTTTACCCCTTCCTTTCCCATTAAGCTTTGCTAGTCTTGATACCCATGGTAATGGGATTGTTGAGTCCTCGTGACTCACGGATACTTCAAAACCAGTTTGCGGTGCCTATGTTACCGAAGCGGTGGCGCAATCAAGCTCAAGGAGGAGCTCGTTGAAGATCTTTCCCTTTGTGTTATTTCGTTCTAGTTGATCAAGAGTGGAGCCCGGTTGGGGTCGATCGGGGACCTTTATCGCATTTGGGGTTCTTCTTTTATTTTGGTTCCGTAGTCGGACCTTGATTGTATCTGGATGATGTAATGCTTTATTCATGTATTTGTGTGAAGTGGCGATTGTAAGCCAACTATGTATCTCTTTCCCTTATGTATTACTTGGGTTGTGTGAAGATTACCTCACTTGCGACATTGCTTTCAATGCGGTTATGCCTCTAAGTCGTGCTTCGACACTTGGGAGATATAGCCGCATCGAGGCGCTACAAGTTGGTAATCGAGCCTTCCCGACCTTAGGAGCCCCCTTTGCTTGATCGTTTTTAGCGGCGAGTTGTGTCTAGGAAAATGTTTTGAGTCATTTAGGATTATATATATCGGAGAGTTAGGAATTCTTTTACTCCCGGTCCCTTGACCTTCGGTGAGGTATCCCGACGTAGTGTTTTGACTCTTCTCTTCTTAAATTTCACTAAAAAATTTAGGATCACGGGTATCTTAGAATCGTTCGATGGTTTTATGATGACAACATTGTCTTGGTGCCTCGACATTTAGGGGTTGTGGCGGTGTCCGGGGAGTTGAGCTCGAGGTGTTGTCGTCATAATTTTATCGTTGCGATTCTGGAATACCGAGTTTAATCGCCGACATCGAAAATCTCTTTTATGCAGTTGTTGGTGAGATAACCCGCTAACCCGATCTCGAGGTGAGTACGGAGTATTGCCATGACTCGTATAACGGATGTTTTTTTTCGAAGGTTGAGGTAGACGATTTCCGAAGGTTTCTTGGTTATGTGTTGACGGATGGATACAGCTAGATGTAGGGATTGTTAGTTTGGGTGAGATATATTGCTCCCCTGTATCCCCAACACCAGATTGCATAACCAGAAAGTTTCGGGAGTTTCATAGGTGGGAATTCAAGTAGCTCTTAGGATATCTTTCCGACGGATGTATGATATGAAATTGGGGTTCGACGTCTAGTGGTCCGCCTATTCACGGTTGGTTTCTGATGGTCTCGTTGTGTCTTAAAGAGTCCTTGGCTATGTCGACTGGGGCGCTTCGTATGTCATGTGCCTTTGCCTTGTACATGATGGTGTTGTCTGATTGAGCCCGTGTAGGCCCCACCACGAAAACTTCGGACGAAATCTCTATCATATGTTTGTTCCGGCTTATTCTGCAAGCCAGTCCTTTGTTTTTTTTGTTTTGTGTTATTTGTGGTATTCGAGTTGCTTCAAAGTCAAATGTTGAATCCATACCTTTCCTAAACGGTGTTCTCATATTGCTATGTGAATACTAATCCTTTTGATCATTGAGGTTGTCATGTTAATTCCTTTCCAACCGGTGTGCTTCTCTTCAAGTGGATCCCATCATTTTTCCCATCCGCAAGATCAAATCTAAGTTTTCTCAACGGTGTTTGTTTCATCCATCCCAAGTTGTCTTTGTTTTCCCGCCCTCCCACCCTTTTTCTTCAAGGACGCAGATTTCTTGATCAAATATCCATTTATTCATGTGAAGTCTCTTCATTCTTTTCAATCAATGTTCTTATCCGGTGATTTCCCATGAAGATGCTCAACAGCTTCAAGTTCATCATCCTTCATTGTTGTTTCTTCTCCGGTGGATCCAATTCAAGATTTCAGTGTTGATCATATTCCTCTCCTCGTGTCAAATGCTTTTTCATACTGGTGCACCCCTTAATCTTTCACTTCTCGCTATTTGTTATTCTGGAGTGCTCAAGATATCTCGAAGATTCGTGTTTCCACTCTGCATTCGTTCAAGCTCTTTCGAGATTGGTATCTCATTCAAGTCATTTAATTCAACCAGTGCAACATCTCTTTTAAATCATTTCAACGTTGTTTTCTTTTGAGTGGGCCCTAACCCACAGGTCTTTTCCCAGGATCTTACCTGACTCTTCTAATTCCCCGGAGCATTCATAATTCTTTTCAAGTGTGACGTAAGAATGAATTTCATCAGTCAAATGCTTTTCTCCAAGATCTTTCAAATTCTTTTCATTGTTGGCTCAACAACCTTGTTCTTTTTCTTTTTCCCGGAGTATCTCTACAATTCTTGGTGTTGTTTCTCGTTGTCATTCTCATCATTTGAAGACCGAAGAAGAGTTTCTCTTTAATCTTCCTCTATTCTCTTCAAGATTCATGGTGCTAGCTTGTTGCCATCCTCTCATAATTGTTTTCGATTGTGAGAATCTTTTTCACCCATCAGGAGATATTCAAGAGTCTTCTCAGTTTGTCATTCGGAGTCCATCAATTCAGGGTTTTTTTTTTCATTCTCAGCGTGTAGCTATCATTCCCCAAATCTTACCGGTGAATCGTAAAAATATCCTCTAATCAGTTCATGTTCTCTTCATTCTCATGTATCTAAATCCCCTCAAGTATCTTCATTCGTTTTCAAACTCTTTCCGGTGAATTGTGCCCTTGCTACTCTCTTTTTCAATTCTTACGGTGGTTCCTTCAGATTCTTTTCCTTTGTTATCATATCAATTCATTCGTTCTTTCCTATCCTAACGGTGGTTCATGAAGACTTCCTCAAGTTTTGCGCTATGTATCTTTTAATTCTTTCTACGAGAATAAGTACTATGCCAAATCCATTGCTTGTCATCAATTTAAATTGGTGAAGGATACGCATAACATAATTCTTATTCTTGTTCATCCAAGTGATTAATTCTTTATTCCGGAGGTCCTTAAAATTCTCGGTTTCATTTGTTTCATCTTCTCTTTTTCCCGGAGTTCCAAGCTCTAATTATCACGGAGATCCATCTAAATCATTGCAAGGATTCACCTTGTGTTTTCAATTTCTCTATCTTTTCATTCCTTTTGTTTACCGGAGTTCTTCATGGAGGTTCTAAATGGTGGTTTGTCAAGGATTCTTTCCATTCTTCAATTGTTCTTCAAGATTTCTCTTGAAGTTATGATCAGCCAAGCTATACTCAAAAAAAATAAACATGGTGTTCAACACTTGTTTTGTTTTGAGAAGCTCAAGTATTCTCCGTCTTGCATTCCAAAGTGCAATTCTTTCTACCTTATCTTCTGAGGTGGTGTTAGGTCATTCTTGACAATTTCCTTCATGTTTCATGTTTCATATGTTGTCAAGAATGAGGTATATTTAAATCTATCATTTGCTCTTGTTCAAGAGATCTTTTCAAACGTCAATCTATTCATTGGAGTTATCTTCGTACATATTTCACCTAAAGCCTTCCCTAAGGAATGTTGCTTTTGTGGTGTTTATCAATGATCCAAGTTTTCTCCTATCCTCTCGGCGAAAGCAGTTTTTCATCTCTTTGGTGCCCTCAATCAAATCAATGGTTTCCGTTAGTGGCCGGTTGTCACCTCATAGTCTTGAGATGTTTGCCATAAGCCACAACAAGCTTGTGCTTCTCGTTGTTGATTTTCCAACAACTACGTTCGATTTTTCTTTGCAAGGATGCTTTCCAAATTCAATTGTGGCAGAAGATGTCATTTTCTTCTCCATTCTGTTATTCCAATGATCTATCTTCTATTCTTTCTTCCGGAGGCATTGTGATGTTTTCTTTGACCCATTATATCATTTTGGAGATCATGTTCTTTTCGTGCTTATCCATTTAACCGGAGTGTCGTGTTTTCATTCGAGTTCTCTCATCTTATCAAGTTTTGCCTTCCTTCTCAACCGGAGTGCGGTTTGTAATGTTTCTTACCCCGTGTGCCATTCTTTCAATTCCGTATGCAGTGTGTTGTTGATTTAATCAAGTACCATCTTATCTTCTCAAGTTCATGTTCAATTCCTTCCATTTACAGTCGGAGTGCTGCCCAAATTATATCATTCTTCCTCTCTCATCTTGTTTTAACCGGAGTGGTTTCAAATTCTATCTTGTCCATTAAACTCTTGATTCATGTCTTTGCAACATTCAAGTTCTCGCAATACTGCTTGTTCCTCTTTTCTACCGGATTGTTTGCAATCTCGTTCATCTCGGTTGTACTCTTTCTTTTAAATTGCTCAACCTCGCAAGGTTCGTGGTTTGACACGTTCGTCAAAGAAGCAACTTAGTTTTACCTCTTCTCTTCCTCTTCCGTTTTCCCTCCGGTGACATCCTAGATCTCGGGACGAGATCCTCTCATAGTGGTGGAGTGTTGTAACACCCCGGATGCAACTTTCCATATTTGTAACTCCGACTCTTGCCTTTTCCGGAGATGCGATATTTTATTTTCTCCGTGGTTGGGTTTTTGTCCGTTGTTGTGCATTTTGTTTTTGTTATGCATCTCGTCTCATGTCATCATACGCATTGCATTTGCATCGTTTTCATAAAACTTGCATCCGCTTGTAGTTGCCGCGTCCCCCCTTGCTTTTGTTGACCGCCTCGAGACCAACAGTGTTTTGGTTCCCTTTTGTCCGACCACCTTAACCTCTCTTGCCAGCTCGCAGCCCCCCTCTTGCGCCCGTCCGAAAGCTTGCCCGAACCCGACCCGCTCAGTCTTTACCGTTGGATCCGGATCATCCCCAAACGTCTACAAAATATCTCCGTTTTCTTTGTTTGGTCTCCCTAGCATATTTATCCGGAACCGTCCGATTTAATCGGAGGGACCAAATACCCCTACCCAAAAAACCTACTTGCTATATAAATAGATCAACCCTAGAAACTAGGGATCTTGTCCCATCTTCCTCCTTGCCGCCGCCTCACTCAAACCACATCGGGATCCTCCCCGATCCCCTTCTCCTCGGTTTCCTCCTCCACCCAATCCCGAAGGCGCTCGCTGCCTCCTCCCGCATCCCGCTGCTCGCTCGTCCCGAGCATACTTCCTTGACCGGCCGGCCACCAGATCACCACCACCAGCACCCGATCGAGCATCTCCAGGAGCCACCCCGCCTCGCTCGATCTGGACCAGGAGGGTCCCGAGCATCTTCCCCGTCGCCACTTCCCCTCTTCTTCTCCCCGTCCTCCCTCGTCCTCCCCGTGCCCGAGTTTTCCCTCGTCCAGGAAGTAGGAGCCTGAGCTCCTCATCCCCTCGCGCCGCCTCGCCGCTCCAGTGCCGCAGGTCGCCGCCTCCGTGCCTCCTCCTCCCATCCTTCTCCTGCTCGTCTTCCCCGCTGTCTCTCATCCCTCTCGTTTTCTCTCTTTCTCTCCTTCTCAGACAGAGCTCGCCCCAACGCCATGGCCGATGAAGGAGCTCGCCGCCACCTTGGACCCGTCGTCCCGTGCTCCGTCTCTACACCCTTGGAGCAGGGCGAGGTCGACCAGATCCGGCGGAGACCCTTTTTCCCGGCCGCTCCACCGCCATCGACGCCGTCTCCTTCAGGCGTTGCGCCGCCGACGCCAGTCCCCCCTCGCCGCCCCACGCTTGATCCGGGCGTCCCGTGCCGTCACGGCCCTGCAGCCCGCCCGGCCACCGGTGACCTCGCCACCGTCCGCCAAGCTCCTCGCCGCCGCGCCAAGTCCATGGCGTCGCCGGCCTCTTCTTCGCCGCCTGAACCTGCTGCTGTTGCCTCTGCTCTTGATTCAGAGCAGCAAAGAATCGCTTCGCTTCGCCGCGCGTTGACCGCGGCCGGGCCACACCTTGCGCCAGGCCGAGCCGGTCCAGCTACCCAGCGCAGCGACCCAGCCTCCTCGACCCAGCCTCCAGGCCCAGCAAGCCGGCCTCCAAGGCCCCGCGCCTCCTGGCCCATCTTCCCCAGCGCCCTGACGGCCTGTCTCTCCCACCGATCCGGGCCTTGGCCCAGGGTGAGCAGACCCCTCCCCCTCTCCTGTGCACTTTGGGCCAGACAGATTCGGCCCGTGGTTGTTTTTTTTCCGTTCTGCGAATTTCCTATTATCCTGTGATTTACCAGTTTTACAGATTGGCCCTCCATCTTCATGCATTTAATAACTCCACAACCGTGCACCGGATTAAAATGATTTAAACATGTAAAATGCTTAGTTTTTCATCTAGTTTAATAATATGCCATTTTCATCCCATGTTAAAATGTTTAAACTGCTGTTTGTTTAATTTTGCTTAAATGCCATGTTAAAATGATTTAATTCATAACTAATTAACCGTAACTCCGATTTTAATAAACTTTATATGTAAATGGGGTGAAAAAATGCCTAGATTAACATGGTACACCTTATTTTCCTGTTAAACAACATTAAAATTGTGTTTAGGGCAGAACAGTACCGAATCCATAATTTGCATATGGGGATTTTCGGAATTGTTGTTTGTTCTTCGGCCTCATTTAAACTTGCCTAGTTAGGTAGTTTTGTTTTGCTTCACCCTTGCCATGTTTAACAACATTTAACATTGTTGTGTACCTAAGCGAGAGAGAACTAAATAATTGATGTGGTGTAGCCGTCAATATGCAACTCGTTGCATATTGAGCTCCACTTAACTTGTACTATTGTTTGTTGCACTTTGCCATGCCATGCCTCATTAAACCGGACATGCATCATACTTGGTTGTGCATCATGCCATGATTATGCGATGGTTGTTTACTATGTTGTTTGCTTCTTTCCGGGTTGCTTCTCTCGGTAGCTTCGGTTTCGTTCCGGAGTTGTGAGGATTCGTTCGACTACGTCCGTTTGTCTTCTTCATGGACTCGTTCTTCTTCCTAGCGGGATTTTAGGCAAGATGACCGCTACCCTGGATCTCACTACTATCATTGCTATGCTAGTTGCCTCGTTCTTTCGCTATCTTTGTCTTGCCTATTACTGTTTGTCCAGCCATCCCATATTGCCATGAACCCCTAACCTTTGACACCTTTCCTATGCAAACCGTTGTTTGGCTATGTTACCGCTTTTGCTCAGCCCTCTTATAGCGTTGCTAGCTGCGGTGAAGTTGAAGATTTCTCCACGGTGGGCAGGGGTTTATGTTGGGATATCACAATATCTCTTATATTATTAATGCATCTATATACTTGGTAAAGGGTGGAAGGCTCGGCCTTATGCCTGGTGTTTTGTTCCACTCTTGCCACCCTAGTTTTCGTCATACCGGTGTTATGTTCCCGGATTTTGCGTCCCTTACGCGGTCGGGTGATTTATGGGACCCCCCTGACAGTTCGCTTTGAATAAAACTTGTCCAGCTAGGCCCAACATTGCCTTTTACCATTTGCCTCACCACCACCTACTTTTTCCCTTGGGAGTCGCGCATCCTGTGGGTCATCTTTATAGCCCCCGGCCGTTGCTTGTCTAGCGTTGGTCCAAACTAGAGCACCGTCTTGGGACCATCCCTTGGCAACTTGGGTTACGTCGGTACCAGACGCTTCGCTTATCCGGTGTTGCCACGAGAAAGAGATATGTGCAGCTCCTATCGGGATTGTCGGCGATCGGGCGGCTTTGCTGGTCTTGTTTTACCATTGTCGAAATGTCTTGATGTACGGGATTCCGAGACTGATCGGGTCTTCCGGTTAAGGTCTATTCCTTCGATGATCGCGAGAGCTTGTCATGGGCTAAGTTGGGACACCCTGCAGGGTATAAACTTTCGAGAGCCGTGCCGCGGTTATGTGGCAGATGGGAATTTGTTAATGTCCGGTTGTAGACAACTTGACACTTGATCTGAATTAAAACGCATCAACCGAGTGTGTAGCCGTGATGGTCTCTTCTCGGCGGAGTCCGGGAAGTGAACACGGTTTCTGTGTTATGATTGGCGTAAGTAGGTGTTCAGGATCACCTCTTGATCATTGCTAGTTGACGACCGTTCCGCTTGCTCTCTTCTCGCTCTTCTTTGCGTATGTTAGCCACCATACTTGCTTAGTCGCTGCTGCAACCTCACCACTTTACCCCTTCCTTTCCCATTAAGCTTTGCTAGTCTTGATACCCATGGTAATGGGATTGCTGAGTCCTCGTGACTCACCAGATACTTCAAAAACCAGTTTGCAGGTGCCTATGTTACCGAGCAGGTGACGCAATCAAGCTCAAGGAGGAGCTCGTTGAAGATCTTGCCCTTTGTGTTATTTCGTTCTAGTTGATCAGTAGTGGAGCCCAGTTGGGGTCGATCGGGGACCTTTGTCGCATTTGGGGTTCTTCTTTTATTTTGGTTCCGTAGTCGGACCTTGATTGTATCTGGATGATGTAATGCTTTATTCATGTATTTGTGTGAAGTGGTGATTGTAAGCCAACTATGTATCTCTTTCCCTTATGTATTACTTGGGTTGTGTGAAGATTACCTCACTTGCGACATTGCTTTCAATGCGGTTATGCCTCTAAGTCGTGCTTCGACACGTGGGAGATATAGCCGCATCGAGGGCGTTACAAGGGACCTCATCACCTGGAACCACACACAAGAACACACAAACAACCAGAAAGAACGAGCATAAGCCACAAAACACGAGCAAAAAGGATCACTGAAAGGTAGAAGCATAGTGGAAGTTGGTAGGGAGCGGTAGTACCACTCCGAGCGGTAGTACCGCTCCACAGGGAGCGGTAGTACCGCTCCAAGCGGTAGTACTGCCCTGGAGAGGGTGGTAGTACCGCTCGAGACGGGGAAACAACAGCTTCCTACTACCGTGGTCAGATCCAGCACTACCGTCCTACCAAATTCAAAAATACTCCAACCAAACATCAGTCCAAACTGCCTAGAAGCATTCTCCATCCTACTCAAGCCTAGATTTGGCCAAAAATCTAGAGATGCAACGGCTACTGCCCCTAAGATGCTAGATTGGAAATCTAGACAAGAAGAACGAGGGAACGGGGGTAATACCGGCATCCATGGCAAGAGGAAAAGGTGGGGATCGTCTCCACCGAAGGAAATGAAGAGGGACGCCCCGGAGAGGAAGATCCGCCGGAGCCCTCCCGCGGCGCCGGTTGCTGGAGAGAGAGGAACAGACGAGGGGGCGTGCGAATGGGTATGGGGGAGAAGAAACTCCCCTTGCCCCGATATAACCCCTGCCCGCGCCTCACAGCGGTAGTACCGCGCTGGAGGGCGGTAGTACCTCTTGGAGCGGTAGTACCGCTCGCCAGCAACGGTAGTACCGCCAGCAACCAAAAAAAATGCCTCTAGACTAAAACTTAAGCACAGCAAAAAGGAACGGAGAGCAAGGACAAGAAAAAAGAACCAACACGGCAACACACACACTAACCAGGATCCAGAACCCACTCCTTCAAGACAACCACACTAAAGAAGAGCGAGCTCTGGCCTCTCTCAAGAGAGGGCGGTGGCCGGAGCCACCTATGTTTGAGTCAATTGGTATGGCACCGCGAAGAATTATCCTTGGGCCCATGACCAAAACTCGTCTTTGAAGCACAAGTACCATCAAAAATGGCTAATGTGAAAGAGTTGATCGTTTATGCATAATGGGGGAGGAGAGTTCATTGAGAGAACAACACTCCCCTATGTCCATGCCTACACCTGAACTAGACAACAAGTTGAGTGTGGTGGGGGGTGCACGGGTTCAAGTCACATTGCTCAAATTAATGATATTTAGCTCATGCCTTAACTCGCGAAATCTTGCTTCATCCAAGGGCTTCGTGAAAATATCTGCAAGGTTATCATGAGTGTTGACATACTTGAGCTCGATCTCCCCTCGCCTAATGTGATCTCGGATGAAGTGATACCTAATCTCAATGTGCTTCGTCTTAAAGTGTTGCACCGGGTTGAGAGAAATCTTGATGGCACTTTCATTATCACACCAAAGAGGCACTTTGTCACAAATGACACCGTACTCCTTTAAAGTTTGCCTCATCCATAGGAGTTGAGCACAACAACTACCAGCCGCCACATACTCCGCTTCGGTGGACGAGAGAGACACACAACTTTGCTTCTTGGAAGACCAACTTACCAAAGAGCAACCAAGAAATTGGCACCCTCCGGAGGTGGACTTCCTATCCACTTTGTCTCCGCCCAATCGAAATCCGTGAAACCTTCAAGCTTGAAGTTTGCTCCTCTTGGGTACCATAAGCCAAAGTTTGGGGTATGAGCCAAATATCGAAAGATTCGCTTGACCGCCACATAGTGACTTTCCTTTGGTGCGGCTTGAAAACGTGCACACATCCCCACACTCAACATGATATCCGGTCTAGATGCACAAAGGTAAAGCAAGGAGCCAATCATGGAGCGATATACCTTTTGATCCACCGCTTTACCATTGGTATCGATGTCAAGTTGGCACTTGGTAGGCATTGTGTAGTAGCCGGCTTGACATCACTTAGCTTGAATCTTTTAAGCATGTCTTGAGTGTATTTGGCTTGGTTGATGAAGGTTCCTTCTCTTCTTTGCTTGATGTCAAAACCAAGGAAGAACTTCAACTCTCCCATCGAAGACATCTTGAACTTGGAGGTCATGAGAGCGGCAAATTCCTCATTGAAAGCTTTGTTAGGAGAACCAAAGATAATATCATCAATATATAGTTGGCATACAAACAACTCCCCTTTGACCTTCTTAGTAAAAAGAGTGGGGTCGATTAGCCCCACCTCAAATCCACGATCTTGTAACAACTCGGTAAGGTGGTCATACCACGCACGTGGGGCTTGCTTAAGGCCATAGAGTGCCTTATCGAGTTGATACACATGATCCGGAAAGTAGGGATCCTCAAACCCGGGGGGTTGCTTGACATAGACCAACTCATTAATAGGACCATTAAGAAAAGCACTCTTCACATCCATTTGTTACAACTTAAAGTTGTGATGGGAAGCATAAGCAATCAACAAACGAATGGCTTCAAGACGAGCGACGGGAGCAAAGGTTTCACCGTAGTCGATACCCTCGACTTGGGAGTAGCCTTGTGCTACCAATCTTGCCTTGTTGCGAACAATGTTCCCATGAGCATCTTGCTTGTTCTTGAAGATCCATTTGGTCACAATGACGTTGTGGTCTCCTGATGGCCTTGGCACCAATCTCCATACTTTGTTGTACTCGAAGTTGTTGAATTCTTCATGCATGGCATTGAGCCAATCCGAGTCTTCGAGCGCCTCATAGACCTTTTGGGGTTCAACACAAGAGACAAACGCGTGATGTTCACAATAGTTTGCTAATTGTCTACGAGTGCTTACCCCCTTTCTTAGGCTTCCAACCACATTTTCCATGAGATGGCCTTGGGTGGTGAGCTTGGAAGCAATCTTCACGGCACGACGCTCTAATTCCTCCTCGGATGTGGAAGGAGGAGGGTTGACTTGATCATCTTGAGCGCCGTCTTGAGCTTGTTCTTGATCTTGAGCTTGCTCTTGATCTTGAACTTGCTCGAGGGGGACAACTTGACCTTGGGCATCATTTAGAGGTTCACCACCATCTTGAGGTTAATCTTGCCCTTGGTCTTGTTCACGAGGTTGAGGGCCTTCACTTTGTTCTTGGGAAGCGTGTGGGTCTTGATGAGGTGATGGCTCTACTTGAGTAGAGCATTGTCCTTCTCCTTCGGCCACAAGGGGTTTCTCAATGGGTAGAATTTGACCAATACCCATTCTTCTTATGGCTTGGGGAGGAATTTCATCACCTACATCACAAGTACCACTTTGCTCCACTTGGGAGCCGTTATTTTCGTCAAACTCACGTTACGTCTCCTCAATGAGTCCGTGGACTTGTTGAGGACACGATAAGCATGAGAGTTTGTAGCATAACCAACAAATATGCCCTCATGAGCTCTAGCCTCAAATTTAGACAAGCGAACACCTTTCTTGAGAATGAAACACTTACAACCGAACACCCGGAAGTACTTGAGGTTGGGCTTGTTGCCGGTGAGTATCTCATAAGGAGTCTTGTTCAAGCCTTTGCGAAGATAGAGCCGATTGGATGCATGACATGCGGTATTGATGGCTTCGGCCCAAAAGTTGTATGGAGACTTGAACTCCGCAATCATGGTCCTAGCCGCATCCATCAACGTCCGGTTCTTCCTCTCCGCAACACCATTTTGTTGAGGGGTGTATGGAGCAGAATATTGGTGCTTGATCCCCTCATCACTAAGAAACTCATCCAAGGTGTAGTTCTTGAACTCGGTGCCGTTGTCACTTCTTATTGTCAAGATCTTTGCATTGTGTTGACGTTGAGCTTCATTTGCAAAGTCGATGGCGGTTTGTTGAGTCTCACTCTTCCTCTTGAAGAAGTATACCCAAGTGTATCTTGAATAGTCATCCACAATCACCAAGCAATACTTTCTTCCTCCTAGACTATCAAAAGATGGAGGCCCAAAGAGATCCATGTGAAGGAGCTCCAAGGGTCTCTTCGAGTAGATGATGGTTGATGGAGGGTGAGCCTTTTCATGAAGCTTTCCTTCGATACAAGCATCGCAAGCACGATCTTTGGCAAAACTAACATTTGTTAGTCCACGGACATGGTCCCCTTGAGAAGACTTTGCAAAGATCTCATATTGGCGTGGGCTAAGCGGCGATGCCAAAGCCATCCCACGTCAACTTTAGCCGTTAGGCATGTCGCGGTCTTAGTGGGTCGCTCCGAAAAGTTAATCACATAGAGACCGTTCTCGACATGCCCAACAAAGGCTACTTTAAGAGTCTTGATCCACAAGAGGGCCACGGTATCAATGTCAAAGAATGTAGCAAAACCCATGAGTGCAAGTTGACGAACGGAAAGCAAATTGTATGCGAGGGACTCAACAAGCATGACTTTCTCGATCGTTAGATCATGAGAGATAACAACCTTGCCGAGATCCAATACCTTAGAATGTGATGCATGTTGGGGAACGTAGTAATTTCAAAAATTTTCCTACGCACACGCAAGATCATGGTGATGTATAGCAACGAGAGGGGAGAGTGTTGTCTACATACCCTTGTAGACCCGAAGCGGAAGCGATCTGGCGTAGAGGAAGTAGTCGACGTTCTCCTCGCGATCCGACCGATCCCGCGCCGTTACTCCGGCGCCCCGAGTTCTTGACACACGTACAGCTCGATGGCGTCCCTCGTACTCGATCCAGCCGAGTGTCGAGGGAGAGTTCCGTCGACGACGGCGTGGTGGCGATCTTGATGTTTCACCGCGCGAGGCTTCGCCTAAGCATGACAGTATAACCGAGGTGGAATATGGTGGAGGGGGCACCGCACACGGCTAAGGAGCGATCTCACGATCAACTTGTGTGTCTCAAGGTGCCCCCTGCCCCAGATATAAAGGAGCCGGGGGAGGGGCGGCGGCCAAGGAGGGGCGCATACAGGAGTCCTACTCCCTCAGGGAGTAGGATTCCCCCAATCCTAGTTGGACTAGGATTCGGAAGGGAAAGAGAGAGAGGGGGCGGCCCCTTCTCCTAGTCCTAGTAGGACTAGGGAAAGGGGGAGGCGCGCCAGGCTTGGGCTGCCCTCCTCCTTTCCACTAGGGCCCATCGAGGCCCATTTATCTCCGGGGTTCGGTAACCTCCGGTACTCGATAAATTCCGTTTTAGCCGGAACCATTCGAACTCCAAACATAGGCTTCAATATATCAATCTTTATGTCTCGACCATTCCGAGACTCCTCGTCATGTCCGTGATCACATCCGGGACTCGAACTCCTTGGTACATCAAAATACATAAACTCATAATAAGCATCATCGAAACCTTAAGCGTGCGGACCCTACGGTTCGAGAACAATGTAGACATGACCTGGAACCATTCACGGTCAATAACCAACAGCGGGACCTGGATGCCCATATTGGTTCCCACATATTCTCGAAGATCTTTATCGGTCAGACCGCATAACAACATCGTTGTTCCTTTGTCATCGGTATGTTACTTGCCCGAGATTCGATCGTCGGTATCAATACCTAGTTCAATCTCGTTACCGGCAAGTCTCTTTACTCGTTCCGTAATACATCATCTCACAACTAACTCATTAGTTGTAGTGCTTGCAAGGCTTCAGTGATGTGTATTACCGAGAGGGCCCAGAGATACCTCTCCGACTATCGGAGTGACAAAACCTAATCTCGAAATCGCCAACCCAACATCGCCTTTGGAGACACTGTAGTACTCCTTTATAATCACCCGATTACGTTGTGACGTTTGGTAGCACCAAAGTGTTCCTCCGTAAGCGGAGTTGCATAATCTCATAGTTACGGGAACATGTATAAGTCATGGATAAAAGCGGTAGCAACATACTAAGCGATCGTGTGCTAAGCTAAGGGAATGGGTCATGTCAATCAGATCATTACGCTAATGATGTGACCTCATTAATCAAATAACAACTCCTTGTTCATGGTTAGGAAACATAACCATCTTTGATTAACAAGCTAGTCTAGTAGAGGCATACTAGTGACATGTTGTTTGTCTATGCATTCACACATGTATCATGTTTCCGGTTAATACAATTCTAGCATGAATGATAAACATTTATCATGAAATAAGGAAATAAATAATAACTTTATTATTGCCTCTAGGGCATATTTCCTTGATCTCCCACTTGCACTAGAGTCAATAATCTAGATCACATCACAATGTGATTAACATCGATAGTTCACATCATCATCGATTAACACCCATAGTTCACATCGCTATGTGACCAACACTCAAAGGGTTTACTAGATTCAGTAATCTAGTTCACATCGCTATGTGATTAACACCCAAAGAGTACTAAGGTGTGATCATGTTTTGCTTGTGAGAGAGTCTTAGTCAGCGGGTCTTTCACATTCAGATCCGTTATGTATTTTGCAATTTTTCTATGTCTACAATGCTCGCTTGCGAAGCTACTCTAGCTAATTGCTCCCACTTTCAATATGTATCTAGATCGAGACTTAGAGTCATCCAGATCAGTGTCAAAACTTGCATCGACGTAACCCTTTACGACGAACCTTTTGTCACTTCCTATAATCGAGAAATATATCCTTATTTCACTAAGGATAATTTTGACCGCTGTCCAGTGATCTACTCCTAGATCACTATTGTACTCCCTTGCGAAACTCAGTGCAGGGTATACAATAGATCTGGTACACAGCATGGCATACTTTATAGAAACTATGGCCAAGGCATAGTGAATGACTTTCATTCTCTTTCTATCTTCTGCTGTGGTCTGGTTTTGGGTCTTACCCAATTTCACACCTTGTAACACAGGCAAGAACTCTTTCTTTGATTGTTTCATTTTGAACTACTTCAAAATCTTGTCAAGGTATGTACTCATTGGAAAAACTTATCAAGCATCTTGATCTATCTCTATAGATCTTGATGCTCAATATGTAAGTAGCTTTACCGAGGTCTTTCTTTGAAAAACTCCTTTCAAACACTTCTTTATGCTTTGCAGAATAATTCTACGTTATTTCCGATCTACAATATGTCATTCACATATACTTATCGAAATCTTGTAGTGCTCCCACTCACTTTTTAGTAAATCAGGCTTCACCGTAAGTCTGTATAAAACTATATGCTTTGATCAACTCATCAAAGCGTATATTCCAACTCGAGATGC
The DNA here is from genome assembly GCA_021437245.1 of Aegilops speltoides. Lineage (NCBI taxonomy): Eukaryota > Viridiplantae > Streptophyta > Magnoliopsida > Poales > Poaceae > Aegilops > Aegilops speltoides. Next base: position 17,517,844 of record CM038143.1, read on the forward strand.
TTGCACCAGTCCATAGATGGATCATTTGGAGCTTGCACACTTTGTTAGCTCCTTTGGATCGATAAAACCTTCGGTTGCATCAAATACAACTCTTCCTCCTAAAACCCATTCAGAATGCAGTTTTACATCCATTTGCCAAATTTCATAAAATGTGGCAATTGCTAACATAATTCGGACAGACTTAAGCATCGCTACAGTTGAGAAAATCTCATTGTAGTCAACACCTTGAACTTGTCAAAAACCTTTTTGCGACAAGTCGAGCTTTGTAGATAGTAACACTACTATCAGCGTCCGTCTTCCTCTTGAAGATCCATTTATTTTTTATGGCTTGCCGATCATCGGCAGCGCCACCAAAGTCCACACTTTGTTCTCATACATGGATCTCATCTCAGATTTCATGGCCTCAAGCCATTTCGCGAAATTGGGCTCATCATCGCTTCCTCATAGTTCGTAGGTTCATCATGGTCTAGTTACATGACTTCGAACAGGATTACCGTACCACTCAGTGCGGATTTCACTCTGGTTTACCTATGAGATTCGGTAGTAACTTGATCTGAAGTTACATGATCATCATCATTAGCTTCCTCACTAATTGGTGTAGTAGTCACAGAACAGATTTACGTGATGAACTACTTTCAATAAGGGAGAAGGTACAATTACCTCATCAAGTTCTACTTTCCTCCCACTCACTTCTTTCGAGAGAAACTCCTTCTCTAGAAAGGATCCATTTATTAACAACGAATGTTTTGCCTTGGATCTGTGATAGAAGGTGTACCCAACAATTTCCTTTGGGTATTCTATGAAGACGCACTTCTCCGATTTGGGTTTGAGCTTATCGGGATGAAACTTTTTCACATAAGCATCGCAGCCCCAAACTTTAAGAAGCGACAACTTTGGTTTCTTGCTAAACCACAGTTCATATAGTGTTGTCTCAGCGGTTTAGATGGTGCCCTATTTAACGTGAATGCAGCTGTCTCTAATGCATGATTCCAAAAGCGATATTGGTAAATCGGTAAGAAACATCATAGATTGTACTATATCCAATAAAGTACGGTTATGACGTTCGGACACACCATTATGATGTGGTGTTCGGTGGCATGAATTTGTGAAACTATTCCACATTGTTTTAATTGAAGACCAAACTCGTAACTCAAATATTTGTCTCCGCGATCGGATCGTAGAAATCTTATTTTCTTGTCACGATGATTTTTCCACTTCACTCTGAAATTCTTTGAACCTTTCAACTATTTCAGACTTATGTTTCATCAAGTAGATATACCCATATCTGCTCAAATCATCTGTGAAGGTCGAAAATAACGATACCCACCATGAGCCTTAACACTCATTGGATCGCATACATCGGTATGTATTATTTCCAATAAGTCGGTTGCTCGCTCCATTGTTCGGAGAACGGAGTCTTAGTCATCTTGCCCATGAGGCATGGTTACATAAGCATCAAGTGATTCATAATCAAGTGATTCCAAAATCCCATCGATATGGAGTTTCTTCATGCGCTTTACACCAATATGACCTAAGCGGCGATTGCCACAAATAAGTTGCACTATCATTATTAACTTTGCATCTTTTGGTTTCAGTATTATGAATATGTGTATCACTACGATCGAGATCCAATGAACCATTTTCATTGGGCGTGTAACCATATAAGGTTTTATTCATGTAAACAGAACAACAGTTTGTTCTCTTACTTAAATGAATAACCGTTTTGCAATAAACACGATCAAATCATATTCATGCTCAACGCAAACACCAAGTAACATTTATTTAGGTTCAACACTAATCCCGAAAGTATAGGGAGTGTGCGATGATGATCATATCAATCTTGAAACTATTTTCAACACACATCATCACCTCACCCTTAACTAGTTTCTGTTTATTCTGCAACTCCCGTTTCGAGTTACTACTCTTAGCAACTGAACCAGTACCAAATACCGAGGGGTTGCTATAAACACTAGTAAAGCACACATCAAACACCTGTATATCAAATATACCCTTTTTCACTTTGCCATCCTTCTTATCCACCAAATATTTAGGGCAGTTCCGCTTCGGTGACCATTTCCTTTGCGATGTAAGCACTCGGTTTCAGGCTTTGGTTCACCTTTGGGCTTCTTCGTGGGAGTGACAACTTGCTTGTCAATCTACTTGAAGTTCCCCTTTCTTTCCCTTTGCCCTTTTCTTGAAACTAGTGATCTTGTCAACCATCAACACTTGATGCTCTTTCTTGATTTCTACCTTCGTCGATTTCAACATCATGAAGAGCCCGGGAATCATTTTCGTCATCCCTTGCATACTATAGTTCATCACAAAGTTCTACTAACTTGGTGATGGTGACTAGAGAATTCTGTCAATCACTATCTTATCTGGAAGATTAACTCCCACTTGATTCAAGCGATTGAAGTACCCAGACAATCTGAGCACATGCTCACTAGTTGAGCGATTCTCCTCCATCTTTTAGCTATAGAACTTGTTGGAGACTTGATATCTCTCAACTCGGGTATTTGCTTGAAATATTAACTTCAATTCTGGAACATCTCATATGGTCCATGATGTTCAAAACATCTTTGAAGTCGATTCTAAGCCATAAAGCATGGTGCACAAAACTATCAAGTAGTTATCATCTTGAGCTAGCCAAAGCGTTCATAACGTCGCAGATCGCTCTGCAATAGGTCCGTCACCTAGCGGTGCATTAAGGACATAATTCTTACGTGCAGCAATGAGGATAAACCTCAGATCACGGATCAAATCCGCATCATTGCTACTAACATTTTTCAACACAATTTTCTCTAGGAACATATCAAAATAAACATATGAAAGCAACAACGCAAGCTATTGATCTTATAACATAATTTGCAAAATACTACGGGACTAAGTTCATGATAAATTTAAGTTCAATTAATCATATTACTTAAGAACTCCCACTTAGAAAGACATCCTCTAGTCATCTAAGTGATCACGTGATCCAAATCAACTAAACCATAACCGATCATCACGTGAAATGGAGTAGTTTTCAATGGTGAACATCTTATGTTGATCATATCTACTATATGATTCACGCCGACCTTTCGGTCTCCGTGTTCCGAGGCCATATCTGCATATGCTAGGCTCGTCAAGTATAACCCGAGTATTCTGCGTGTGCAAAACTGGCTTGCACCGTTGTAGATGGACGAGAGCTTATCACACCCGATCATCACGTGGTGTGCGGGCACGACGAACTTTGGCAACGGTGCATACTCGGGAGAACACTTCTTGATAATTTAGTGAGAGATCATCTTATAATGCTACCGTCAATCAAAGCAAGATAAGATGCATAAAGGATAAACATCACATGCAAATCAATATAAGTGATATGATATGGTCATCATCATCTTGTGCTTCATGATCTCCATCTTGCAGCACCACCATGATCACCATCGTCACCGGTAGCGACACCTTGATCTCCATCGTAGCATCGTTGTCGTTTCGCCAAACTTATGCTTCTCGACTATCGCTACCGCTTAGTGATAAAGTAAAGCATTACGAAGCGATTGCATTGCATACAATAAGCGACAACCATATGGCTCCAGCCGATTGCCGATAACCGGTTACAAAACATGATCATCTCATACAATAAAATATAGCATCACGTCTTGACCATATCACATCACAACATGCCTGCAAAAACAAGTTAGGCGTCCTCTACTTTGTTGTTGCAAATTTTACGTGGCTGCTACGGGCTTAAGCAAGAACCAGTCTCACCCACGCATCAAAACCACAACGATATTCGTCAAATAGACTCGTTTAACCTTCTCAAGGACCGGGCGTATACACTCAGTTCAACTAAAGTGAGAGAGACAGACACCCACCAGTCACCTTTAAGCAGCGAGTGCTCGTGGCGGTGAAACCAGTCTCGCGTAAGCGTCTGGCGTAATGTCGGTCTGGGCCGCTTCATCTCACAATACCGCTGAACCAAAGTATGACATGCTGGTAGGTAGTATGACTTGTATCGCCCACAACTCACTTGTGTTCTACTCGTGCAAAACATCAAACCATAAAAACCTAGGCTCGGATGCCCTTTGTTGGGGAGCGTAGTAATTTCAAAATTTTCCACGCACACGCAAGATCATGGTGATGTATAGCAACGAGAGGGGAGAGTGTTGTCTACATACCCTTGTAGACCCGGCGAAGCGATCTGGCGTAGAGGAAGTAGTCGACGTTCTCCTCGCGATCCGACCGATCCGGCGCCGTTACTCCGACGCCCCGAGTTCTTGACACACGTACAGCTCGATGGCGTCCCTCGTACTCGATCCAGCCGAGTGTCGAGGAGAGTTCGTCGACCTGACGGCGTGGACGATCTTGATGTTTCACCGGCGCGAGGCTTCGCCTAAGCTTCGCGACGGTATAACCGAGGTGGAATATGGTGGAGGGGGCACCGACACGGCTAAGGAACGATCTCACGATCAACTTGTGTGTCTCAAGGTGCCCCTGCCCCGTATATAAAGGAGCCAGGGGGAGGGGGCGGCCAAGGAGGGCGCACAGGAGTCCTACTCCTGGGAGTAGGATTCCCCCAATCCTAGTTGGACTAGGATTCCGGAGGGGAAAGAGAGAGAGGGGGCCGGCCCCCTTCTCCTAGTCCTAGTAGGACTAGGGAAAGGGGGGGAGGCGCGCGGCCAGGCTTGGGCTGCCCCTCCTCCTTTCCACTAGGGCCCATCGAGGCCCATTTATCTCCGGGGGTTCCGTAACCTCCGGTACTCGATAAATTCCGTTTTCGCCGGAACCATTCGAACTCCAAACATAGGCTTCCAATATATCAATCTTTATGTCTCGACCATTCCGAGACTCCTCGTCATGTCCGTGATCACATCCGGGACTCGAACTCCTTGGTACATCAAAATACATAAACTCATAATAACATCGCCATCGAAACCTTAAGCGTGCGGACCCTACGGTTCGAGAACAATGTAGACATGACCTGGAACCATTCACGGTCAATAACCAACAGCGGGACCTGGATGCCCATATTGGTTCCCACATATTCTACGAAGATCTTTATCGGTCGGACCGCATAACAACATCGTTGTTCCTTTGTCATCGGTATGTTACTTGCCCGAGATTCGATCGTCGGTATCCAATACCTAGTTCAATCTCGTTATCGCAAGTCTCTTTACTCGTTCCGTAATACATCATCTCACAACTAACTCATTAGTTGTAGTGCTTGCAAGGCTTGATGATGTGTATTACCGAGAGGGCCCAGAGATACCTCTCCGACTATCGGAGTGACAAAACCTAATCTCAAATCGCCAACCCAACATCGCCTTTGGAGACACCTGTAGTACTCCTTTATAATCACCCGATTCGTTGTGACGTTTGGTAGCACCAAAGTGTTCCTCCGTAAGCGGAGTTGCATAATCTCATAGTTACAGGAACATGTATAAGTCATGGATAAAAGCGGTAGCAACATACTAAGCGATCGTGTGCTAAGCTAAGGAATGGGTCATGTCAATCAGATCATTCGCTAATGATGTGACCTCATTAATCAAATAACAACTCCTTGTTCATGGTTAGGAAACATAACCATCTTTGATTAACAAGCTAGTCTAGTAGAGGCATACTAGTGACATGTTGTTTGTCTATGCATTCACACATGTATCATGTTTCCGGTTAATACAATTCTAGCATGAATGATAAACATTTATCATGAAATAAGGAAATAAATAATAACTTTATTATTGCCTCTAGGGCATATTTCCTTCAATGCATCACCCCACTCGACATTGGTGGGCATAGATGGAATCTCTTGCACGTCCACCACCAAGTCCTTGCTCCCGGTCAAATGATTTGTTGCTCCACTATCGAGCAACCATGATCCCCCACCGGAAGCAAACACCTACAAGAGATCAATGCTTGGTTTTAGGTACCCATTTAGTAATGGGTCCTTTGATGTTAGTAACAAGGGTCTTGGGAACCCAAATAGACCATTCAATGTACTCATAAGGAGAACCAACAAATTTAGCAAAGACATGTCCATCGCTAGCACGGCACAACACATATGACGGGTTAAAGTCGCCGGCTTTGTTTGAGGAAATGCTTTTGCTCTTTTGGGCATCAACTCCCTTCACTTTTTCCTTCTTCTCCTTAGGAGCACCCTCTCCCTCTTTCACAAACGTTTGTTTGAGGGGAGGAGGACGTTTGGTCTTGTTGTTCTTCTTCTTCTTGCTCTTGGACTTGGGTGCAAACCCAATTCCTTCTTTGACCACAACTTCCTTTTGATTGCTCAATAGGTCGTTGAGGTTCTTCTCACCTTGAATGCAAGTCACAAGGCCTTTCTCAAGTTGATCCTTCAACTTGGCATTCTCCTCCACAAGATGCGCATGCTCACAACACGGGTTAGTAGCACATGCATTATCAATTAATACCATATGAGGAAAGGTGGCCTTTTCCTTGATTAGCTTAACTTGGAGTTGAGCATGAGACTCTTTGAGGTTAGCATGAGTACCCTTCAAGACCTTGTGGGCCTTGTCAAGTATCTCAAACTCCTCTTTGAGTCTAGCATGATCAACCCCAAGTTTAGCCTTCTCGGAGGTTAGCACACGAGACACAACAAGAGCATGATCAAGATCTGTCTTTAACTTAGCATGGTCATCATTGTGTGACTCCTCAAGAGTCAAACGATGCACACGCTCTTCCTCAAGAGCATTAGAGAGATCCGATATCTCATCAGCATAGTCACGACTATGACCTTCCATCTTGGAGATGGTTTCTTCGTGAGCCTCGATCATGTCATTGGCCTCACCAAGTTGTTCCAAGAGAGAAACAAAGTGCTTCTTGGACTTACCCTTGAGCTTATTCATAAAAGACTAAAATTCATTCACTCCCTCATTAGACTCAACATGTTCATCAATGCAATCCTCCAAGGAGGGATTAGTAATGATGGTGGTTGTGATGTTGGGGGTTACCTTGTTTGAAGCTTTAGCCATGAGGCATTTGGCGGTGATGTTTTCGTTGGGTGAATCAAAGAGAGACACCCGGGGAGTAGTGGCAATGGCAACGGATGCCATGGCCATTGCTTCTTCATTTTCATCATCATCGTCATCCTCTTGGTATTCTTCTTGAACCACCAACCCACGAGTGGGGCTCTTCTTGGCGAAGTTGTTCTTGTTGGGGAAGGACTTGGCTTTGTCTTTTCGGATGAACTTGCCACCATTGTCTTCCCGCTTCTCGTAAGGACAATCCGCAACGAAATGGCTCACATTGCCACAGTTGAAGCAAGTTCTAACTCGTTGCTTGCCCTTGACGCCACTTGAGTTGTTCTTGTTGAAGTTGGGTCTTGAACTCTTCTTGCTCCAAAATTGTCTTGAAGCAAGGGGCCATGTGCTCATGGTAATCAAATTTGGTGTCCTCAGGGTTGCTTTCCTCATCTTCCACTTCTTCCTCTTCTTCCATAATAACCTTGGCCTTCAAAGCAAGGTTGGGCTTCTTTGCCCTTTAAGAACGGAGCACTGCATTATCGGCGGTCGTGTCCAAGATGCTCATTGCAACGAACTCATCCAACACTTCACTTGAGGTCATGGAGTGGAAGTCCGGTCATTGACGAATGACGGAGGACATGGCCTTGTTGTAGGGCATCATGGCCTTGAGGAACTTCCGCTTGATCCAATTTTCATCCGTGTCCTTGCTTCCATGATCTCGGAGTGCGACCGCGAGTTTGGTCACTCTTCGAAAGAGCTCACGAGGTTCTTCATCTTCTTTCATTGCAAACTCATTGGCTTCATCTTGCACCACTTCATAGTTGGAGCGTTGAATGCTAGCACTTCCTCGATAGAGACCCTCGACACATTTCCATGCTTCTTTAGCCATGACATGCGGTCGAAGGTGAGGAAGATCTTCGGGAAGGATAGCATCTTGGATGATGAAGAGAGCACTATCATTGAATTGATTGTCCATGGCTTCTCGAGGGGTGAAGTTGCTTGGGTCATGAGGATAGAAACCTTCTTCAATGATTCTCCAAAGGTTAGTGTTCACATGTTAATGACGCTTAAAGCGATAGACCCAAGAATCAAAATCTTCATGCTTCTCATATTTAGGAGGTGGACCGGCATGATTCAAATGAGTGGATGGGATTGGCCCTCCATAAGTTGGAGGTTCCACATGGGCAAAGATGCCGGTACCATTTCTACCACTAATAGAAGGACTCTTTTCAATGTTAGCTTCCCCCTTGTCGGAGGTAGCATCCGTCACCTTGTTGGTGGGATCACCCACTTTCATCGGCGAGGTAGATTGTTCAAGTCCTTCTAGGAATTCCTTAAACATGTCCTTGACCTCGGTCGTCATGGAGGTTTTCAATGTTTCCAAAGCCACATTGAATTCCTCATGTGAGATCAAGTTACCCCCATCTCCCGTAGATGAGATCGGATTCACACCGGAGTGCTCTCCCACCTCATCTACGACATCAACCATACTCTTCGGACGGTAAAGCCCTTAAAAAGAGACGAGGCTCTGATACCAATTGAAAGGATCGATATAGTTGACTAGAGGGGGGTTGAATAGGCAACTAACAATTTTTAAGCTTTTCTTTACCAAATTAAACTTTGCAACAAAATAGGTTGTCTAGTGAAGGAAATATGCCCTAGAGGCAATAATAAAATTATTATTTATTTCCTTATTTCATGATAAATGTTTATTATTCATGCTAGAATTGTATTAACCGGAAACATGATACATGTGTGAATACATAGACAAACTTAATGTCACTAGTATGCCTCTACTTGACTAGCTCATTAATCAAAGATGGTTATGTTTCCTAACCATAGACATGTGTTGTCATTTGATTAACGGGATCACATCATTAAGAGAATGATGTGATGGACTTGACCCATTCCGTTAGCCTAGCACTTGATCGTTTAGTATGTTGCTATTGCTTTCTTCATGACTTATACATGTTCCTATGACTATGAGATTATGCAACTCCCGTTTACTGGAGGAACACTTTGTGTGCTACCAAACGTCACAACGTAACTGGGTAATTATAAAGGAGCTCTACAGGTGTCTCCGAAGGTACATGTTGGGTTGGCATATTTCGAGATTAGGATTTGTCACTCCGATTGTCGGAGAGGTATCTCTAGGCCCTCTCGGTAATGCAAATCACTATAAGCCTTGCAAGCAATGTGACCAATGAGTTGGTTACGGAATGATGCATTACGGAACGAGTAAAGAGACTTGCCGGTAACGAGATTGAACTAGGTATTGGATACCGACGATGAAATCTCGGGCAAAGTAACATACCGATGACAAAGGGAACAACGTATGTTGTTATGCGGTTTGACCGATGAAGATCTTCGTAGAATATGTAGGAGCCAATATGAACATCCAGGTTCCGCTATTGGTTATTGACCGAGAATAGTTCTAGGTCATGTCTACATAGTTCTCAAACCCGTAGGGTCCGCACGCTTAACGTTACGATGACATTTATATTATGAGTTTATGAGTTTTGATGTACCGAAGGAGTTCGGAGTCCAGGATGAGATCAGGGACATGACGAGGAGTCTCGAAATGGTCGAGACATAAAGATCGATATATTGGACGACTATATTCGGAGTTCGGAAAGGTTCCGAGTGATTCGGGTATTTTTCGGAGTACCGGAGAGTTACGGGAATTCGCCGGGGAGTATATGGGCCTTATTGGGCCATACGGGAATAGAGGAGAGAGGCTAAAAGGAAGGAGGCCTGCGCCCCCCCTCTGGTCCGAATTGGACAAGGGGCGCATCCCCCCTTTCCTTCTTCCTCTCCCCCTCTTTCCCCTTCTCCTACTCCAACAAGGGAGGTGGAATCCTACTAGGACTAGGGAGTCCTAGTAGGACTCCACACTTGGCGCGCCCCCTCCTAGGGCCGGCCTCCTCCCCCCTTGCTCCTTTATACACGGGGGCAGGGGGCACCCCAGGACACACAAGTTGTTCTACGGATCGTTCCTTAGCCGTGTGCGGTGCCCCCCTCCACCATATCCCACCTCGGTCATATCGTCGCGGAGTTTAGGCGAAGCCCTGCGCCGGCAGAGCATCATCATCGTCACCATGCCGTCGTGCTGACGGAACTCATCCCCGACACTTTGCTGGATCCGAGTCCGGGGATCGTCATCGAGCTGAACATGTGCTGAACTTGGAGGTGCCGTATGGTCGGTGCTTGGATCGGTCGGATAGTGAAGACGTACGACTACATCAACTGCGTTGTCATAAAGCTTCCGCTTTCGGTCTACGAGGGTACGTGGACACACTCTCCCCTCTCGTTGCTATGCATCACCATGATCTTGCGTGTGCGTAGGAATTTTTTGAAATTACTACGTTCCCCAACAGTGGCATCCGAGCCTAGGTTTTATGCGTTGATGTTATATGCACGAGTAGAACACAAGTGAGTTGTTGGCGATACAAGTCATACTGCTTACCAGCATGTCATACTTTGGTTCGGCGGTATTGTTGGATGAAGCGGCCGGACCGACATTACGCCAGACGCTTACGCGAGACTGGTTCTACCGACGTGCTTTGCACACAGGTGGCTGGCGGGTGTCAGTTTCTCCAACTTTAGTTGAACCGAGTGTGGCTACGCCCGGTCCTTGCAAAGGTTAAAACATCACTAACTTGACGAACTATCGTTGTGGTTTTGATGCGTAGGTAAGAACGGTTCTTGCTCAGCCCGTAGCAGCTATGTAAAATTTGCAACAACAAAGTAGAGGACGTCTAACTTGTTTTTGTAGGGCATGTTGTGATGTGATATGGTCAAGACGTGATAAGATATAAGTTGTTGTACGAGATGATCATGTTTTGTTAAAGTTATCGGCAACTGGCAGAAGCCCTATGGATGTCTCTTTGTTGCATAAGATGCAAGTGCCAAATAATTGCTTTACTTTATCGCTATACGATAGCAATAGTTGCAAGAACAATAGTTGGTGAGACAACCATGTGATGACACATTGATATAGATCAAGATGATGAAGATCCTGGTGTCGTGCCAGTGACGATAGAGATCATGACAGTACTTTGGAGATAGAGATCGAAGGCGCAAGATGATCATGGCCATATCATGTCACATATTTTGATTACATATGATGTTTATCTATTATACATCTTATTCTTGCTTTGATTGACGGTAGCATTTTAAGATGATCTCTCACTAATTATCAAAAAGTGTTCTCCCTGAGTATGCACCGTTGCCAAAGTTCGTCGTGCCCATACACCACGCGATGATCGGGTGTGATAAGCTCTACGTCCATCTACAACGGGTGCAAGCCAGTTTTGCACACGCAGAATACTCAGGTTAAACTTGACGAGCCAAGCATATGCAGATATGGCCTCGGAGCACGGAGACCGAAAGGTCGAGCGTGAATCATATAGTAGATATGATCAACATAGTGATGTTCACCATTGAAAACTACTCCATCTCACGTGATGATCGGTTATGGTTTAGTTGATTTGGATCACGTGATCACTTAGATGACTAGAGAGATGTCTGTCTAAGCGGGAGTTCTTAAGTAATATGATTAATTGAACTTAAATTTATCATGAACTTAGTCCTGGTAGTATTTTGCAAATTATGTTGTAAGATCAATAGCTTGCGTTGTTGCTTTCATATGTTTATTTTGATATGTTCCTAGAGAAAAATGTATTGAAAGATGTTAGTAGCAATGATGTGGATTGGATCCGTGATATGAGGTTTATCCTCATTGCTGCACAGAAGTATTATGTCCTTAATGCATCGCTAGGTGACAGACCTATTGCAGGAGCAGATGCAGACGTTATGAACGTTTGGCTAGCTCAATATGATGGCTACTTGATAGTTTAGTGCACCATGCTTAACGGCTTAGAATCGGGACTTCAAAGACGTTTTGAACGTCATGGAACATATGAGATGTTCCAGGAGTTGAAGTTAATATTTCCAGCAAATACCCGAGTTGAGAGATATGAAGTCTCCAACAAGTTCTATAGCTAAAAGATGGAGGAGAATCGCTCAACTAGTGAGCATGTGCTCAGATTGTCTGGGTACTTCAATCGCTTGAATCAAGTGGGAGTTAATCTTCCAGATAAGATAGTGATTGACAGAATTCTCTAGCCATCATCACTAAGTTAGTAGAACTTTGTGCTGAACTATAGTATGCAAGGGATGACGAAAACGATTCCCAAGCTCTTCGTGATGTTGAAAGCAATGAAGGTAGAAATCAAGAAAGAGCATCAAGTGTTGATGATTAACAAGACCACTAGTTTCAAGAAAAAGGGCAAAGGGAAAGAAAGGTAACTTAAAGTAGAATGACAAGCAAGTTGTCACTCCCGTGAAGAAGCCCGAAGCTGGACCAAAGCCTGAAACTGAGTGATTACACTGCAAAGGAAATGGTCACTGGAAGCGAAGAAGCCCTGAATATTTGGTGGATAAGAAGGATGGCAAATTGAACAAGGGTATATTTGATATACAGGTTATTGATATGTGCCTTACTAGTGTTTATAGTAGCCCCTGAGTATTTGATACTTGTTCGGTTGCTAAAATTAGTAACTCGAAACAAGAGTTACAGAATAAACGGAGACTAGTTGAAGGGGAAGTGACGATGAGTGTTGGAAGTAGTTCCAAGATTGATATGATCATCATCGCACACTCCCTATACTTTTCGGGATTAGTTTGAAACCTAAATAAATGTTATTTGACGTTTGCGTTGAGCATGAATATGATTTGATCATGTTTATTGCAATACGGTTATTCATTTAAAGTCAGAGAATAATTGTTGTTCTGTTTACATGAATAAAAACCTTCAAATGGTCATACACCCAATGAAAATAGTTTGTTGGATCTCGATCGTAGTGATACACATATTCATAATATTAATGCCAAAAGATGCAAAGTTAATAATGATAGTGCAACTTATTTGTGGCACTGCCGTTTTGGTCATATCGGTGTAAAGCGCATGAAGAAACTCCATAAAGATGGATTTTCGAAATCACTTGGTTATGAATCATTTGATGCTTGCGAACCATGCCTTTTGTGCAAGATGACTAAAACTCCGTTCTCCGAAACAATAGAACAAGCTACTGACTTATTGGAAATAATACATACCGATGTATGCGATCCAATGAGTGTTGATGCTCGTGGCAAGTATCGTTATTTTCTGACCTTCACAAGATGATTTGAGCAGATATGGGTATATCTACTTGATGAAACATAAGTCCGAAATAGTTGAAAGGTTCAAAGAATTTCAGAGTGAAGTGGAAAAATCATCGTAACAAGAAAATAAAGTTTCTGCGATCTGATTGCGGAGACGAATATTTGAGTTATGAGTTTGGTCTTCAATTAAAACAATGTGGAATAGTTTCACAGCTCAAGCCACCTGGAACACCACACCGTTATGGTGTGTCCGAACACCGTAACCGCACTTTATTGGATATAGTGCGATCTATGATGTCTCTTACTGATTTACCACTATTGTTTTTGGGTTATGCATTAGAGACAGTTGCATTCACGTTAAAAGGGCACCATCTAAATCCGTTGAGACGACACCATATGAACTGTGGTTTAGCAAGAAACCCAAGTTGTCGTTTCTTAAAGTTTGGGGCTGCGATGCTTATGTGAAAAAGTTTCATCCTGATAAGCTCGAACCCAAATCGGAGAAGTGTGTCTTCATAGAATACCCAAAGGAAATTGTTGGGTACACCTTCTATCACAGATCCGAAGGCAAGATATTCGTTGCTAAAAATGGATCCTTTCTAGAGAAGGAGTTTCTCTCGAAAGAAGTGAGTGGGAGGAAAGTAGAACTTGATGAGGTAACTGTACCTTCTCTCGAATTGGAAAATTGTTCATCACTGAAATCAGTTCCAGTGATTTCTACACCAATTTGTGAGGAAGCTAATGATGATGATCATGAAACTTCAGATCAAGTTACTACGTAGAACCTCGTGGGTCTTCCAGAGTACAGTCCGCACAGAGTGGTACGGTAATCCTGTTCTGGAAGTCATGTTACTAGACCATGATGAACCTACGAACTATGAGGAAGCGATGATGAGCCCAGATTCTGTAAAATGGCTTAAGGCCATGAAATCTGAGATGGGATCCATGTATGAGAACAAAGTGTGGACTTTGGTGGAGTTGCCCAATGATCGGCAAGCCATATTGTATAAATGGATCTTCAAGAGGATGACGGACGTTGATAATAGTGTTACTATCTACAAAGCTCGACTTGTCGCAAAAAGGTTTTTGACAAGTTCAAGGTGTTGACTACAATGAGATTTTCTCAACTGTAGCAATGCTTAAGTCTGTCCGAATCATGTTAGCAATTGCCACAATTTATGAAATCTGGCAAATGGATGTCAAAACTGCATTCCTTAATGGTTTTCTCAAAGAAGAGTTGTATATGATGCAACCGAAGGTTTTGTCAATCCTAAAGGTACTAACAAAATGTGCATGCTCCAAAGAATCCATCTATGGACTGGTGCAAGCATCTCGAGTTGGAATATATGCTTTGATGAGTTGATCAAAGCATATAGTTTTATCTGCACTTACAAATGAAGCCTGTATTTACAAGAAAGTGAGTGGGATCACTACATCATTTCTGATAAGTATATGTGAATGACATATTATTGATCGGAAATAATGTAGAATTATTCTGCAAAGTATAAAGGAGTGTTTGAAAGGAGTTCTTTAAAATAAAGACCTCAGTAAAGCTACTTACATATTGAGCATCAAGATCTATTGAGATAGATCAAGACGGTTGATAAGATTTTCAATGAGTACATACCTTGACAAGATTTTGAAGTAGTTCAAAATGGAACAGTCAAAGAAAGAGTTTCTTGCCTGTGTTACAAGGTGTGAAATTGAGTAAGACTCAAATCCCGACCACAGCAGGAAATAGAAAGAGAATGAAAGTCATTCCCTATGCTTCAGTCATAGGTTCTATAAAAGTATGCCATGCTATGGACCAGACCTATTGTATACTCTGCCCTGGTTTGGCAAGGGAGTACAATAGTGATCTAGGAGTAGATCATTGGACATTGGTCAAAATTATCCTTAGTGGAATAAGGATATGTTTCTCGATTATGGAGGTGACAAAAGGTTCGTCGTAAAGGGTTACGTCAATACAAATTTTGGCACTGATCCAGATGACTCTAAGTCTTAATCTGGATACATATTGAAAGTGGGAGCAATTAGCTAGAGTAGCTCCATGCAGAGCATTGTAGACATAGAATATTTGCAAAATACATACGGCTCTGAATGTGATAGACCCGTTGACTAAACTTCTCTCACAAGCAAAACATGATCATACCTTAGTACTCTTTGGGTGTTAATCACATAGCGATGTGAACTAGATTATTGACTCTAGTAAACCCTTTGGGTGTTGATCACATGACGATGTGAACTATGGGTGTTAATCACATGGTGATGTGAACTATGGGTGTTAATCACATGGTGATGTGAACTAGATTATTGACTCTAGTGCAAGTGGGAGACTGAAGGAAATATGCCCTAGAGGCAATAATAAAGTTATTATTTATTTCCTTATTTAATGATAAATGTTTATTATTCATGCTAGAATTGTATTAACCGGAAACATGATACATGTGTGAATACATAGACAAACTTAATGTCACTAGTATGCCTCTACTTGACTAGCTCATTAATCAAAGATGGTTATGTTTCCTAACCATAGACATGTGTTGTCATTTGATTAACGGGATCACATCATTAAGAGAATGATGTGATGGACTTGACCCATTCCGTTAGCCTAGCACTTGATCGTTTAGTATGTTGCTATTGCTTTCTTCATGACTTATACATGTTCCTATGACTATGAGATTATGCAACTCCCGTTTACCGGAGGAACATTTTGTGTGCTACCAAACGTCACAACGTAACTGGGTGATTATAAAGGAGCTCTACAGGTGTCTCTGAAGGTACATGTTGGGTTGGCATATTTCGAGATTAGGATTTGTCACTCCGATTGTCGGAGAGGTATCTTTGGGCCCTCTCGGTAATGCACATCACTATAAGCCTTGCAAGCAATGTGACCAATGAGTTGGTTACGGAATGATGCATTACGGAACGAGTAAAGAGACTTGCCGGTAACGAGATTGAACTAGGTATTGGATACCGACGATCGAATCTCGGGCAAGTAACATACCGATGACAAAGGGAACAACGTATGTTGTTATGCGGTTTGACCGATAAAGATCTTCGTAGAATATGTAGGAGCCAATATGAACATCCAGGTTCCGCTATTGGTTATTGACCGAGAATAGTTCTAGGTCATGTCTTAATAGTTCTCGAACCCGTAGGGTCCGCACGCTAACGTTACGATGATGCTTATATTATGAGTTTATGAGTTTTGATGTACCGAAGGAGTTCGGAGTCCCGGATGAGATCGGGGACATGATGAGGAGTCTCGAAATGGTCGAGACGTAAAGATCGATATATTGACGACTATATTCGAGTTTGGAAAGGTTCCGAGTGATTCGGGTATTTTTCGGAGTACCGGAGAGTTACGGGAATTCGCCGGGGAGTATATGGGCCTTATTGGGCCATACGGGAATAGAGGAGAGAGGCCAAAAGGAAGGAGGCCTGTGCCCCTGAGGGAGTCCTGGACTAGGGGGTGTCCGGATGGGACTTTCCTTGGCGTGGAAGGCAAGCTTGGCGATACGGATATGTAGATCTCCTACCATTGTAACCGACTCTGTGTAACCCTAGCCTCCTCCGGTGTCTATATAAACCGGAGGGCTTTAGTCCGTAGGACACAACATACATTACAACAATCATACCATAGGCTAGCTTTAGGGTTTAGCCTCCTTGATCTCGTGGTAGATCCACTCTTGTACTACCCATATCATCAATATTAATCAAGCGGGACGTGAGGGTTTTACCTCCATCGAGAGGGCCCGAACACAGGTAAAACATCGTGTCCTCGTCTCCTGTTACCATCCGCCTAGACGCACAGTTCGAGACCCCCTACCCGAGATCCGCCGGTTTTGACACAGACATTGGTGCTTTCATTGGGAGTTCCTCTGTGTCGTCACCGATTGGCTTGATGGCATCTTCAACCGACAACGCTGTCCAGGGCGAGACTTTTCTCCCCGGACAGATCTTCAGATTCGGACCGCAAGATCGCGGGCTAATTCGCTTGGCCATCTGGAGCAGATCGAAAGCTACGCCTCTGGCTGTCAGGTCAGATTCGGAAGTCTAAACTTCACGGCCGACGTCCGCGGAGACTTGATCTTCAACGGGCTCGAGCCACAGCCAAGCGCGCCGCACTGTTACGATGGGCATGATCTAGCTTTGCCGCCGAACAGTGCCTTGGTGGCCGCACACGAATCCGGATCGGCCCTTAGTCCGGAGCCGATCGCCCAGATCGAGGATCGGTGGATGGACACCACCTCGGGGGCTTCAACTTCCACGGCGATGGAGCCGAACGCTAATCTTGTCCCTCGCGAAACTCATGATTCCGAGGTGCCGGGCTCCTTGCCGGACTCCGGACCTCCCATGCCCCTATCAATCGAATCGGATGGGGCGCCAGTTATGGAATTCACCACCGCGGACATCTTCCAATACTCGCCCTTTGGCGACATCCTAAACTCGCTAAAGCATCTCTCGTTATCGGGAGAGTCCTGGCCGGACTATGGCCAGGATGGTTGGGATACGGACGACAAAGAAATTCAGAGCCCACCCATCACCCACTTTGTAGCCACTGTCGACGATCTAACCGACATGCTAGACTATGACTCCGAAGACATCGACGGAATAGACGACGATGCCGGAGACGAACAAGAACCAGCGCCTACAGGGCACGGGAGGACCACCTCGTCATATGACATATATATGGTGGATACTCTAAAAGAGAGCGATAACGAGGACCAACGGGCCGCGGCAGAAGATAACCCCGCCGACAAACAACCAAGACGGCGGCGCAGACGCCGCCCTAAGTCCCGCCTCGACAATAACAACGCTCCTAAGGACCCCGCAATACAGCAGGGCACACAAGTGGATGACGAACATGTAGATAAGCAACCGTCCGAACAGGACGAGTCTGATAATCAGTCTAGGCCTGGCGAAAACGACAGTCCGGACGATCCTATGCCGGACACGCCGCCGGAGAGTAAAAACCTTCGGAAAAGACTCGTCAACACTGCAAGAAGCTTGAAGAAGGAAAAGCGGAAGCTCAAAGCAGCGGAAGACACACTCAGGATGAGGTGGAGCAAAGTGCTCAAAACCGCGGATAAAAACGGTAATGGCCACCAATCAAAGAGCTACCCGAATCGCAAGCTGCTACCAGAATTCGACGAGGAGGCCACAGAGCCCCCACAGTCAAAAAATAAAGAGGCTGCCTGGTTGGATAGACGGCCGGATGACAGGCCAAATTCTGAAAGCGGCGCCGCACATAAACCAACTAATGAACCTGGTAGGACAGATGGCCCAGCCAGGTCCATTTACGGGCCAAAGAAGAAGGCCCCAGGAAGCAAGGCAACACGTCAAGTGTCCGAAGATAGTGGCACACCCAAATACAGGGGCGTCGCACACCCACTATGTTTCACCAATGAGGTGCTGGACCATGAATTCCCAGCAGGATTTAAACCCATAAACATAGAGGCCTACGATGGAACAACAGACCTTGGAGTCTGGATAGAAGATTATATACTACATATACAGATGGCCAGAGGAGATGATCTCCACGCCATAAAATACCTACCCCTCAAGCTCAAAGGGCCAGCCCGTCATTGGCTTAAAAGCCTCCCAGAAAACACTGTGGGAAGTTGGGAAGAGCTCGAGGACACGTTTAGAGCAAATTTTCAAGGGACTTATGTCCGCCCTCCGGATGCAGATGATCTAAGTCATATAACTCAACAGCCCGGAGAGTCAGCGCGCAAATTCTGGAACAGGTTCCTCACCAAAAAGAACCAAATAGTCGACTGTCCGGACGCCGAAGCCTTAGCAGCTTTTAAACACAATGTCCGAGACGAATGGCTTGCCAGACACCTCGGCCAAGAGAAACCAAGGACAATGTCCGCGCTAACAAGCCTCATGACCCGCTTCTGTGCGGGAGAGGATAGCTGGCTAGCAAGATGCAGCACCAGCGACCCAAGTACATCCGAGATAAGAGATGGAAACGGAAAATCACGGCGCAGAAAAGAGCGCCGGAATAAAGAGAAAAGCCCAAAGAGCATGGCAGTCAACGCCGCATTCAAAAGCTCGTAGCCAAACAACAAAACACCGCCTCTTAAGGATGACAGCGATGAGTTGTCCAACTTAAATAAGATTTTGGGTCGGATATGTCAAATCCACAGTACCCCCGGAAGGCCTGCAAACCATACCCATTGAGATTGTTGGGTTTTCAAACAGTCCGACCGACTAAACGCCGAACACAAGGGGCTCGACGCGTCAAGCGAAGACGATAAACCCCACCAGCAGAGCACCGGAAAGCAAAAGACTTTCCCACAAGAGGTCAAAGCAGTAAACTCACTTCATGTGATAATACGGAAAAATAGTGCGGCACCTTCTAAAAAGAGCCTCACACGGTCCGACCCAGCAGACCATAGAGATTGGATATCACAACCAATCACTTTCGACCACCTGGATTATTCCAGAAGCGTTCGAAACGCAGGACGGACTGCCCTGATATTGGATCCCATAATCGACGGACTACAATTTACTAAAGTCCTGATGGACGGAGGCAGCGACTTAAACCTGCTGTATTCAAACACAATCCGCAAGTTGGGGATAGACCCTACTAAAATTCGACACAGCCGCACTTCCTTCAAAGGAGTGACGCCAGGCCCTTACGCCAAGTGCACAGGCTCCCTATTACTAGAAGTTGTGTTTGGATCACCGAACAATTTTCGGCGCGAAAAACTAATCTTTCATATCGTCCCATTTAAAAGTGGATATCAAGCACTCTTGGGACGAAAGGCTTTTGTCCGTTTTAACGCCATACCGCATTACGCATCTCTTACACTCAAGATGCCCGGTCCGCGAGGCATCATTTCAGTGCGAGGGTCACTTAAAGACCCCGGACACGGATGGACAAGTCCGGCATCGGTAGGCTAGGGCTCCCTAGCCGCACACCCTTCACAAGGGCTGCGGCGATAAACAACCGCGAGTTCATACGAACCCCGCTTTACTTATTTATATTTCTTCTTTCACACATACCTTTTTTGCACGAGTTGTTTTCAAACTAAAGTTCCTCTCTTTTTACAGATGAACAACGTGCACACCCATCCAGGATAACGGCACAACGGAGACACAGGCGCAGACGTGCAGTAGGGACCCGTTGCGAGGATTATTTTCAGATTAAGACCCTGCGTAAACCTTTTTTACTGTCTCTTGTTGTTATTCTTCCTTGGTTCCTTCCTATAACCAAAGCAGAGCCTGACGTTTTGGCATCGGCCGCGTCAGAGGACCATGCCCGTACCTGGACACTAGGGGCTTAGGGCATTGTTCTGCCCATTATTATAAAGACCGAACACCTTAGGGAGTGTTCGGCGTCTCGAGTTAGGCATTATATGCATCAGCTTCGAATCATGTCTTTGGTCAAATGTTGGGTTTTCCAGGCTCCTGTGTTTTGCTGCCTTACGTTCCGTACCATCGGCTAACGCGGCACCAGGAGAACTACTGCGATTGTGCCCCGTTAATTTGGCGAGCACCTCGATGAGAAAGCTGAAAACTGACTGTCATGATATAGCGAGAGACTGGTCAACCACTCGATCAACTACCGGAATGCTTAGAATTCCCCGCTTTGACGAAGGACCATTTCCCGGTCAGGCACACACGCGCCCCGAACTCGGAGAAGTGCGGTGCCCCAAGGGGCTATATCGTAGCCCCACCCTCGAACTCCACTCGCTAAGTGAAAGTGATAAAGCATTATAGTCCGGATTGCCTCATTTGCTACGCTACCACCTCCTTAACAGGACCGAGACGTCAGATTAAGTGTGAAAACGCGCTATTTTTGCGAACACTCCTGCACCTTGTGCGTGGGGGCTGAAGCCGAAGACTGCAATCTTTCAGGTTATACAAATGTATACGCAAACGGCCGCATAGGAGAAATTCTACTACTTGGGACGCACAAGTATAAAAAGCATTTATAGCATAATCATCATTTTACAAGCTAAAACGTTCATTTGAACGTGACATTTTTTGAGCACTGCGACTCTATTACACGAGCGCCACGCATAACTTCCCGAAATAGTGCTCGGCGGGTAGCCGCTTTCATCGAACCCTGGCGGCAATAGCGGTGGCATCCATCTCTCGCCCGCGTGTCTTCACACGGCAAGAGCCATCCGCGCGCCTTCGATGCGCAGGCCGACCGCTTCATCTCCTTGATATGCGGCACCGCCCAAGAAATTGCTGCAATAAGCGAAATAGCTCGTCGCCTTGGGCCTCTCTGGCCAGACATGAGCCACGATGTCGGTCATGGCAAGTCCGGACAATCTATTTAGCTCGGCCCATTCGGCCAACCGATCGGTCAACGGAAGTGAACGGTCCGGACTATGGAATTGAGACCAAAATAGCTCTTCCGTCTTGTGATCCTTCTGGCTCCGGAAGTGCTCAACGGCATCATCCGCACTTGCCGCTAAGTCCATATACGGATCCTCCGGAACCCACAGCTGGCCAAGTTGAGCATACTTTTGACCCGTAAACCGGCAACGCAGCAGATAAGGCTTGCCAGCCACAATATCTCCAGTCTGGCGCAGCTCCTCCTTCATAGCCCGCATTGCAGAACGGGCATCCTTGGCCTCGGCGGTGGCCTTCCCCAGGTCTTCCCGCTCCGATAAGCGCTCCTTTTCAAGAGCCTCATTGCGGTCGGCAGCATCTTTTAATTTCACGGCCAATTCGGCCATCTCTTCCTTGCTTAGGCAGTGTGCAGCCTTTTCGGCTTTCAACTCCTCGGCCGCCCTTGAGGCAGCCGTGTCACTGCTTCGGGCTTGCTCCTTAGCTTGAGCAAGTTCGGCCCGAAGGCTCTCCACAGCAGCAGCACCGTCTGTATCACAGCATATAACTTATCAGAGGAGGGTTTTGACCCCCTTAATAAAGCAACTGTGGAGAACTCACTTACCTTGCGACTCGTCAAGTCGCCGGTTGACAAGTGCGATGTCCGCATCCGCCACGTCAAGTTGCCGCATTAACTCGGCAACTCCACTAGTCCGGCTAGCCCTCGGACTATCCGCCACCTGCACAGGAACGGCGACATTCATTACTTACGATTTTGATCCGCGGCACGCTGTCGTTTTCGACAACCTACCGAGTCTCAGGGGCTACTATCTATACAGGGCGCACTTTTATGCGCAAAACTGTCAAAAAAAGGGGTGCGTCATTCTTGCGTACCTCAAATCCCGCCAGCAAACTCGTAGTGGCATTGCGCAGTCCGCTCTCGGTGGACGAAATCCTTCCAATCACCGCATCAAAGCACGGTGATCTTCTGAGATGGACGCCCTCTCAAGCAGATTTTTCAGTTCTCCCGGCCGGATACTAGTGGGCGCTGAACTCTCCGGCCCCCGGACTCGGGATACCCTCCGTGGCGATACTTCAAGCTCTTTGCCCTATCTCGACGGCGCAGTGACGGAGGCGTTTCGCTCTCCATCATCTCCGGAAGAAGGTCCCCCGAAGACGAACTCATCTGAGAAGGCTGCAAATCCGAACTGCAAAATAGAAATTTCGGTTACCCATAGAAGCACAAATGAAGGTATTTTCTTAACTAATGAACTCTCCTTTTCCTACTCACGGCTCGCTGGAGGGCTGATCCTTTAGCGACGATTGTATGTCCGGATTCTCCCCGGACGCCGGACCCCCCGGTGAAGATCTCTTCCCCCGTTTAGGGGCTTTGGCCTCCGGATCTTCGGAGGCAGTCCTCTTTTCCCCTGGAAGGAGGCGAACTCTAGAAAAGCAGATAAACAGAACGTCCGGACTCTGAGCTTTTTACCTGAGAATCCGGGCGATTGCAGCTTAGGCCTGCATCCTCGGTCAATTCCGGACACGCTACTTGAGGTCCGAAGAACAACTTGTACATCTCCACGGGTGTCGCACCCATGAAGTGTTGGAGAATTCGAGGTCCCTCCGGTTGAACTCCCATAGACGGAGAGGACGGCGTTTGCAGGGCAGAAGACGCCTGATTAGCATAACCTGCATCACCACGACCAGATTGATCTCCCTCGCCTGGAGGTCTCGAATCCGGCCCTGCAATGAGGGCACGTCTTCGGACGGCCCCCAATTGAGCCCTTGGTTGACCCACGACATCAGTCGGCGTGGAGGTCCCAGGCGGAATGAAGGCGGCGGCTTTTGCTTGCTGCCCTTCGGAGCGGTGATATAGAACCACTCCTGCTGCCACAGTCTGAGTTCCTCTTGGAAGGAACCCTCGGGCCACGGGGCATCGGCCCTTCTGCTTATGGCCGCCCCGCCGCACTCCGCTTGATGCCCCCCGATCATCTTCGGCTCCACATTAAAGGTCTTCAGCCATAGGCCGAAGTGGGGAGTGACGTGGAGGAAGGCTTCGCAGACGATAATGAATGCGGAGATATGGAGGATGGACTCCGGAGCCAAGTCGTGAAAATCCAGCCCGTAGTAGAACATGAGCCCTCTCACGAAGGGGTCCGTCGGGAAGCCTAAACCCCGACGGAGGTGGGATACAAAGACAACGTACTCACCAGGCTCGGGGGTGGGCACGGCCTGCCCTTGGGCGGGCAACCTGTGCGAAATCTCGTAGGACAGGTATTTGGCCTCACGCAGCTTTAACACGTCCTCCTCCGTGACGGAGGAGGGCATCCACCGACCCTGGAGGTCGAAGCCGGACATGGCTGAGAATCCGAAGCGCTCGAATCTGAGGCTCTGGGTGTTGGAACTGGGAGCGAGGAGGAGATTCGATGCAAGATTGAAGAAAAAGAATGAGCCTTGGTCCTCTTATAAAGGGGAAAAATACCAAGAGTCGTCTCCGTGACCGTTCGGGGTTCACCTTCGATAGAGGAGGCGTGGCGACGGGCACGGTTGGGTTACCCACGCACGTATTGATGAGAATCTCGGAATAAGGGGAACACGATCTCTGCCTCGACAAGACGTGCCAATGAAACCGCCGCTAAACATCTTTGAGGTGGTATTGTAAAAACGATTCAAGTAAAAGCCTGGTAGCGGTGTGATGCCATGCCGCATAATACGTCGCAGATTGGACTTGTGTGCATTTTATTCTCTACGGTGGAATGTGGAATTTATTTTGCGAGCGGACACTATCTGGTGTTCATGATCTTCTCCGGATTACTCAAGGGAGGAACCCGCCTTGCAATGCCGAACATTATGCGCGCCGGACTTATCGTCATTGAAGCCTGGTTCAGAGGCTCTTGAGGAGTCTGGACTAGGGGTGTCCGGATAGTCGGACTATCATCGTCGCCGGACTCCAAGACTACGAAGATACAAGATTGAAGACTCCGTCCCGTGTCCGGATGGGACTTTCCTTGGCGTGGAAGGCAAGCTTGGCGATACGGATATGTAGATCTCCTACCATTGTAACCGACTCTGTGTAACCCTAGCCTCCTCCGGTGTCTATATAAACCAGAGGGATTTAGTCCTTAGGACACAACATACATTACAACAATCATACCATAGGCTAGCTTTAGGGTTTAGCCTCCTTGATCTCGTGGTAGATCCACTCTTGTACTACCCATATCATCAATATTAATCAAGCGGGGACGAGGGTTTTACCTCCATCGAGAGGGCCCGAACCTAGGTAAAACATCGTGTCCCTCGTCTCTGTTACCATCCGCCCAGACGCTGATTCGGGACCCCTACCCGAGATCTGCGGTTTGACACCGACAGCCCCCTCAGTCCGAATTGGACAAGGGCGCAGCTCCCCTTTCCTTCTTCCTCTCCCCTCTTTCCCTTCTCCTACTCCAACAAGGAGGTGGAATCCTACTAGGACTAGGGAGTCCTAGTAGGACTCCACACTTGGCGCCCCTCCTAGGGCCGGCCTCCTCCCCTTGCTCCTTTATATACGAGGCGGGGGCACCCCGACACACAAGTTGATCTACGATCGTTCCTTAGCCGTGCGGTGCCTCCTCCACCATATTCCACCTCGGTCATATCGTCGTGGAGTTTAGGCGAAGCCCCTGCCGTAGAGCATCATCATCGTCACCACGCCGTCGTGCTGACGGAACTCATCCCCGACATTTTGCTGGATCGGAGTCCGGGGATCGTCATCGAGCTGAACGTGTGCTGAACTCGGAGGTGCCGTACGTTCGGTGCTTGGATCGGTCGGATCGTGAAGACGTACGACTACATCAACCGCGTTGTCATAACGCTTCCTCTTTCGGTCTACGAGGGTACGTGGACACACTCTCCCCTCTCGTTGCTATGCATCACCATGATCTTGCGTGTGCGTAGGAATTTTTTTTGAAATTACTACGGTCCCCAACATCTAGATGTGCAACTAAGTGAGCAACCTATATGATGCAATAACAACTAGCACACATGCAAGCAAAGGATGTAAAACAATTAGGCTTGCAAAAGTAAAGGCATGAAGTAACCAAGAGTGGAGCCGGTGGAGACGAGGATGTGTTACCGGAGTTCCTTCCTTTTAAGGGGAAGTACGTCTCCGTTAGAGCGGTGTGGAGGCACAATGCTCCCCAAGAAGCCACTAGGGCCACCGTATTCTCCTCACGCCCTCACACAATGCGAGATGCCGTGATTCCACTATTGGTGCCCTTGAAGGCGGCGACCGAACCTTTACAAACAAGGTTGGGGCAATCTCCACAACAGTTTGAGGCTCCCAACAACACCACGAAGCTTCACCACAATGGAGTATGGCTTCGGGGTGACCTCAACCGTCTAGGGTGCTCAACACCCAAGAGTAGCAAGATCCACAAGGTACAAGTGGGGGGAATCAAATTTCTCTTGGTGGAAGTGTAGATCTGGGCCTTCTCAACCAATCCCGAGCAAATCAACAAGTTTGATTGGCTAGGGAGAGAGATCGGGCGAAAATGGAGCTTGGAGCAACAATGGAGCTTTGGGGGAAAGAGGTTAGTCAACTTGGAGGAAGAAGACACCTTTATATAGTGGGAGAACAATTCCAACCGTTACCCCACTGAGCAGCCCCGCACAGAGCGGTACTACCGCTAGGGCAGGGCGGTACTACCACTGAGAGCGGTACTACCGCTCCCTACCCAGCGGTACTACTGCGCTGGCAAGGAAGACAGGCCACTGGCCCCAGAGCTGTACTACCGCGGGAGTAGGAGCGGTACTACCACTTGAAGTGGTACTACCGCTTCTAGTGCCGCAAAACCCGACACGAGAAAACACCAGTCTCAAATCGAGGCGGTAGTAGCGCGGAACAGCTGCGGTACTACGGCCGAAGCCCGCGAGCAGTACTACCGCCCTGCGGAGCGGTACTACCGCTTCATGGAGGGTACTACGCTGGAGGCTTGGGTACTATCTGTAGATCAGCGGTACTACCGCTGGCACAGGTCGAAGCAGGTACGGAAGAGAAGTGGCAGCTCCACAGATGCGAAAGGAAGACGACGGGTGTGATTGGGATGTGTACGTGTTGATTCCACCCTAGTCTTACCAAAGCGGATCCCCTCTTAATAGTATGGTGACTCCTACGAAACTAGTCCACCAACAACGAAACGAAGGAGCTACACCGTCTTGAATAAAACACCGAGGGGAGGAAATCGTCTCGTGCCAATGGATGAATCTCTGAAAGAACTTAACGCACACGATTAGTCCGCAAAAGCATTGTCATCAATCACCAAAACCACTTGGGGATAAATATGCCCTTACATCGTGTGTGTGTGTGTGGGGAGGGGGAGCTTTGAATCGTGGTGTTGCTGCCCACAGGCTCCTAGAGATCCACGACTCCACTAGACATCAGGGCGGTACCATTCTCCTCATACACGGAGGAGCAGCAGGCGCCCCTCCTCACCGAGGCCGCTGCGAGGGACGATGAGTTCACACGGCAGATCGAGATGGTGCTGGCGTGATCGATCATCGACCGCGGTCCAGTGCCGCCATCTCCCGAGCCCCAACGTGGCGTTCAAATCGGGCTCCGCATGAAGGAAGAGACGACATCTCCGTTGGGCAGTCACGCCGTCCATATCACGGGTCACCACAAGGAGCAACCGCCGGCATCTTCGACGACATCCAGTGGCGCCCAATCACCATGAATAAGGAAGAGCCCTTCTTCAAGGCATCCTCCAAGCCACCCCCATGCCTCCACTACTACCTTAGTGGTCGTGGCACGTTCTCATCCTCGTCCAAGAAATGCCTCGGCGAGGCGGAGCGGCAGGAGCGTCACAATAGGGTGCGTTGGGCGGTGTACGCAGATTTTGACGGTGTGTCGACCTGGGTCCTCGCGGACCCCGTGCTTGCAGATGCCTAGGCCCTGTATCGGTCTAGGGACCACGATCAGACCGCCACTCGCCGTCGACGCTGGCTTAGCAATCAACTTATCCAAGTAGGACTGGCCAAACCTGAGCGCTTCGCTCGACTCCAAGGCAAGGACAGGTGGCGCAGGCTGAGTCCGCGGCCGCACGTCGCCGAAGGCAGCCTAGCATCTACACCAGACTAATTTGCAAATATACTTTTGGGTTATGCTTTAGTGATTGCGGCTTTTACACTGAAAAGCGCACCACTAAATATTTTGAAATGGCACCATATAAGATACGATATAGGATGTCGAACCAATTTGTCTTTTCTTAAAATTTTGGAATGAGATGCTTATATAAAGTGTATCATGGTTTTCACCCGAAGCCTTCAGTAAGGTGACAACACAGAAGTGCCGCCGCTGCTCGTCCAAAGGATCATTGTTTTCACCCGGAGCGATCTTAAAAGAGTAGTCGTGACGATGCCTTCATGGAAATCCTCAAATGCCGCAGCCGTCGGTCTGGACAAGCCAGATAGGAATCAGTACCCAGCACACCTCCCAGCCTCCAAGACCGCGAAGATCGCCTAAAACACCGACCACCACGTTGCCCACACTGCCATGATTGTTGTGTCCACACCTAAGCCGAGAGCTCCGCTTGCGAGCATCGTGGCTCTCACCAGCAAGGGTCGCCGCCCCGGCATCCTAGATCTCCCCTCCGCCGCCGCCATTGCACCCGGACACCAACAACTGGTGAAGCGGCAAAAGGCATCACCAAGAGCCCCACAGCTAGCTCCTTGGTGAGGATAGGGCCCATTCAGTCCGTACAAGGTAGGGAAAGTGGACGACGTCCGCCAACTGCGGCCACCCCAACCACCGAAGACATGGACCTCCACCACGACCAATCTAGTTTCTCCAGATTTCAGCAACGGGACTACGAGGGGGCTGCATGCCTCCCTCTCGAGTTCTCGCCCTACCACCACTAGACCACGAAGATGCCTAGAGCATCAGCCACTACCACCGACCGACAGAGCTTGCCTCCAAGCGCTGGATCGAGCCACCAGACAAACGGAGGGGAAGATCACGGTCGTCCCCCACCCGCGCCGCTGCCACCACCTACCACTACAGGGTGGCCGTCCGCGGCCCAAGCTGCCCACAGCCCGCACCGACACACAACAAAGCAAGCTGCCGCCACTCGCCCACCTGGACGCGCACCATCCACCGCCGCCGGTCACGTCAGAGCAAGTCGCCCGACCCAGGCTACAAGTAGTCCACATTACATGACAGGCAGCTGGCGCGAGATCCACTTGAACTGGTTTGGTCCGTCCCGCATGTCACCGCCTGAAGAGGCCGCCGCTCCGCAGCGCCACACGCCGTTAGGGGCCCAGTTCGCCGCCGCACCGCCGCCAAGGGCTAGTTCGCCGCCGCACCGCCGCCAGGTAGAGCCGCCACCACCCAGCACGGTGGACGTTGTGCCACCAGGCCCTGCGGCAGTCCAACGCCTCCTCGCGCTGCGCCAGCCATCAACCACGAATAGAGGGGTTAGATCCCTGCTGCCCACCAACAACCAACGTCGGTCGGCTTTGTCGCGGTGACTGTGGGGGAGAAAGGCCGGGGGAGTTGAGCGGTGGCGCGCTAGGGTTTCACCTGAATACGCTTGAGGGAGGGGGCAGGGTTGTGTTAAGAAAAAGTATTGGATACTCCCTCTGTTTTTATTTACTCTATATATTAGAGTTGACTGAAGTCAAACTTTGTAAAATTTGATCAAGTTTATCAGAAAAAGTACAAACATTTACTATAACAAAAATATATAATGTGAAAGTACATTTAATAATATATCTAATGGTATTGATTTGTTATTATATATGTCAATATTTTTGTTTATAAATTTATCAAAGTTTACAAAGGTTGACTTTGACTAAAGCTAATACACGGATTGAATAAAAACAGAGGGAGTAGTAGATTTCCAACCCATTGGCCGGGATAAGTCCAAAGTACATTCAATAATATATCTAATGGTATGATTTATTATTGTATATTATTTTCTTAAAGTTTACACAGCTTGACTTTGACTAAAGCTAATACGCGTATTAAATAAAAACAGAGGAAATAGCAGATTTCCAGCCCATTGGCCGGGATAAGTCTTAAGTTTGGACTTCATTAGATGATATGTCACATTTGAGTTAATATATGGTGCTGATATGGGTCTGTACAAAAACAATGTACTTTTCAAAGAAAAAAGATCAAAGATAACTGAATTGAAGGTGAGATAGAAGTCACACAACGAACATTCAGAGGATTCAGGGTATTGATCAGTGTAGACCCACTTTTAAGGAAAGCTGAATGTGAGACAGAAGACATCCAGTGTATCGACCATTCTTTAAGCAGATGTTTATGTAGAAGCCGGTCAGTGGCCAAGTTTGCCATGTTTTTGTCTTGATCCTGTCCACCCGAACCAGAAGAAAAAACAGTGGTCAAATTTTGTGTATGCAAAGTCTACACTGCACTCAAAATCAGAACAATTTATTTCTCATTTATTCATCGCCAAATCCGTTGACGATTACACAAGTACATAAACGACTGGGAAAGAAACACAATACAGAGATGTCACACCAGGCTCGGCAAGAACAAGACACAACTGTAGCATACTTTCAGGTTGCAAACCTCGCACACACATCAACCAAACTGGCTCCAACGCTCAGCCGGAGATCTCGATGGCCTTCACTTCAGGCTTCTTGACCTCGGCCTTGGACACGGTGACGGTGAGCACGCCGTTCTCCAGCCCGGCCTTCACCTCCTCCACCTTGGCGTCCTCCGGCAGCCGGAACCGCCGCACGAACATGCCGCTGCTGCGCTCCACGCGGTGCCACTTGTCGTTCTTGTCCTCCTTCTCCTTGGTGCGCTCGCCGCTGACGACGAGCACGTTGCCGTCCTCCACCTCCACCTTGACCTCCTCCTTCTTCACCCCTGGAAGATCGGCCTTGAAGACGTGTGCCTCAGGCGTCTCCTTCCAGTCTACACGAGCGTTGACGAACGCGGCAGTCTCGCTGTTGGTGCCTGAGATCGCCGGGACGATGGAGCGGAAGGTGTCGAAGGGGTCCGCCCAGAGGTCGGCGAAGGGGTCGAACACGTTGCTCCGCCTCACGATCGACATCGTCGGCGTTGATTGCTTCGGCTTGTGCGCTCGGAAAATTCTGTAGATCGTAGGTAGGACCGTAGGAATAGGATGTTGTGTGCTTTTGCTTGACACTGGCTTGAGTTGGGGATGGAGGGCGCTGGGACTGAGGCCAGCTACTTATAGCGTCGTCGGCTGCTGGTCTTGAAGCATCTCGGGAACTCTCCAATGGACGAGAGTTTGCTTTCTTCCTTCGGTTATCAGCCCTTGAAGGGCCTACCGTCTTCTAGAGTCTCCTACTTGCCGTTAGTGGGCCTTCTCTCTATTTTCTCTATTTCTTGTTAATAATTGTACTACTCCTCAAAAAAGGTTAATAATTGTACTGGCACCTGGGCGACTACTCTAGAATAATTGTACTGCAAAAAAAATATGTTAATAACACAGTTGTGCTTTTTGTGGAAGCAACTTTGTGCTTTCACCACAAGCAAATATGGGATTCTCGTGGAAACACAGTTTTTTTCCAAGAATACAATTTGCTTCTTGATTTTTATTTTATTTTCAAGAAGCACAATCGCGAAATCTAATATGTGCTCCATGACAAGCAAATCTGTATTTCTCGTGGAAGCATATTTTTTTTTCTAAGAAGCATAGTTGTGCTTCGCAAAACAGATTGCTCCAAAACATAAAAATAAACTTATCAAAACTGAAAAGTAAAAAAAAAACAAATATCCATCCAAAACCCGATAACGCGTACAGAAAAATAAAAAAGACCGAAATCCAGAGGAAACACCCATTACACAACACGTGACGATGACGGGGTGCATTACTCAGATGCTCGCATGGCAAGAAATTCTTTTACGGGCCGAACGAGTATACGGGCTCTGTTCTGGCCAGAAAATTGGGCCGAGCCCGTATACTCGCTAGAACTTTGCGAGCTCGCGAGATATACGGGGTCGGCTAGAGTTGCTCTTAGACAACTGCTCCCATACTCTCCTGTTCGCGGCAGCAAAAAAATACGGCTACCTCTTGCCCGCAGCTAGATTTTTCTTAGAAACTCACACAACTAGATTTTTTTAGAAACACCACCTGTAGTTTTATTTATGATCATAACATTTACAGGTACACTGATTTGGACCCAAAATCTAAGAAAATACAAAGTAACTCCTAAAACAAAGAATTGCAATGAAATCTCTTGAAAACACATTCTTTCCGATATCAATCTCTGCTCGAAGAAATACTTCAAAGACTTTGGTAAAGAGGATGCAATTCAACCGGAGCAACGACGTTGGCACTCTTTTACGCGCACGAACATTATCAATAATGGTTTTTGAAAGCTCCTTGAGTCGCCCATCCAAAAAGATGGGAAGCCTTGACCGATGAACATAGGGCCAGGGATGATCCCCTAGAAGTGCAGCCTGTCGAATTACTACAACTTCACCATGATGTCGATGAAAGATTTCACTTCCATAAAGAATCAGACTAACAAAAAAAACTTGACACAGTATAAACTCATCAGATTCGAATAATCGGATCTGCGAGGACAGAAAACTCTCTAACCTCATGGCATCACCAAAAGAACGAGAGAAAAATTATTCTTACAAAACTATGATGATGACTAGACGTTGATGAAGAATATAGAGGTCTTGAAGATCCGAGGTCCCCGTCTCTCAGCGTCAAGATGACAGCCAGAGCGAGGGGGCCTAAATTTCTCAAATTGCAGTGACGACGGCGGCGCGAGAAAACCCTCATACAGGAGTGTGCAACCGGAGGTGGGAGCCTCGAGGTAGGTTTTGCCTAGATTTTCTTAGCTAGATGGTAAGACGCTCGCCTCTGTCGATTCTCGGTTCTCATCGAACAACATATAGCTCTCTAGAGCAGGTAATTAAACCATAAATTGAAACTATGTAAAACATTTCAATGTGTTAGATAATAACGAGAAATAAGCGAGACAGAGAGACACGGATTTTTACATGGAAACCTTGCGGGAGAAAACCACGAACGCACGAAGACGCAATCACTATGATGGAGGAGTATTACAAGCACGAGACGACAGACCGTCTGAGGTGCGACTACATGGGGTATATAAGAGGGCAATACATGAGAGTCCTTGGAGGACAAGTAAATGAGTTGTACTCGTACGCGTTGACGTCAACGTAAAGGCCCACACCGGTTGTACTACGTCTAGTCCAACATGGTATAATTTGGATCACAATTTAACAATTTCCACCTTGATCCAAATTCCCTCAAGTAGTCGAAGAAAGTAGATAACTCCATCCAAATCAGTATAAACACCTTGTGCGTCAAAGTCCATAGGACTAGTGAGAAATACCAACTATGCCTGAGCAAAGCTCAAACTTATTGGTCGGAACTGGCTTTGTCATCATATCAGCAGGATCATCATGAGTACTTATCTTGCATACCTTTAAATTGCCTTCAGCAACAACATCTCAAATATAATGAAATCTGACATCAATGTGCTTTGTTCTCTCATGATACATTGGATTCTTTGTAAGATATATAGCACTTTGTCTGTCAGAAAATATGATAGGGCAAGATGAATCTCCACAAAGCTCAGAATACAAACCTCTCAACCAGATAGCTTCTTTGCATGCCTCAGAAATAGCCATATACTCGGCATCAGTAGTGGAACAAGCCACAATGGACTGCAAAGTTGCTCTCCAACTCACAGCACAACCACCAATGGTGAAAACATAACCAGTGAGTGATCTTCTCTTATCCAAATCACCAGCAAAATCAGTATCAACAAAGCCAACAAGTCCATCTCTAGTTTTCCCAAACTGTAAATAAGCATTAGAAGTACCTCGCAGGTATATGAAAATCCACTGAACTGCTTTCCAATGCTCTTTTCCAGGATTAGCCATGTATCTACTGACAACACTCAATGCATATGATAAATCCGGACGAGAACAAACCATGGCATACATAAGTGAACCAACTGCACTCGAATAGGGAACTCTAGACATGTACTCAATATCTGCATCTGACTTAGGACATAAAGCTGATGATAATTTGAAGTGTGCAGCTAACGGAGTACTTACTAGCTTGGCATTATGCATATTAAAACGACGAAGTACTTTATCAATATATCCCTTCTGACTTAGATATATTTTTCCAGACGGTCTATCTCTGGATATTTCCATGCCAAGTATTTTCTTTGCTGCACCCAAATCGATCCTTCATCTCAAATTCATTACTCAATTGCTTCTTTAGTTCATTAATCTCTGACATACTCTTTGCAGCAATAAGCATATCATCAACATAAAGGAGCAAATAAATAGTTGAACCCTTGACAGTTTTCAAATAAATGCAACTATCATAATTAGACCTTTTGAAACCTTGAGAGAGCATAAAGGTGTCAAATCTCTTGTACCACTGTCTAGGGGATTGCTTCAATCCATAAAGAGATTTCTTTAACTTACAGACAAGCTTTTCTTTTCCAGGAATAACAAAACCTTCAAGTTGTTCCATATAAATATCCTCTTCTAATTCTCCACGTAAAAATGCAGCTTTAACATCCAATTGTTCAAGATCAAAGTCATGCATGGCAACAATACTGAGTAAAGTGCGAATAGAGCCGTGCTTCACAACAGGAGAAAAGACTTCGTTATAGTCAATACCTGGAATCTGGCTATAACCTTTAGCAACCAACCTTGCTTTATATCTTGTCTCATCATTAGGAGAAACACCTTCTTTCCTCTTGAAAACCCACTTGCAACGAATAGGTTTCTTCTCTCTAGGTAATCTTACCAAATCCCAAGTGCCATTCTTTTCAAGTGATTCCATCTCGTCATGCATAGCGGTCATCCACTTATTACTATCACCAGAAATAATAGCCTCGGAATATGAAGAAGGCTCTGAATTACCTTCAATTTCTTCTGCAACAGATAAAGCAAAAGAAATAATATTGCACTCTTCAATTAGCCTGTCAGGTTTATTAGTACCCCGTCTAACTCTGTCACGTGCAAGATTCCAACTGGTTGGAACAGTAGGCTGATTTGGAGTGGGAGTGACATGTTCATTATCAACGACGGGTTCATCATGTGCAACAATTTCATTACCAGATGTATCACCTGAATCAATAACATGCTCCACCTCAACAGTAGACTCCTGGACAATAGGCTGTTGTTCACTCTCAACAGGAACATTAGTAGATGAAACATCATGTAACATAGCAGATTCATTAAAGATAACATTTATGCTAATAACAACCTTCTGGGTTTCAGGATTCCACAATTTAAAACCTTTAAAACCAGACTTATAACCAAAAAAGATGTATTTAACAGCCGTAGGCTCCAACTTTCCATTATCAACATGAGCATAAGCAGTGCAACCAAAAACTCTCAACTGTGAATAATCAGTAGGTGAACCAGACCATACCTCAATTGGATTTTTCTTATTAAGAGCAATAGATGGTGAACGATTAATGAGATAACAAGCAATGGAAGCGGCCTCAGCCCAAAAACGCCTATGCAAACCTGCATTGGACAACATGCAACGGGCTATGGAAATAATGGTCCTGTTCATACGCTCAGCAACACCGTTTTGTTGAGGAGTATAAGGAACGGTGTAATGTCTGACAATGCCTTCAGACTTGCAATAATTCTTAAATTGCTTAGAACAGAATTCCATACCATTATCAGTGCAAAGTATCTTTACCTTCTTTTCAGTTTGTCTTTCAATCATAATCTTCCACTCCTTAAAAGCTGAGAATGCTTCATATTTATGCTTCAAGAAATAAGGCAAAACTTTTCTCGAATAATCATCAATAATAGTCAGGATGTAACTTGCACCACCTAATGACTTCTTGCGAGATGGTCCCCATAAATTAGAATGAACATAATCAAGAATACCTTCAGTTGTATGGGTCGAAGTATTGAACTTCGCCCTCTTGTGCTTGCCGAAGATACAATGCTCACAAAATTTCAATTTACCAGGTTCATATCCATCAAGAAGGCCTCTCTTTTTTAACTCTGCTAAACCAAGTTCACTCATATGTGAAGACGCATATGCCAAAGGTTAGCAGCATCACAATCCGAATTCTTTGAAATAACTGGAGTAGCATTACCTGAAACGGTAGAACCTCGAAGGTAATAAAGACCATTAGTTGAACTTAAGTAACCTTTCATCACAACAAGGGAGCCTTTGGTGACCTTCAAAACACTATCTCCACCTGAATACTTGTACCCCTTTGCATCAAGGGCACTAACAGAGATAAGATTTCTCTTCATCTTCGTAATATACTGAACATCTGCCAAAGTTCTGATCATGCCATCAAACATTTTGATTCGAACGGAACCTATGCCTTCAATCTTGCATGGTGAATTATCAAAACCCAAAACGGAACCAGCAGAAGTAGTGGAATCAAAAGTATTAAACCAATCTCTATGTGGACACATATGAAAAGTGCATGCGGTGTCAAGTACCCACTCATCATTGGTCTCAGCACATCCAGCAATAACGACAAGAGCATCATCGGAACTATCATCACGAGCAACGTTAGCAGAATTTTCACCTTGTTTGTTACCTTTCCTCTTTTCCTTATTCTGCAACTTGAAACACTCTGAGATGTCATGCCCGTCTCTCTTGCAATATCTGCAATACTTCTTGTCTCTGGATTGCGACCGGCCCCTGTGGCCATTCTTACTTTTGCCTCTGTTTCCATTATTGGAGTTCTTCTCCTTTGTCCTGCCACGAACAGATAATCCCTCTGCTTGGGATGAACTTGAACCATCATGAGGCACCATTAGTTTCATCTTCTCCTTAGAGTTCAAAGCTTCATAAACTTTATTAAGTGTGAGAGTATCACGACTGTATAATATGGTGTCTTGAAAATTGGTATAAGAACTCGGCAGTGAACAAAGTAACATTAAAGAAGTATCTTCCTCTTCATACTTAACCTCCATTGCAGCTAGATCGGATATGATCTCCTTAAATTCTGAAATATGATTCAAAACATTACCTCCCTTGGGTAACCTATGCAGGAATAATTTTTGCTTCAGATGCATCTTGCTGGTGAGATCTTTAGTCATGCAAATTCCTTCCAGCTTTAACCATAGAGCGGCGGCAGTTTTCTCGCTCAAAACTTCCTGCAAAATATTATTATGCAAATGGAGTTGAATTTGTGACAAAGCCTTACAATCAATTCTTTTCTCCTCATCAGTCCAGTCCTGAATTCTATTCTTTCCAAAACTATTCAGTGCTTCATCATAGTCGGACTGTGCCAACAACGCCTGCATCTTCACTTGCCATAGGGTAAACCTTGTGTCACGGTCCAGCAGCGGAAAATCGTACTTCATGGAAGCCATGAATAGATAAATCTGTGTACACAAAGTAGTACAAGCCCGTAGAAAAATTCTTGATAGAATTAATTAATGCGGAGCGACGGAGTTGAAAAAAAGCACCTGGGAACTCTCGGTGGCTGTAGCAATTGAGAAGTAAAAAATTTGGAATAGTAATTCAGCCGTGTCTTCACGTGAGGAGTAGAGATCAATTAGATCTCGATTTGCGTGCGTGTAGCACAAGTAGTACTCACCACCGATGTGGATTCGGTCTTCACGTGGAGGAAGTGGCGGCTGGCAAATACCCAAGCCTCTATTCCAGGGAGCTTTTTCGCTCCAAGGATCGGCCACTTGGGTGAAAGTGATGGATCATGTGTAATTTTTTGTGACGCGTGGTATTAGTTTGGGACGTGGCGTGGTAGAAATGCATTGTGGATCCACCTATCTGGTACAAATTTTTTGAACTGGTGTGGCACTCGGTTTTGTTGGCTTAGCATTTTTCACTGCATGTGGGGCAGGCTAATGTGGTTGTTCTCTTTGTTTATTGGCCGTTGGATTTTGTGCGTGTCGCTGTGGGGTCTGATTCTGTTGAGTCGCTGTTGGTCCATTCATGACGTCGCTTTCTGCTGTTCACCTGCTGCCGGTCCGTTTGTTCTGTCGCTATCCCTACTCTTCTCCAGATGTGTCAGGATTAGCGAGTACGCGGTGCTGTCGTTCTTTCGAAGGGAGCGGTGCCGCCTTCCATACATGCATGCAGAGCCCAACCACCACGTCCCTCGCATGCAAACCCCCAACAATCAAGTCACTTCTAGAGCATACGTGAATCCCTCCAACAGACGCACATGCAAATCAACAGGGCACATGGGAGATAGAGGAAGTCAAACACTCTTGCACAAAACGCTATTTGCTAGCGGTGCCGCTGTCGACATTGCTTCGAGACATCGCTGATCGGGGCGGGCTCTCTCGTGTCTTCTGGAGATTTTTTCGTTTCTTTCCGTGTTTTGCTCTCTTTTTTGCCAGGCTATAAATAGGCTCCTTTGCTTCCTTCGGTGGTACTTGTGGTTTCCAGTTGCGTCTTATACATAGGTTCATTCGATGGTTTCTTCTTCGTCGAGTCGTACTGGTCCGCGTCGTCCTGGCCGGCCTTCTCGCAGGCGGGGGTCTACAGTTGGTCGGCGAGTATCAGTAAGGGCAGGGAGCTGCTGATGGCTGATGATGGACGTCAGGCTAGCTCTAGCACTGCGGCCTGTGCGTGAAAGTATATCCTTCCATAGTGAGGCTGTCGCCCTCCATGGCCGACAGCATGGTATTCACGTGCATGAA
Source organism: Aegilops speltoides (assembly GCA_021437245.1). Classification (NCBI taxonomy): domain Eukaryota; kingdom Viridiplantae; phylum Streptophyta; class Magnoliopsida; order Poales; family Poaceae; genus Aegilops; species Aegilops speltoides. The sequence goes on from CM038143.1 coordinate 17,555,914, forward strand.
CGGTGACGAGAACGACTTCTGCAATGGATTTCCTCAAGGATACGGAGGTCGTCGAGGTGCCCAACCTTTTTCTTCATCAAGGACAGCAATAACATAGGCCATTATCTCTCTTTTTCCCAATTCTTCACTTTCTCCTCTGATTCAATTCACGCCTCGCCCCGTGACCGTAGTCACAGCCTCACAGGCCACCACTTACACGAGCAGCGAGTCACCGGGAGCGACAGCGGGATGGCAGGGTGGCGGCCAAGCAGCCAGAGTTGTTGCATGGAAGACCGCCTTGCCAGTGGAGCTCACCAGCTCCGCCATGGAGCTCGGTGGCGTTTCGGAGACCCGTTCAACAACGTCGGCCTCTTCGAGCTGTCCTCGACGCCCGCCGAGCGTTGTCCCGGCTCCGCCAGCCGGCTGGTCAGTCGTGCTCTAGCGAGAGGAAGAAGGCGCATGCACGCGCCGGCGTCCTCTGGATCCACGTCGACCTCCCCTCACCATGCAGCTTGGCGAAGGAACTGCGTTAATCTTCTTCTTGATGCAAGTGGGCACCGTGTTCATACATGTCTGTGGCTCCGTGCATGGTGTTTACGTGTTATTGAGCTGGTCATCTCCCCGGCCGGTGAGCATATTTGCCTTGCAGTTCCTAAACGCACTATTTTTTGCTGTTTTCTGTAGTTTCTATACACATTTACTGCTGAACCATGGACGTCGTGCTGGCCCTTGGGCTTCCATGCAAGGCTCCGAGCAGCATTGCACGTGCCTGTCGCGGCCACGTCCCTCCAGATCACGAGCGGCGTGCAGTGGCCCCGGTGCTGGGGGAGGAAGGAACCAGTCAATCCGGACAGTGCGAGCCGGCTTGCTCGCTCCGCCATACGACACGCCCCATTGTTCGTCACCAATGCTATCAGTTCTTCGTCACCGATGACCGCGTGCTCTGCGGTAGCCTCGATGCAAGCTCGGTTCGGTGCTCAGAACGTGGCGGGAGGGACAGGGAGATTGCCGCCTTCGGGATGAGGAGGTGTGGGCAGCCGGCCGGTGGCGCGGATGCGGTGCTCGACATAATGCTGCTCAAGATGGGTCTCAAAAATACATTGCATGCTGCGTTTTTCTCACCATTTTATCTGCTGAGCAGCATTAAACTGGATGGACACAACATGAATTCGCATGTACCAGCTAATTCAGTTGGGGGATGACAAGTTCTGTTGATAGCTGTCATAAAGCAATCCAACCATTCTTGTTTCTTATTAGTTTGCCTTGAGTCATTCTAATCCTTGGTTCTCTATTTCTAGGTCAGATTCTTTTTTTTACTGCCCGCATTAATACTGAATGGACACATGGTATTACTGGGGATATGGCGAGGTACCAGTGGTGTGTGTGCGTTGCATTTTCCTTTTCAATTTGGCTATTTGGTCAAACACATGTTCTGTCCCCTTCATTGAGCGGTGATTTGTCAGGGTATGGGATGCAGCGGCAGGGATTGATTCGACTACATGCATGCTTATCTTTTTTTCATGCGTCTAATCCTTTGGTAGATCCTAGAAATGCACATCTCAATCTCACCGCCCATCGCCCCGCCGACAGCGTCAAACTCCAACAAACTTGCCCAAGCACAGGCACCACCAGGAGGGAGGCAACGGGACATTAGACTGTCGACTTAATATTATGACAAAACAATAATACACTTCTACTCATGTAATGTGCTATATTTACCTCACCGGATAAATCTATGTTCTGTTTTACTAGGCATTTATCCATGAGTGTAGTGTTTACATCTCTATGTCTGTCATGTATTCCATTGTTATTTTCTTCCAAAGAACATCACTTTTTTCTTTACATCACACCTATCTTCTATACTAAAATAATTCACTCGCAAGTTTAACTCTACAAAAAAAAGTGCCGTCATTTTTGGTCTCCCTAGAAAATTTGTTATCGCCATTATATTCTTATGACACTAACAAAAGGAGGCGAACTAGCTGTATTTTTTCCCCAAATTACACAACATACAACATTGTTACTATTAAAATGTTCCACCCTTTTTAGCCTACATCTTCCGACAATTTATACTCTAAGCAATATTTTAAACCTCAGCCTCTTTTCGGTCCATATAAGAAAACAAGGAATGGATATTCCAAAAGACGAACTTTACCCTTTTTTCGGCCCATATACAAAATAAGCACTGAATATTCCAAAAGACAAGTGTACGTTCTAAAGTAGATACTAAAAAAACCGAGCCAGTAAACAGTACATACACCCATGCCGTGTCGACGGGGCGCGGCGTGCCGCCGCGCGGGTATAGCTAGTATGCTATTGCAGCGGAACAGCGGCGGCCCTCGGGACTTCCTCTTTGGAGTAGCAGCGACCAGGCACACCCGATCTGTACAGTACCCGAGCGAAGCAGCTGTCGGTCTCGGCGAAAACGATTTGATGATCGTGTACGGCCGCGCACAGAATCAATCTGCCTTCGGATTGAAGAATCGCCACGACGCGTGCAGGTGGCGCGAACAGAAACCCTAATTCTCTCGTCTCAAAAAACTAGTATCTACACCTCAGCTCTGTATACCACTTGTTAGATAATAACGAGAAATAAACGAGACAGAGAGACACGGATTTTTACGTGGAAACTTTGCGAGAGAAAACCATGGACGCACGAAGGCGCAATCACTATGATGGAGGAGTATTACAAGCACGAGACGACAGACCATCTGAGGTGCGACTATATGGGGTATATAAGAGGGCAATACATGAGAGTCCTTGGAGGACAAGTAAATGAGTTGTACTCGTACGCGTCGACGTCAATGCAAAGGCCCACATCGGTTGTACTACGTCTAGTTCAACATGGTATAATTTGGATCACAATTTAACACAATGCAACAACAAAATGCGATCATAATCGCAACTAAGGTAACAATTAATCTAATGGTCTAATGATACCAAGTCTCAGTATGACTGGCATATTTTCTAATCTTTCTAATCTTCAAGCATGTTGCGTCCATTTTGATCTTGTGATCATCGACGACATCCGCAACATGCAACTCCAATTTCATCTTCTCCTCCTCAATTCTTTTCAATTTTTTGTTCAAGTAATTATTTTCTTCTTCAACTAAATTTAACCTCTCGAGAAGAGGGTCGGTTGGAATTTCTGGTTCACATACCTCCTAGATAAAAACATCTATGTCACGTTGGTCGGCATAATTGTCATAAATACTAAATGAAACAAATCTTTACCTAATAATAAAGCAAATTGGGTTTCTTTCGTCCGTCATGACATTTTTCAGAAAAGTCCCTCTATTTCAGTGAATTCAACCCGCGGTCCTGTTTTAAGTTAAAACGAAGCGTTTTTTTCATAGTTTACACAAAAGTCCCTGTATTTTCTTGAAATCAACCCGCAGTCCGGATTTAAGTCACACCCGAATCGTTATTTTATATTTTTCGAGAACCCCCCCTGATGTTTTAGGTAATTCATCCGCGGATCATATTTAAGTCAAACAATGTTTTTTGAAATCATCCATATCTTTTAAACCGTAACTCCGATTTAAACATGTTATATATGAAATTTGATTAAAAAAATATGTAAAATATGAATATGAGATTATTTTTACCTGTTAAGTATTTTTAAATATTATTTTGAAATATATTTAAGTCAAACAAATGATTTTCTAAATTATCCGTATCTTTTAAGCCGTAACTTTGATTTTAACATATTATATATGAAATTTTATTAGAAAAATGTGTGGAATCTAAATATGATGTTAATTTACCTGGTAAATATTTTTAAAGTATTGCTTTGGGAGCAAACTTATAATTTATAGCGTAAGATTCGTTTTCCTTTCGTACCGTCGGTGATCCGGATTGCAAATAAACACCCCACTATAACAATATAGGGAAAAGTAAATATCGATAACTCCACATGCATACCTCTGAAAAATATCGTAGGGGAAAACAACAGATTTCTCATCGCAAGAGTGAGAGAAAGCGAGCGAGAGAGAGGGGGGGGAGGGAGAGGGAGGAGAGAGGGAGAGAGAGACGCCTTAACCATATTCAAACACGTTTTTGTTTTGTTTTGTGTGAACACTGAGGCCATCGCACACGAGGGTGAGAAGGAGGATAAGCGGCAACACAAATATGATGCCTTGCAAAAATAAAGGAGATGGGCCTATTGTGGTCTTGAGTGATGGTTGTTGGGTTAAGAGCGTGTGTTATGTTTTCTCTCTCGTTGCAATACACGGGCTCTTTTGCTAGTAGTTATAAAAGATACTATATACTACATCCGAATCATAGACCACCACGTACCTCGATGTGCCGCCTCCCCGCACAAGCACGCACCACCACACCACAACAGCACAGCCACCCGCGCATCCGCACCAGGGGGCACTAGTAGAAAAGGGGGCAATGGTCCAGGCCGGTCCAGCCCATTAGTCCCGGTTCAATCCAGAACCGGGACCAATGGGGGCATCGGACCCGGTTCGTGAGCCCCGGGGCCGCCGGGCCACGTGGGCCATTGGTCCCGGTTCGTCTCGACCTATTGGTCGGTTGGTGGGACGAATCGGGACCAATGGGCCGCACTCGCCCATCACAATTGGTCCCGGTTGGTGGCTTGAACGGGATGAAGGCAAACCTTTAGTCGGTTGGTGCCACCAACGGGACCAATGGTGGTGCCTATATATACCCCCCTCGCGCAAGAGCAGAGCACACTGCTCTGTTTTTTCTGGCTGAGGGGGAGAGGGCTTGATGGTGCTCTAGCTCACCTCCTATGCACACAAGGTGTTCGATGGAATGCCCGAGCCACACTACTTAGGGTTTCTCCTCTCCAAGCTCGACCGCCAAGCTCCATTTTCCTCCATATTTGTCTAGGTTTAGCGGTCCGTCACGCCCCGTCCCGTCCCCATCTTCAACGTCGTCGATCACCCGCACCGATCTCATCGCCGGCACCACCGTGGTGAGCCTCTTGTTCTTATCTTCTTTTTGAATGGAAAAATATTCTTATTTGTATGTTTAGATAGATATATACTTGTATAATTTTCTTACTTTTATTATTGCATCTTATATAGTGCGATGGTTTTGGTATCCGCCCCGTCGGCCCTCGGCCCACATCTATGATTCGGATGTGGTATATATTATCTTTTCATAACTATTGGTTCATTTATTGTTTATGACAATTATGCCGACCAACATGACATAGATTTTATTCATCTAGGAGGTTGTTGAACCGAAATTCCAACCGACCCTATTGTCGAGAGGTTAAATTTAGTTGAAGAAGAAAACAATTTGTTAAAGGAAAAATTAGAAAAATTGAGGAGGAGAAGATGATATTGGAGTTGCATGTTGCGGATGTCGCCGATGATCACAAGATCAAGATGGATGCAATGCGCTTGAAGATTAGAAAGATTAGAAAATATGCCATTCATACCGAGGCTTGGTATCATTATGCCGTTGGATCGGTTGTTACATTGGTTGCGATTATGATCGCATTTGTTTCGCATTGAAATGTTTTACATAGTTTCAATGTATGGTTTAATTAATTTAGATGCTCTGCAGAGCTTTATGTTGTTAGATGAGAACTATGTATGTACTTTGGTTTTAATGTGATGATGAACTTCTATTAATTTGGTCACTTAATTATCTAATTCATGATGTTCTGTAATGATTTTTGACACACTTAATTATATATAGTGCACACAGATGAACCGGCAATGGATGTACGGTTAAGGGCGTGCATAATTTTCTCGAAGTGGCTGAGGCAAACAAGCAGAATGGTTTTATGTGTTGTCCATGCCCTATATGTGGGAATACGAAGTCTTACTCTGACCGGAAAATCCTCCACACCCACCTGCTTTACAAAGGTTTCATGCCACACTATAATGTTTGGACGAGGCACGGAGAAATAGGGGTTATGATGGAAGACGGCGAAGAAGAAGAGTACGATGAGAACTATGTGCCCCCTGAATACGGTGATGCTCCGAAGATCAAGAGGAACCAGACGATGTGCACGATGATCTTTGCAAGGCGAAGCTGCTGAAGATCAAGAGGAACCAGACGATGTGCCCGATGATGATGATCTCCGCCGGGTCATTGTCGATGCAAGGACGCAATGCGAAAGTCAAAAGGAGAAGCTGAAGTTCGATCGCATGCTAGAGGACCACAAAAAAGGGTTGTACCCCAATTGCGAAGATGGCAACACAAAGCTCGGTACCGTACTAGAATTGCTGCAGTGGAAGGCAGAGAATGTTGTGCCTGACAAAGGATTTGAGAAGCTATTTAAAATATTGAAGAAGAAGCTTCCAAAGGATAACGAATTGCCCGACAGTACATACGCAGCAAAGAAGGTCGTATGCCCTCTAGGATTGGAGGTGCGGAAGATACATGCATGCCCTAATGACTGCATCATCTACTGCGGTGCGTACAAGGATCTGAACGCATGCCCGGTATGCGGTGCATTACGGTATAAGATCGACGAGATGACCTCGGTGATGTTGACGGCAAGCCCCAAAGAAGAGGGTTCTGCGAAGGTGATGTGGTATGCTCCTATAATACCACGGTTGAAACGTCTGCTCGTAAACGGAGAGCATGCCAAGTTGATGCGATGGCACGGTGAGGACCGTAAGAAAGACGGAAGTTGAGAGCACCCACGACGGGTCGCAGATGGAGAAAAATCGAGAGAAAGTATGGGATGAGTTTGCAAGTGAGCCAAGGAACATATGGTTTGCTTTAAGCGCGGATGGCATTAATCCTTTCGGGAGCAGAGCAGCAATCACAGCAACTGGCCCGTGACTCTATGTATGTATAACCTTCCTCCTTGGATGTGCATGAAGCGGAAGTTCATTATGATGCCAGTTCTTATCCAAGGCCCTAAGCAACCCGGCAATGACATTGATGTGCACTTAAGGCCATTAGTTGAAGAACTTTTACAGCTGTGGAATGGAAACGGTGTACGTACGTGGGATGAGCACAAACAGGAGGAATTTAATCTAAAGGCGTTGCTGTTCGTGACCATCAACGATTGGCCCGCTCTCAGTAACCTTTCAGGACAGACAAACAAGGGATACCACGCATGCACGCACTGTTTACTTGACATCGATAGTATATACTTGGCAAGCTGCAGGAAGAATGTGTACCTGGGCCATCGTCGATTTCTTCCGACCAACCATCAATGTCGAAAGAAAGGCAAGCATTTCAAAGGCGAGGCAGATCACCGGAAGAAGCCCGCCATGCGTAGCGGTGATCACGTACTTGCTATGGTCAATGATTTACACGTAATCTTTGGAAAGGGTCCCGGCGGACTAGCTATTTCATCGTGCCCCCGTATGTCGATGAACACAAGAACAATCTGCGCTTCAAACACCCGGAGCAGTGCGACGACTGGATTACATGTTAACACATCAGGACTTTCAGCAGTTGGTTGGAAGCACGTATCAGAGGTGACAACACTGTTTGTGATGAGCTGTACTTGTTATCCAGGAGACCATCTTTGACTGTATTGATTTGGAAAGGATACGAGATAAATGGGAATACATTTTACACGATTGACCAAGATCAAAAGAGCACCAACCAAAACAGCGGTGTCCGCTTTGATGCTACAACCGAGAGGGGAAAGGACACATATTATGGTTACATAGTGGACATATGGGAACTTGACTACGGACATGATTTTAAGGTCCCTTTGTTTAAGTGCAAATGGGTCGATCTGTCAGGAGGCGGGGTACAGGTAGACCCACAGTACGAAATGACAACAGTGGATCTGAAAAATCTTGGGTACACTGACGAACCGTTCATCCTAGCCAATGATGTGGCACATGTTATCTATGTGAAGGACATGTCCAGTAGACCGAGAAAGAGAAAAGATAAGGAAGCAAATACATCATACGATGAGCCAAAGCGCCACATAGTTCTTTCGGGGAAAAGGGACATCGTGGGAGTGGAGGACAAGATGACATGTCTCAAGATTATGAAAAGTTTCATGAAATTCCTCCTTTAAAGTCAAGGCTGACCCCAGATCCCGATAAATGATGAAGATTATCCATGGTTACGGCACAATAAGCAAATTACACAAGCGAAGAAAAATGAAGACTTTCTCCATAACTATTATGATGATACCATGCCAACTTTGTAATCGCGAGTATGATACCATTGTTCGTTTTGTACATGCACATGCTATGTGTGGGTCAATTTATGATACCATGCCAACTTTCAACTTTTTCAGAGTTCATTTGAAATGCTTTAATGTCTTATGGTTCGGCCCTCGTAATAATTAAAAATAGCAACAATAAGTATTTTGTTGTAAGTAGAAACAAAATAAAATAAATAAAGCAAGAAAGAAAACAAAAAAAAAGTGTTTTCAAATTTGAAAAGTAATGGCACTAACAGAAAGTTTATAATTTTCCTAAAACTAAAAGCAAAAAGAATTAAAAAATAAAGCAAAAAACAAAAGAAAATAAATAATGCAGAAAACAAAACAAAAAAACAACAATAAGTATTTTGTTGTAAGTAGAAACAAAATAAAATAAATAAAGCAAGAAAGAAAAAAAAAAAAGTGTTTTCAAATTTGAAAAGCAATGGCACTAACAGAAAGTTTATAATTTTCCTAAAACTAAAAGCAAAAAGAATTAAAAAATAAAGCAAAAAACAAAAGAAAATAAATAATGCAGAAAACAAAACAAAAAACAACAATAAGTATTTTGTTGTAAGTAGAAACAAAATAAAATAAATAAAGCAAGAAAGAAAACAAAAAAAAGTGTTTTCAAATTTGAAAAGTAATGGCACTAACAGAAAGTTTATAATTTTCCTAAAACTAAAAGCAAAAAGAATTAAAAAATAAAGCAAAAAACAAAAGAAAATAAATAATGCAGAAAACAAAACAAAAAAATGGAAAAAAAATAAAAATAGCAACAATAAGTAAAGAAAACAAAAAACAAAAAAAAGTGCCACCTACTGGGCCCCCATGACCTGAATACGACTAGAATCCCTAATTTGGGCCAGGATTCAGGCCCGCAGAAGGCCCAGAAGGCCCATCAGGCAAAGCAGTAGCAAGTAAGCCCATAAGCCTGCAGTAGAGAGGAGTTCAAGAGGGGAGCGGCAGTGGGGCTTATAAACCACTGCGCTCCCCTCTTAACTAGCGAGGTGGGACTAAACTTTGGTCCCGATCGCAGGCAAAGACAGGCCTTTGGTCTGGTTGGTGGCACCAACCGGGACTAAAGAGGCTTTAGTCGGTTGCCACCAACCGGGACCAAAGGTCGCAGACTTCCCGCCCTTTGGGCTGCCGAAAAGAGGCCTTTGGTCCCGGTTGGTGGCACCAACCGACTAAAAGGCAGATTAGTCGGTTGGTGCCACCAACCGACCAATCTCCTGTATATAAGTAGCACTTCGCAGTTTTGCAAAGTTCATCGCCACCATTGCCCCTTCGACGACGCGCGAACACATCGACGCCGCCAGCTGCCCCGACGCCGCCGCCGCCGCCGCCGCCGCCGCCGTCGCCGTCGCCGCGCCGTCGTCGTCGCCGTCCGCTCCGAGCCCGCCGTCCTCCCCGAGCCCGCGCCCGCCGTCGTCGCTTGAGCTCCGCCGTCGCCGCCGCCCGCCCAGCCCCAGCCGAGCCCTGCCCGTCGCCGTCGCCCGCCCTGCGCCGCCACATTGTGAGCCCCTCACAAGCAATGGCTCTATTTTTCTTTCATTTTATTAGTTTTATTTTTTGTTCAATGTACATATATATATGTGTATGTATATATATTTATATATATATATATATATATATATATATATATATATATATATATATATATATATATATATATTTATGCTCTGTTTTTTCATTTTATTAGTTTAGTTTTTTGTTTATGTGTATGTAATGTTTAAAATTGTTCAGATTATGTTTTTGTTGATATATGTATTTATTGTTCATATGTGTATATGTGTATGTATGTGGCTATGTGTATGTAATGTTTAAATATTGTTCAGATTATGTTTTTGTTGATATATGTATTTATTGTTCATATGTGTATTAATGTTTTCATATATGCAAAAGATAGATTTTAAGTTAGGTTTTTTTTCTGTTCATAGATTTTTTTGTTGATATTAATTATTGTAGAATATGCAAATGTTTGTATATTCATATGAACAATGCATTAGGCAAAACCTTTGTTTTTTTCAAATTTTCTATTTGAACATTTTTTAAAACAAGCAATACTAAAAGAATGAGAGGAAAATGGAAAATAAGAAGAGGAAGAAAGGAGAAAAAGAGGAGAGGAAGAAGAGGAGAAATAAATAAGAAGAGGAAAAAGAAGAAAAAGAAGAGGAGAAGAAGAAAGGAATAGAGGAGAAAGAAGAAATTCTATTTTTTCTTCTTCTCCTCTAATCCTTTCTTCTTCTCCTCTTTTTTTTCTTCTTTTACTTCTTCTTCTTCTTCTTCTTCCTTCTTCCTTCTTCCTTTTCGTTAATTATTTTCCTTTCTCGAGGGAGAAGAAGAAAAAGAATAGGAGAAGAAGAAAGAAAGGAAAGGAGAAAGAAGAAACTTCAACATGAGGGGGTGGTACCGATACCCCCTCCCCGATAACATTATTTTCCCATGTATATGTATGTCGCGTCGTTGTCGATATAACCCCCTCTAGATACAATTGCAACACTCCCCTCGGCCCTCTCGCTCAACCAAAACTCACGAGGACACCCAAACCCTAGAGAGAAAACGATGTTGCAGGTCTCCTACGTACCCCCTCCCGCCGCGCCCCTACCCGACAAATTATACTCTCTCGAGGCCACCCAAATTTATAAAGTTAAAAGAGCGTTATCGTCGAGGCCACCCCAAACCCTTGAAGCTTTGTGTCGAGGCGACCCCAAACCCTAGAGAAGCAGCGTCGAGGCCACTAACATGATTCCTTATTGTGATTAGCTAGCTAGTTCTACGTTTGCCACTATGTACCATGTTTGAATAATAATTGACATGTTGTCAATATTTGCAGAAACTATGGAGCACTCCCGAGACGAAGAAACAGAAGCGATGTTGGGGGAAATAATTGCAAATGGAAGTGATGATGTTGCGTCATTTCTCATCGACACCGTTGGTCAGCTGGATGAAGAAGAGGGCTATGATTATGATGGCTTCGACCCATTAATGCCGGTACAAGAGGAGGACTATGTTCAAGATGGCTCCGGTGACACAATGGAGGTACAAGACGAAGGAGACCGTGCTGAATGCTCCGGTCACCGAACCGAGTCCGGCCAGGTATATATATATATTAGTTAAGCCCGTGCTGACAAGTTAATTGATGCATCCATTGTTTTGGTATATGTACACATATTAATTACTGTCGTCTTTCTTCCTTATAATTTCTAGCCCTCCGGATCGAGCACAACTTCGGTAAGGAGACGAGGCCCGAAGAAAAAGTTGAGCTCGGATGAAAAGTTTGAGATCATAGAATCGCGCCCGACGGCGAACCGATTGAATCCATCCGGACAAAGAAGGCATTTTCTGCTCAGTGCGGGGTTCTTGTTAGGGACAGGATCCCGATCAGCATCCAACAATGGTATAAGCCTGCTAAGGATGAAGACGCTGAGGTGTCTTATGTCAATGATATGCAGAAAGAAGATCTTTGGAATGAGCTGAAGGCAAATTTCACCCTACCGCCAGAGGAGGATCCGGAGAAGCCGCTTAAAGAGCAATTAATCAAGTCTTGTGCTCTTAAAAGATGGCAGGCCTAATGAGGAGGTGGAGGAAAGAGTTGAACCAGTTTGTCAAGAAAAAGAGACACCAGAATTCATCGGCAAATATGAGAAGATCAAAGATCATCGCCCGCATTTGTGGCCCACAAGACATCGGAAAAGAGTAAGAAGATGTCGGAGACAAACAAGAAAAATGCTGCGAAGAAGAAGCTTCACCATCGCACGGGTCGTGGCTACCTCAAAGCCCGCCTAAGTGGTCCAAGGCTGAGCATGATCTGCTTGAAAAGGGATCGAACCAGAGACAATGCGCTGCTGGCAGACCGTTGCGGACTTGGTTCTTCGGGCTGGCGGAACCTTGGACCTATGTGAGGCGGTGTCGATGGGACGGACGAGCAAGCGCAAACACCATTCAAGAACCTTCGACACTATATCGATGCAGCGCAGCGAGGGACGTTCCTTCCAAACAGGAGAAGGACGAGCTCACAATGGCCCTTGGGAATCCCGAGCACCCCGGACGGACACGAGGCACGCCAGCTCCCTTCCGTGGAAGGTTGGTTTTCCGGATGCGGGGGTTACAAAACCCACGAGAGGAGGAAGAAACGGAGCAGACCAAATGCAGCGTTGCTTGGAAGGGTAATGGGGCTAGAGGATCGAGAAGAGGAACGAGAAGCAGCAGATCGCAACAAACGACATGCCAAGCTTCCCCGGCTACCCCGCCATCTCGGCGGAGAAGAAGCGTTGCTTCCACCGAGCTGCTTCACCGGAGCATGTCTTGACGGCTCCTCGCCAGCTATCCGTGGATGGTATAACGAGTCTCAAAATTGCCACATTATGGCGCGATGCATGAATTTGAAGGTCAAGGCGGCTGTTGCCAAGTTTATCCTAGTGGACCCGCACAACTTATCACCGCCACCGATTCGGAATGATTTGCTAAGGTGATGGTGGATGAAATAACGGAGGATTTGAGGACCTCGGCTTGAGCACCCTACCGGTGAAGGGAGACTAGGCTGGGTTCGCTCAAGACTCCATGCCTATGGCGGAAGGAGCTCATCGACCTTCGAGGCTGGACGCCTCCGCCTCCTCCTCCTCCTCCGTGAGTCAGGCACTCCGCCTCCTCCACCGCCTCCTCCTCCGTGAGTGGCGATCGAGGGCACGCGTGGCGGCACTCCGCCTCCTCCACCGCCTCCTCCTCCGTGAGTGACGATCGGGCACGCAGCGTGGCGGCACTCCGCCTCCTCCTTCTCCGCCTCGCCAAGACAAGGGCGGAAGAGACCCGCCGCCGCCCCGACTGCTCCGACGCGTCGTACTCCTTCTCCTCCGCCTCGTAAGCAAGCACGAAAGAAGATAGACGCTGCAGCCGCTCCGTCTGCTCCGGCGTCTAGCAGCACAAGAAGAGAGAGGCAATACAGACACGGTCCACCTCTAAAGCCTGTAGAGAAGTTACGTGACGAGAGGACCAAGGAGGAAAACGATACGATCGTGCGCAGCCCAAATGAAGGAGTGCTTTGAAGGGTGAAAGCAAAGATACATCCACCTCCGGAGGAGAAGGTAGATCCGGTGAAAGCAAAGCGCACTCGATGCCCCGAGGAAACCACCAAAGTCTCCGCCGAGAACCAACTATGAGCGCATTACTGAACAGACATATCTCCAAGCCAAGCGGTCGGGAACTACTGTCAGTGATAAAAGGTCAAAAGAACAACAAGCAAAGGGGGAAAAATTGCCCAGCTCGGCGAACAAGCACAACAATCGTGCCCCCCGCTCAATGTGTCTAATCCTCCGGGGACGGTAGCCGGTTATGGCAATCTTGAAGATTACCTGCCTGACGATGTACTTCCTGATTTCACGGAGGTGGACTTATTCAGATATCTGAGTACGGAAGCCTCTCGTCAAAGATGAAAAGTCTCGACAACAATGATGCGAAGATTTCATAGTTGGTACATGAAAACCTGCAGAGAGTCTGAGGGGACGAACACTTTGTATCTGAAAATTAAAGAGGAGCACGACCTCGTTTCAAATGATGTGTTGTCTATTCCATTTGAGGAGTTCTTCGAGTTCTTCAATCAAAAGGCCCTCGATAAATTAATGGTCTTTTGCTACTGCTGTAAGTACTATTTCGTCATTAGTCTCGTATATATAGCTCGGCTCTTTCATTGCATGTATTTATAATTAATTATCCTCAATATATTATGCAGATTGAAGATCGTCGAGTGTAAAAAAAATGAAATCTATGATATTGGGTTCATTAACACAAATATCATAGATGTATTTCTGGTTAAAAACCGCGTCGAAGAGGCCGAGGACAACTTGCTACAACCATTGATCAAAAATCAAAACAAAGATACCATACTCTTTCCTTACAACGGCCCGTGAGTGTTACTGTCGTGTGCATATTCGGTTTTCCTTATTACTCGAGCGAGGTTAATGTAATTGATGAGTTATGCATGCATGCAGGTACCACTATATTCTTCTAGAGATTAAGCTTGAGCGTGGACTAGTAACCGTCTTAGACTCCAGACGGAAAGATCCCAGCACCTATGCGGACATGACTGAAATGCTCAGCAAGTAAGTTCAATCGATCATTATCACACCATATCGGCAACTTTTTGTTCATTTCCTGATATCTCAAGTAAGGGTTTGGAAACAGTTCACCGCACATGCTCCGGGACTGCCGAAGGAGCTGCGATATGTATACCCGAAAGTAAGTACTACTGGCGCGCATCTCCCGTTGATTCTATAGCTATACTTTCATCAATGCCATTTATATAATGCTTCATTATCAGTTTGATTGACCTCTATTTCTCGTAAAGTGCTTGTGGCAGGAGGAAGGGAATGATTTATGTGGATACTACGTGCGAGTTCATCCACAACGCGACTTTGAAAAACAAGCGGGCTACTCCGAAGACAATATGAAGTGCGAAGCAATATTCACAATTTCATTTTATTACACCATCATTTCTGTTGAGTTTCATTCATATATATGTATTAATTAACCCCCTTCTTCAAATTAATTAGACGTGGCAGATGCGGGATGAACTCCTATCAGCAGATCGCATGAAAGCAATTCAAGAGGAATTGGCGGGATTCTTTCTTGAACACGTCATCAGTAAAGCCGGAGAATACCATGTGGAACTTCAATTCAAATGCTAGTGGTTTGTAATTAAGAGATCTTATATAGAATGTACATGTATGTAGCCAGTAAAACTTGTTGTTCGATCAATCTCTCGGAGAAGGAGAGGTCGATCGATCACTTCTCTCGGTATGCATGACGAACTTCATCTTGAATGGTTCTCTCGATCACTTATGTATATATACTACGAAGCGTCGACCAAGCACGGACATAAGAGAGGACACTTCTCTATTAATTAGCTAGCTAACACAATATCTGAAACACCTAAATTAACCCCCAAAACCCCAACCCCTCCTTTAAAAAAAACAAAACCCCAGCCATGGAATGCAGACACGTGGATGCCTTTTGGTCCCGGTTGGAGCCACCAACCGGGACCAAAGGCCCCTCGCTGGGCTCGGCGCCTGAGGCCACGTGGAGGCACATTGGTCCCGATTAGTGTTTGAACCGGGACTAATGGGTTGAGGTATTATATAGACCCATTAGTCCCGGTTCCCAAACCGGGACTAAAGGCCCTTACGAACCGGTACTAATGGGTGGTTTTCTACTAGTGGGGCCACCGCCGGTCGCCCCAGCCGCAACCTCGCCGCGCCGCCCTGCAGAGCGCCACGCCTCCGCCCAATGCCGCCATCCCTCACCAGCGAGCACCGCGAGGAAGGCAAACGAGCCCCGCTACCACCGGCGCCGTCAGCCTTTGCCCGACGGCACACTACGGTGGCGGGGAGGGAGGGGCGGGGGGGAGGGCTGGAGGTGGCGGCGTGTGGGTTTGCCCCCCTCCCCCCACCCGCTCACGAGAGCGGGCTGGGCGAGACGAGGGGATTTTTTCGCAACTTGTTCTTTTCTGATGGGTACAGAGCTAATCTGACAAGGAGAATGAATCTTGTTATGTTGTAAATTTTTTTAATAAGAGCATTTTTATGGATTCGGGTGTGTGTGGGGGGTGGGGGGTGGGGTGGGGAGCTTTGAATCGTGGTGTTGTTGCCCATAGGCTCCTAGACATCCACAGCTCCATCAGACATCAAGGCGGAACCATTCTCCTCATACACAGAGGAGCAGCAGGCACAGACACCCCTCCTCGCCGAGGCCGCTGCAAGGGATGATGAGTTCACGCGGCAGATCGAGATGGTGCTGGAGTGGTCGATCATCGACCGCGGTCTAGTGCTGCCATATCCCGAGCACCAACGTGGCGTTCAAATCGGACGCCGCATGATGGAAGAGACGACATCTCCGTTGGGCAGTCATGCCGTCCATATCACGGGTCACCACAAGAAGCAACCGTCGGCATCTCCGACGGCAGCCAGTGGCGCCCAATCACCATGAATAAGGAAGAGCCCTTCTTCAAGGCATCCTCCAAGCCTCCCCCATGCCTCCACTACTACCTTAGTGGTCGCGGCACGTTCTCATCCTCGTCCAAGAAATGCCTTGGTGAGGCGGAGCGGTAGGAGCGTCACAACAGGGTGCGTTGGGCGGTACGCGTAGTTTGACGGTGTGTCGGCCTGGGTCCTCGCAGACCCCGCGCTTGCAGATGCCTAGGCCCTGTATCGGTCCAGGGCCCACGATCAGACCGCCAATCGTCGTCGACGCTGGCTTAGCAACAAACCTATCCAAGCAGGAGTGACCAAACCTGAGCGCTTCGCTCGACTCCAAGGCAAGGACAGGTGGCGCAGGAGGATTCCGCCGCGGCACATCGTCAAAGGCAGCCTAGCATCTACACCAGACTAATTTGCAATTATACTTTTGGGTTATGCTTTAGTGATCGCGGCTTTTACACTAAAAAGCGCACCACTAAATATGTTGAAATGGCACCATATAAGATACGGTATAGGATGTCGAACCAATTTATCTTTTCTTAAAATTTTGGAATGAGATGCGTATATAAAGTGTATCCTGGTTTTCACCCGAAGCCTTCAGTAAGGTAACGACACCGAAGCACCGCCGCTGCTCGATCCAAAGGATCATTGTTTTCACCCGGAGCGATCTTAAAAGAGTAGCCGTGACGATGCCTTCATGGACATCCTCAAATGCCGCATCCGTCGGTCTAGACAAGCCAGATAGGAATCAGTACCCAGCACACCTCCCAGCCTCCAAGACCACGAAGATCGCCTAAAACACCGACCACCACGTCGCCCACACTGTCATGATTGTTGTGTCCACACCTAAGCCGAGAGCTCCGCCCGCGAGCATCGTGGCTCTCACCACCAAGGGTTGCCGCCCCGGCATCCTAGATCTCCCCTTCACTGCCGCCATTGCACCCGAACACCAACAACTGGTGAAGCGGCAAAAGGTATCACCAAGAGCCCCACAGCTAGCTCCTTGGTGAGGACAGGGCCCATTCAGTCCGTACAGGGCAGGGAAAATGGACGACGGCCGCCAACTGCGGCCACCCCAACCACCGGAGACATGGACCTCCACCATGACCAATCTGGTTTCTCCAGATTTCAGCAACGGGACTGCGAGGGGGCTGCATGCCTCCCTCTCGGATTCTCGCCATAGCACCATTGGACCGCAAAGATGCCTAGAGCATCAGCCACTGCCACCGACCGACGGAGCTCGCCTCCAAGCGCTGGGTTGAGCCACCAGACAAACGGAGGGTAAGATCACGGTCGTCCCCCATCGCGCCGCTGCGACCACCTACCACTACGGGATGGCCGTCCGTGGCCCAAGCTGCCCAAAGCCCTCACCGACACATAACAAAGCAAGCTGCCACCACTCGCCCACCTGGATGTGCACCATCCACCGCCGCCGGTCACGTCAGAGCAGGTCGCCCGTGACCCAGGCTGCAAGTAGTCCCCACTACATGACAGGTCGCTGGCGCGAGATCCGCTTGAACTGGTCTAGTCCATCCCGCATGTCACCGCCTGAAGAGGCTGCCGCTCCGCAGCCGCCACATGCCGTTAGGGGCCCAGTTCGCTGCTGCACCGCCGCCAGGGGCTAGTTCGTCGCCGCACCGCCGCCAGGGGCTAGTTCGTCGCCGCACCGCCGCCAGGTAGAGCCGCCACCACCCAGCACGATGGACGTTGTGTTGCCAGGCCCTGTGGCAGTCCAACGCCTCCTCGCACTGCGCCAGCCATCAACCACGAATAGAGGGGTTAGATCCCTGCTGCCACCAACAACCAACGTCAACCGGCTTTGTCGTGGTGACGGTGGGGGAGAAAGGTCTGGGGAGTCGAGCGGTGGCGCGCTAGGGTTTCCCCCGAGTACGCTTGCGGGAAGGGGCAGGGTTGTGTTAAGAAAAATTATTGGATACTCCCTCTGTTCTTATTTACTCTACATATTAGAGTTAACTGAAGTCAAACTTTGTAAAGTTTGATCAAATTTATCGAAAAACGTACAAACATTTACTATAACAAATCTATATGATGTGAAAGTACATTTAATAATATATCTAATGGTATTGATTTGTTATTATATATGTTAATATTTTTGTTTATAAATTTTCTCAAAGTATACAAAGGTTGACTTTGACTAAAGCTAATACACGGATTGAATAAAAATAGAGGGAGTAGTAGATTTCCAAACCCATTGGCCGTGATAAGTCCAAAGTACATTCAATAATATATCTAATGGTATTGATTTGTTATTGTATATGCTAATATTTTTGTTTATAATTTTCTCGAAGTTTACAAAGCTTGACTTTGACTAAAGCTAATACGCGGATTAAATAAAATCAGAGGAAGTAGCAGATTTCCAACCCATTGGCCGGGATAAGTATTAAGTTTGGACTTCATTAGATGATATGTCACATTTGAGTTAATATATGGTGATGATATGGGTCTGTACAAAAAAAAATGTACTTTTCAAAGAAAAAAGATCAAAGATAACTGAAGTGAAGGTGAGATAGAAGTCACACAACGAACATTCAGAGCATTCAGGGTATTGATCAGTGTAGACCCACGATTAATGAAAGCTGAATGTGAGACAGAGGAGGACATTCAGTGTATTGTATCGATCATTCTTTAAGCCGATGCTTCTGTAGAAGAAAGCCTGTATGTGGCCAAGCTTTCGTGGCGACCTAATTCCCGCTTGCCAGGCTTGCCAAGTTGCCATGTTTCTCTTGATCCCGTCCATCAGAAACACAAGCAAAAACAGTAGTCAAATTTTGTGTATGCAAAGTCTGCACTGTACTCAAAATCAGGACAATTTATTTCTCATTTATTCATCGCCAAATCTGTTTGACGATTACACAAGTACAGACACAACAGGGAAAAGAAACGCAGTACAGAGATGCCTCGCCAGACTCGGCAAGAACAAAGACACAACTGTAGCATACTTTTAGGCTGCAGAGCTCGCACACACATGAACCAGACTGGCTCTGACCCGAAAACTCAGCCGGAGATCTCGATGGCCTTCACCTCGGGCTTTTTGACCTCGGTCTTGGGCACGGTGACGGTGAGCACCCCATTCTCCAGCCCGGCCTTGACCTCCTCCACCTTGGCGTCCTCCGGGAGGCGGAAGCGCCGCATGAACTTGCCGCTGCTGCGCTCCACGCGGTGCCACTTGTCATTCTTGTCCTCCTTCTCCTTTGTGCGCTCGCCGCTGACTACGAGCACGTTGCCGTTCTCCACCTCCACCTTGACCTCCTCCTTCTTCACGCCGGGGAGGTCGGCCTTGAAGACGTGCGCCTCCGGGGTCTCCTTCCAGTCCATGCGAGCATTGGCGAAGGCAGCCGTCTCGCTGTTGCCGCCGCCTGAGGTCGCCGGGACGAGGGAGCGGAAGGTGTCGAAGGGGTCCGCCCAGAGGTCGGCGAAGGGGTCGAACACATTGCTCCGCCTCACGATCGACATTGCCGGTGTTGCTTTGGTATGTAGCTCGGGGGTGAATCTGTATCAGATCGTAGGTAGGATGCTGTCTGCTTTTGCTTGACGCTGATTTGAGTTGGGACTTGGATGTGGAGGGCGATGGGAGGCCAGGTATACTTATAGCGTCGCAGTTGCTGCTCTTGAAGCATCTCGAGTACCCTGCAGTGGACGAGCGTTTGGTTATGTTCCTTTTTTCAGCTCGTTCTCCTTGTTTCTATTTTCGGCTCATGAAGGTGCTACTGTGTTCCAGAGTACTCTCATGCTTTGGTGTTAGTGGGCCTTTTCTCTTTGTCCAGCACCCCGGCGAGTACTCTAGAATGTGATGGGGAACTCGAGAAAGTCCTCGGGAGCGCACCAAGCATACGACTCGCACCGGAGGAGCTGAGATCAACCGAGACGCTATGATCCAAATCGAACACACCGTCACTCTAACTTCACGTCCTTTACATGATTTTTTGAAATAGAGTCAAATCTTTTGTCAGGTTTAAGAGGAACTCTAGTCTATCCCTGAAAAATAAAGAAATATCCGACCAAGTAAAACTTATGTAGTAAATTTACTCCACTTACTTTTGACCGGACCTAACCGATCTTCTAAATTTTGTGGAGTAAAACTTACAATTAACTTACAATTTTGTGGAGTAAAACTTGGTGAGGATAGGGCCTAGTCGGTCCGTACAAGGCAGGGCAAGTGGACGATGGCCACCAACTCCAGCCACCCCAACCACCGGAGACCCGGACCTCCGCCATGACCAATCTAGTTTCTCCAGATTTCAGCAACTGGACTGCCAGGGGGATCCCTGCCTCCCTCTCGGATTTGCCCCCACCACCACTGGGTCGTCAAAGATGCCTAGAGCATCAGCCACTGCCACCGACCGACGGAGCTCGCATCCAGGCGCTGGGTCGGGCCACCAGACGAACGGAGGGGAAGATCACGGCTGTCCCCATCCCCCACCGCGCCGCTGCCACCACCTACAACTACAGGATGGCCGTCCACGGCCCAAGCCGCCCACAGCCCGCGCCAACACACGTCAAAGCAAGCCGCCGCCACTCGCCCAACTGGATTCACACCATCCACCGCCGCCGGCCACGTCAGAGCAGGTCGCCCGTGACCCAGGCCGCAAGCAGTCCCCACTACATGACACAGGATGCCGGCGCGAGATCGGCTTGATCTTGTATGGTCCATCCCGCGTGTCACCTCCTGAAAGAGGTCGCCGCTCTGCAGCCGCCGCACGACGTTAGGGGCCCAGTTCGCCCCCGCACCGCCACCAGGGGCTAGTTCGCCGCCGCACCGCCGCCAGGTAGAGCCGCCACCACCCAACACTGTGGACGTTGTGCCGCCGGGCCCTGCGGCAGTCCAACGCCTCCTCGCGTCACGTCGTCCCGCGCCAGCCGCCAACCGCGAATAGAGGGGTCAGATCCCGGCTGCCACCAACATCGACTGGGCTTTGTCGCGGTGACGGTGGGGGAGAAAGGCTGGGGGAGTAGAGCGGTGGCGCGCGAGGGTTCCCTCGAGTACGCTTGCGGGAGGGGGCAGGGTTGTCTTAAGAAAGATTACTGGATACTCCCTCCGTTTTTATTTACTCTACATATTAGAGTCGACTGAAATCAAACTTCGTAAAGTTTTCACCAAGTTTATAGAAAAAAGTGCAAACATTTACTGTAATAAATCTATATGATGTGAAAGTACATTCAATATTACATCTAATGGTATTGATTTGTTATTCTATATGTTAATATTTTTGTTTATAAATTTTTTGAAGTTTACAAAGCTTGACTTTGACTAAAGCTAATACGCAGACTAAATAAAAACGGAGATAGTAGTAGATTTCCAACCTACTGGCCGGGATAAGTCTTAAGTTTGGACTTCATTAGATGATATGACACGTTTGAGTTAATATGTGTGATGATATGGGTGTGTGTACCAAAAAAAGTATTTTTCAAAGGAAAAAGATCAAAGAAAACTGAAGGTATTTCTCAAGAAAGAAGAAAGAAAACTGAAGGTGAGATAGAAGACACTTTTAAGGAAAGCTGAATGCGAGACAGAAGACATCCAGTGTGTCGACCATTCTTTAAGCAGATATTTCTGTAGAAGAAAGCCTGTTCGATAAGCATAGATGGGCTTTTTACTGGAATACGGCAAACAATAGGCGCAAATATAGATTTGTCAAATGGAAACTTATGTGCATACCCAAAAACCTTGGGGGGTTGGGCATTATTAACACTGCCATCATGAATAAGTGCCTCTTAATTAAATGATGGTGGAAGATTATGACTACTGGGGTTGGATCCTTACGGTTCTCCATCCTCAAAGCTAAGTATTTCCCTCGCTCCACTCCGTTGTTCGCCCCTGGTCGCGGTGGCTCTCAATTCTGGAAAGATGTGGTTAGAATTAGACCTCTGTTTCTGGATAATGTTAAGTTTGTTGTCGGGGATGGCTCGCCTGTTCGCTTCTGGCTTGACTGGTGGTGTGGAGGCTCACTGCTCTCAATGAGTTTTCCCACCCTCTTTTCTTATTTGCCCTAACCCGAATATCTCCATTACCGAGCTATCGGCCAATAACTGGGACCTGGCATTCCGACGTTCCCTCTCTCCTGAAGAGTTCGAAGAATGGAAAAGGCTCTCTGCTCTCTTCCCTATGCTCTCGGAGATAGTGGACTCGATGGTGTGGCCCCACACCTCTTCTGGTCGTTTTTCGGTTAAGTCTCTTTATTCTAGGCTTATTCGTGGATCTCCCACCAACAGATTCTCTCATGTTTGGCAGGCTCGTATTCCCCCGAAAATCAAGATTTTCCTTTGGCAAGCTTTTAGAGGCCGTCTGCCAGCGGCGGACCAAATTCGTAAAAGGAATGGTTCGGGATCGGAATTTTGTGCCCTCTGTGGCGCGTTGGAGAACACGAATCATATTTTTTTTCAATGTGTTTTGACCAAGTTGGTCTGGAGCTATGTGAGATCTTGGCTCCAGGTCCCTGGGACCCCTCATCCTTCTCTGAACTCCGCGCCCTTGCTAACCCTTTGAGTGGAGCCACTACAAGGGTATTTTAGGTTGGTCTTGAAGCGATTTGCTGGTTTCTGTGGACCATTAGGAATAAGTTTTTCATCGAGCATGTTTTTCTTACTAAACCTGCTGACTGCTTATTTAAATCATGTATATTCTTGCAGTAGTGGAGATCATTGACTAGGACGGAGGACCATGATGCTCTTGATCTCCTGATTTCTAAAGTGTCGGCCTCAGACAGAAGCATGTTGCTTAGTTGTGTTTTGCGGTGCCTCGACTAGTTGTTGGCTAGGTCGCTTTCACTCTTTCCGGCCTGCATGCCGTGTGCTGGCATGAATGCCATGTATCTCCCCTTTCATACTTCATACTTCAGGGCTACTTTGTGTTTGTGCTTGTTTGGTTGGTTGTTTTCCCATGCTTGACTCTGCCGGTGGCTTTATTTATAGGATGCGTCTAGCGAGCGCCCGACTGCCCGCTAGCGCTCCATGGCGTCCTTCTCCTTTTAGTAAGTTTTTGTCCCCATCCAATAAATTAGGAAAGAATCTGTTGTATTGGCTACAAAAAAGCAGCATGCAACGAAACATCCATCCAACAGGTGTGAAAGCATTTATTTTGAAGCTCAACTTCTTTTGAAAAGACGTAACTTTTGAATGGAACATCGAAATTAAGATCCGCTTTCACCGTAGGAATCCTCGTGACGTGCTCTTCGAAACTAGATCCCGCATGGGTATGGTTCGACAAAAAAAATTGTGTGCAATTTTGTCCCCGTTTTGTGCAATTGACTAGCTGTCGATGTTCAACTATCTGATAGAGATATGCAACTTTTCTCCCACACCGTATTCGTGCAGTTTTCAATTATGGTACCTACCTCCACGCCCAAACTACCTCCTTCTAGTGAGATGTGCAACTTTGTTTGTTGCCCATGCCAACTGCATAGTAGTTGATGTGCAACTTTCCCCGCCCGTGGATATGATTCGCTGTTTGCCGCATCAGCCAGCAGCCTAACAGTGATTGTGCAACTTTGGATACTGCCACGACCAACTGTCTAACAGTGATATGCAACTTTCTCTCGTACCCCCATGGATGTGTAGTTTCCCTGCTAGCACCCGACCCAAACCACCCCTGCTAGTGAGATTTGCAACAACACTCTGTTTATGTGCAACTTTTTACTACCCTCATAAATGCCAAATTTTCACTATTCAACTGTCTCTACCTGTGAGATGTGCAACTTCGTATGTTGCCCTGACCAACTACCTAGCAGACTATGTGCAACTATGTTTATCGCCCCCGCCAACTGAAAATACATGTCCACAAATAGGGAGGGGAAGGAGTTGCACGTTGACTAATAGGCAGTTGGCTTGAACAATAGACTAAGTTGCACATATCGCTTGCAGGGGGAGGTGGGGGTAGGGTGCCAACACTAAATAAGATGCACATCCACTACTAGGTAGTTGGTCAGGGACGGTAGAGTAATTGCACATCAAAGTTGTAATGGTTGCTAGATTGCAATCTCATAGAAATTGGATCATGCAGATCCAAAAATTGGTTTTCGCAAAAAGTTGCACAATGTCGTACTAAAGTTGCACAACACAGTACTAAAGTTGCACCATATAGCATCAAAGATGGCATCAAAAAAAAATCGTCAAAACATACTCATGCGGAATCTAGTTTCAAAGATCTCGTCATGAGGAATCCAAGGGTGAAGACGGATCTGAATTCCGACGCGTGGTTTGAAAGATATGACTTTTCAAAAATTTAAAATCAGAAATAAATACACCTGGATCCGTTGTTTTCGGAATGAAGTAATCAGTGTGAACGCATTTAATACTAACAACCACATGCACTAGAAGACAAAAAAATTTAACAATGACATGCATGTGAAACTGACCGCTCCATTCAACCAAATAGTGCGTATGCACTTTTTAGATTTTAGGTTATTTATAAAATGGGGCGTATGCCTTTTCTTTAAAAAATAATAAAAGAAAGCATGTCAGTGGTTAGATTTTAGGTTATCTTCTTTCAAATTTTGGGTACGCAAAGTCTGCACTGCACACTCAAAATCAGAACAATTTGTTTCTCATTTATTCATCGCCAAATCTGTTTGACGATTACACGGGAGAAGAAACGCAATACAAGTACAGACGCCTCACCAGACTCGATCAGCAAGAACAAGACACATTTGTAGCATACTTTTAGGTTGCAGAGCTCGCACACACATGAACCAGACATGCTCTGACCCGAATACTCAGCCGGAGATCTGGATGGCCTTCACCTCGGGCTTCTTGACCTGGGCCTTGGGCACGGTGACGGTGAGCACCCCGTTCTCCAGCACGGCCTTCACCTCCTCCACCTTGGCGTCCTCCGGCAGGCGGAAGCGCCGCACGAACTTGCCGCTGCTGCGCTCCACGCGGTGCCACTTGTCGTTCTTGTCCTCCTTCTCCCTGCTCCGCTCGCCGCTGACGACGAGCACGTTGCCGTCCTCCACCTCCACCTTGACCTCCTCCTTCTTTACGCCGGGGAGGTCGGCCTTGAAGACGTGCGCCTCGGGGGTCTCCTTCCAGTCCACGCGAGCATTGGCGAACGCGGCCGTCTCGCTGTTGCCGCCAGAGATCGCCGGGACGAGGGAGCGGAAGGTGTCGAAGGGGTCCGCCCAGAGGTCGGCGAAGGGGTCGAACACGTTGCTCCGCCTCACGATCGACATTGCCGGTGTTGATTGCTTCGGCTTGTGCGCTCGGGGAAGATTCTGTGTATTGGATCGTAGGTAGGAATGAGATGTTGTTCGCTTTTGCTTGAGTTGGGATGGAGGGCGATGGGACTCAGGCCAGGTACTTATACCATCGCCGGGTGATGCTCTTGAACCGTCTCGAGGTCTCTCCACTGGATGAGAGTTTGGTGGTACTTTATCGCTTTCCAGCTGGACCGTGAGCTTCGCTTTCCTTCTATTTTCGGCCCAGGAAGGAACCACCGTGTTCTAGTGCCTTCTCCTTTATATTGCTTTGTAGGCACACGTACTCTGGAATCTGATGGGGCCTTTTCTAGAAGAAGACATGGAGAACTCGAGACGCC
Organism: Aegilops speltoides; assembly: GCA_021437245.1. Classification (NCBI taxonomy): domain Eukaryota; kingdom Viridiplantae; phylum Streptophyta; class Magnoliopsida; order Poales; family Poaceae; genus Aegilops; species Aegilops speltoides. Next base: position 17,581,529 of record CM038143.1, read on the forward strand.
TCATGAACACACCGAGCATACGACTCGCACGGAGCTGACACCAACCGAGAAGAGCACCGATCAAAGACCAGAGCTATGATCCAAATCAAACACTCACAGTCACTTGTCAGCGCACATATCCAACGTTCGACAGTTCACACACAGTGAGAGAAGACGACAGAAATAAGCTCTGTTCGTTTGCTGCAGTTGTTGTGTGCATGCTGCCGTCATTTCTTTGAAGTTGCGTATTATGTAATGCTTACAAGTACTAGGCTCCCAAGAAATAGAGGCCTAGCAGAGCTCTGAACTTTTTTTTTCTCTTACAATGAACCCTGCATTGTAAAGGTCACATCACGTCATGGGTCCCGCATAACATTGTCGGAACAAACATTCTATTTAAACATTTTAATAATTTTAATAAAAGCAGTCAAGAATCTTATTTTTTTGTGGATTTTTGAAAATGTTCACAAAATTGTTTCAAAGCACTCACGATTAATACAATGTTTTCACATCTTCAAAATAATCATGAATTCTAGAAAATTGTTCATGAGGTTTAGAATTGATCAAGATTTTTTAAATGGTCATTAATTCTAAAAAATGTTTGTGGCTTAATTTTTTTGTAAATTTAACAACTGTTCACTAAAATGAAAACCCCTTCATGGATATTTTTTTTTGAAAAACAATGTGCACAGTTTTGAAGAAACATTTATAAATTTGAAAAATATTAGAATTTAAATTATGTCCATAATTTTGAAAAATAGTCATGAATTATTTCCGTTTGTACTTTTTTACTCCTTTTCTGTGTGATTATATTGGGAAAATATGAAAAGGTTTAAGACTAGCGTAAAAGTAAGAAATCAACTTTTCGAGAAACTAACATGTCCACTTAGCTCAATCATTATTTTGTTTTACAGATTTGGTGGCCATTTTCCAATTTGTTAGCCATTTTATGCTTCTTGCCAACACCTATTCTAGTGATATTTTTTTAAGAAAAACTTCCAGCGATCCTGTTTGGTTCGATTGGATAAAAAAATTGCTCCAAAATAGGTTGCAAATACTCCCTCCGTCCGGAAATACTTGTCATCAAAATGGATAAAAGAATATGTATCTAGACGTATTTTAATTCTAGATACATTCTTTTTTATTCATTTTGATGACAAGTATTTTCGGACGGAGGGAGTATGAATTTTATGGAAAGTCTCTAAGCCAAATTTTGGGAAGGAGGGAATGCCATTTTTCTCTTGATCCTATTCCTATCCATCCCAACTGCAAGCAAAAAAAGGTCAAATTTTGTGTATGCAAAATCTGCGCGGTACTCGAAATCAGAACAATTTTTTTCTCATTTATTCATCGCCAAATCTGTTGGCGATTATACAAGTACAGAAACGACCGGGGAAAGAAACACAATACAGAGATGTCACACCAGGCTCGGCAAGAACAAGACACAGCTGTAGCATACTTTAGGTTGCAGAGTTCGCACACACATCGACCAAACTGGCTCCAACGCTCAGCCGGAGATCTCAATGGCCTTCACCTCGGGCTTCTTGACCTGGGCCTTGGGCACGGTGACGGTGAGCACCCCGTTCTCCAGCCCGGCCTTCACGTCCTCCATCTTGGTGTCCTCCGGCAAGCGGAACCGCCGCACGAACTTGCCGCTGCTGCGCTCCACATGGTGCCATTTGTCGTTCTTGTCCTCCTCCTTTGTGCGCTCGCCGCTGACGACGAGCACGTTGCCGTCCTCCACCTCCACCTTGACCTCCTCCTTCTTCACGCTAGGGAGGTCGGCCTTGAAGACGTGCGCCTCAGGCGTCTCTTTCCAGTCCACGCGGGCGTTGGCGAACGCGTCTGTCTCATTGTTGCCGCCTGAGATCGCCGGGATGATGGAGCGAAGGTGTCAAAGGGGTCCGCCTAGAGGTCGGCGAAGGGGTCGAACACGTTTCTCCGCCTCACGATCAACATCGTCGGCGTTGATTGCTTCGGCTTGTGCGCTCGGAAAATTCTGTGGATGTTGTCTGCTTTTGCTTGAAACTGATTTGAGTTGGGATGGAGGGCGATGGGAGGCGGTACTTATAGCGTCGCAGGTGCTGCTCTTGAAGCATCTCGACTAATGGTCTTTATTAAGTTCGAAAGGTGACTTAAGTTCGACCAATGGTCTTTATTACCTTCGAGGTTTTGCTATTTCAGGTAACGCTACTCCAGTTATTTCAAAGAATTCTGGTTGTGATAATGCTAACCTTTGGCATATGCATCTTGAACATATGAGTGAACTTGGTTTAGCAGCGTTAAACAAGAGAGGTCTTCTTGATGGATATGACCCTGGTAAATTGAAATTTTGTGAGCATTGTATTTTCGGAAAGCAGAAGAGGGTAAAGTTCAACACTTCGACTCATACAACTGAAGGTATTCTTGATTATGTGCATTCTGATTTATGAGACCATCTCGCAGAAAGTCACTAGGTGGTGCTAGTTACATGCTGACAATTATTGATGATTATTCGAGAAAAGTTTGGCCTTATTTCTTGAAGCATAAATATGAAGCATTCTCAGCATTTAAGGAGTGGAATATTATGATTGAGAGGCAAACTGAAAGGAAGGTAAAAATACTTCGCACTGATAATGGTATGGAATTCTGTTCTAAGCAATTTAAGAATCATTGCAAGTCTGAAGGCATTGTCAGGCATTACACCGTTCCTTATACTCAACAAAACGGTGTTGCTGAGCGTATGAACAGGACCATTATTTCCAGAGCCCGTTGCATGTTGTCCAATGCAGGTTTGCATAGGCGTTTTTGGGCTGAGGCCACTTCCACTGCTTGTTATCTCATTAACCATTCACCATCTATTGCTCTTAATAAGAAAACTCCAATTGAGGTATGGTCTGGTTCACCTGCTGATTATTCACAGTTGAGAGTTTTTGGTTGCACTGCTTATGCTCATGTTGATAATGGCAAGTTGGAGCCTAGGCCTGTTAAGTGCATCTTTCTTGGTTATAAATCTGGTGTTAAATGTTTTAAATTGTGGAATCCTGAAACCCAGAAGGTGGTTATTAGCAGAAATATTATCTTTAATGAATCTACTATGTTACATGATGTTCCATCTATTAATGTTCTTGTTGAGAGTGAACAGCAGCCTACTATTCAGCAGCCTATTGTTCAGGTGGAGCATGTTATTGAAACAGGTGATACATCTGGTAATGAAATTATTGATGCACATGATGAACCCGTCGTTGATGATGAACATGTCACTCACACTCCAAATCAGCCTATTGTTTCACCTAGTTGGAATATTGCACGTGACTGAGTTAGGCGGGGCACTAATAAACCTGACAAAGTTAATTGAAGAGTGCAATATTGTTTCTTTTGCTTTATGTGTTGCGAGAAGAAGTTGAAGGTAATTATGAGCCTTCTTCATATTTCGAGACTATTATTTCTGGTGATAGTAACAGGTGGATGACCGCTATGCATGATAAGATGGAATCACTTGAAAAGAATGACACTTGGGGTTTAGTAAGATTACCTAGAGAGAAGAAACCTATTCGTTGCAAGTGGGTCTTCAAGAGGAAAGAAGGTGTTTCTCCTAATGATGAGACAAGATATAAAGCAATGTTAGTTGCTAAAGGTTATATCCAGATTCTTGGTATTGACTATAACAAAGTTTTTTCTCCTGTTGTGAAGCATAGCTTTATTCACACTTTACTCAGTATTGTTGCCATGCATGATTTTGAGCTTGAACAATTGGATGTTAAAACTGCATTTTTACATGGAGAATTAGAAGAGGATATTTATATGGAACAACCTGAAGGTTTTGTTATTCCTAGAAAATAAAAGCTTGTCTGTAAGTTAAAATAATCTCTTTATGGATTGAAGCAATCCCCTAGACAGTGGTACAAGAGATTTGACACCTTTATGCTCTCTCAAGGTTTTAAAAGGTCCAATTATGATAGTTGTGTTTATTTGAAAACTGTCGATGGTTCAACTATTTATTTGCTCCTTTATGTTGATGATATGCTTATTGCTGCAAAGAGTATGTCAGAGATTAATGAACTAAAGAAGCAATTGAGTAATGAATTTGAGATGAAGGATTTGGGTCCAGCAAAGAAAATTCTTGGCATGGAAATATCCAGAGATAGACCATCTGGAAAAGTATATCTAAGTCAGAAGGGATATATTGATAAAGTTCTTTGTCGTTTTAATATGCATAATGCCAAGCCGGTGAGTACACCGTTAGCTGCACACTTCAAATTGTCATCAGCTTTATGTCCTAAGTCAGATTCCGATATTGAGTACGTGTCTAGAGTTCCCTATTCAAGTGCAGTTGGTTCACTTATGTATGCCATGGTTTGTTCTCGTCCGAATTTATCTGATGCATTGAGTGTTGTCAGTAGATACATGGCTAATCCTGGAAAAGAGCATTGGAAAGCAGTTCAGTGGATTTTCAGATACCCGCAAGGTACTTCTAATGCTTATTTACAGTTTGGGAAAACTGGAGATGGACTTGTTGGTTTTGTTGATTCTGATTTTGCTGGTGATTTGGATAAGAGAAGATCACTCACAGGTTATGTTTTCACCATTGGTGGTTGTTCCGTGAGTTGGAGAGCAACTTTGCAGTCTATTGTGGCTTGTTCCACTACTGATGCCGAGTATATGGCTATTTCTGAGGCATGCAAAGAAGCTATCTGGTTGAAAGGTTTATACACTGAGCTTTGTGGAGATTCATCTTGCCCTACCATATTTAGTGACAGTCAAAGTGCTATATATTTTACCAAGAATCCAATGTACCATGAGAGAACAAAGCACATTGATGTCAAATATCACTATATTCGAGATGTTGTTGCTGAAGGTGATTTGAAGGTATGCAAGATAAGTACTCATGATAATCCTGCTGATAGGATGATAAAGCCAGTTTCGACCAATAAGTTTGAGCTTTGCTCAGGCTTAGTTGGTATTTCTCATTAGTCCTATGGACTTTGACGCATAAGGTGTTTATGCTGATTTGGATGGAGTTATTTAATTTCTTCGACTACTTGAGGGAATTTGGATCAAGGTGGAGATTGTTAAATTGTGATCCAAATTATATCATATTGGACTAGACGTAGTACATATGGTGTGGGCCTTTGCGTTGGTACCAACGCGTATGAGTAGAGCTCGTTTACTTGTCCTCCAAGGACTCTCACTACAGGAAAAATGGTGTGTAGAGACATTCATTTTCATAGCTAGAGACGCGTTATTTCATCTCTAGGTAAAAATAGAGACGATTTAGTAAAGCGTCTTTGGAGCGTCTCCTTACGGACCGTCTCAAAATAGATAGACACGCTTTGTTAGCGTGTCTACATGGTATGAGGCGCTATATTGAGACGTTCAAAATCGTCTCTACAAAAATGCAGACGTTCTATTACACGCCCGTATCACGCCTCTACTCATGTGGGCCCATTGCTTATAGACGCTATGTTCGTCTCTAAATATGAATACGTTTTCTTTGTGGCTATGGAATATTTTACATTAATCATTTTTTGATTATGAATTTTATTTTGTATTCCCCATTTCAAATTCGGTTACCTTAATATGATAGGGATGCATGTGCAAATTGATCACATATCACAATAAAAAGGAATCAACCCACATCACCAATTGCATTCACAAGCAATCCATTCTCACAATTAGCATCCTTTGTAATAAATCTAGGAACAAATACATACGTTTGTGTATGGAGTTCACAACTGAATCAAATCAGACATTCGCACGAAAGATGTAAATAATTAAGAGAATATACTACAAACTAGAACTAAGCTTTCCATACATTATACGTAATATGTGTTCATTTAAAGACTAATTCTTGCGTAGTTGCTGCTTGCCCCTGCAATGTGTTCCAATTCTAAATTCTCAGCTACCCTGAAAGAAAAAATTTAACAGAGAGAAGTTTAGAACATAAGCTTTTGGATTAGAGCAAGATAAAATGTTCTTTGATAAAACTATGAGAGATGTACCGTACAAATGTTTTGAGGTTGACTAGGAGCAGCAATGTCTTAGGTTGTGTTGGAGTGGTCAGCTTTGGCTTTTTGACCTAAAAAACCAAGATACTTCACCAAACATAATGCCTACAAATGTATTTTCTTGATGAGCTTAGTGACATGGGAAGTTATACACTCGATTCAATACCACCTTGCCTGGTCGCATTGCTGTTTCAAGCATGAGCATTTTCTGATTCTTGACCACCATCTGCTTTCTACATTTGAGGTTCAGCTCAACTGTAAGTAAATTTATACTCCCTCCATCCCAATATAAGTGTCTCCACTTTGTACTAAATTCAATAGTTCCACAACACCATAAATTTCACCAGTCTTAAATACTTGATGACCGCAAGGTGCACAATATGAATATTTCACACCCTAAGCTATATACCATGATATAAAATATGCATTGAAAATACATTAGTATGCAGTACTAGAACATCAAGAAAAATTCTCTATGGGTCCATCAGATATAAGGCATTTTGCTATGAGAACATTCAATTTGCTCTCTGATAAAAGGCATTTTGCTATCACCCGACCTCGCTAGTGAAAGCAATCATATGGGTCATTAGCAATTTCATTTCTATATTGCTGGCAAATGTACTCAACTCTTAGACAAATATATTCACAAAAACTAAAGCTGCTGATGGATACATAAAAACCCGCCAACCATTTTAGAATGATTTTGGGACAACGACTGTCAAATCATTAAGCCACATGTCCCACGGATCACAACAATGAGTAGCCCTAATATTGGATAGGAAAAAGCATGTGCTCATAACAAAGGATCAATAAAAGCACTCAACTGTCATATCCCAATACTTTGAGTATTTCTTGCAAAATTAAATATAAACAGTACTGCTAAAAATATAAAATCGATGTGCCAATATCTCCTACAAAGATCGAAAGGGGAAATCGGTAGAGAAAATTTAAGTGGTTCTGGAGTAAGAAAAAAATCTCATCTGTTTTGCCGACTTGCATTGCAAGTAAAATTATGCCCAAAATGTTATGCTTGACCTGAGAATAATGTATATTTGTAGTATACTGCCAATAAATCATGCTCAACTGTACTGGAACCCAATATACTCCCCAAGACCCATGTCGTCAGAACTAAGTTCTGAATGAACTGTACTACATAGTCATCAAGCTGTAGCATTTTCTCAGTACGTTAGCAATTCAGCACATCAGGTATTTATGTGTTTGATCATGTAAAAAAGACTTACCATGTTATATTACAGATGCAAACCATGAACTTTTTGCGCATGCAGGCAGGAGCTGGACCTCCAAATCTCACAAACCTGCACGTAATACCTGATAAACCTTCTGTTTAGATTAAGAACCAGTTAGGTATACAATTTTCTGTACTATATACACCCACACCTTTAGATGTGAATTTGAAAGGAATAATGATTCATCTACTTGTTGAACTAAAACTTGCTACAACAAGATATCACAATGAAGAATGAAAAGAACCCCCTTCCACATGTTTTTTTATTACAGAAGTAAGAAATAACAGTCCAGGGAATAAAAACTGTCCTCTAAGCTAGTAATAGCTATGATGTGTGTGCTAATCACTAAGCACATACTCAGACAGAGTGAAAAGAGAGCAGAAGTACACAAATTACCTAGCGAAGATGAAACAGAGATGCGACTTGTACCTTGGCAAGGGTAGCCACCACTGTGGTTGCATTGGTGTCCACCACCTGCCCTCAAGTGGCGGCGACAGTGGCGAACGGGGTGACATGGGTTGGTCATCCAATAGGTGGGAGTTATATACTCGTAAAATAGCAGTCCAGAAAATTCGGGAAGAGGCGTTTGAAGCTGTTGCCAATTAAAACAGAATGAACAGCCTAACCCACCATAATCGCAAGATGAATGTGTGAATCATAATGCATACCCCTGCTCCTCCCCAAAATTACACGCGTCATCACCCAAAAATCCACTGAGAGGCTGAAATCAACTCCAATAAAAGGAGAAATTAATTCCTGGGGGAGATTGAGTCTTATTATTGTCTCTTGTCTGCATTTCTACATAACACAAAACAAGCAGTACAAAATAATTACTACTCCCTCTATTCCTACATATAAGTCTTTTTAGAGATTCTAATATGGACTACATACGGAGAAAAATGAATGAATCTACACTCTAAAATGCGTCTATATGCAGCCGTATGTAATCTATATTGAAATATCTAAAAAACTTATATTTAGGAACGGAGGGAGTAGTAGCTAATATACAACCGAATAATAGGTTAACAGAAGTGAACAACTTCCCTCCCATTGGCATTGAACACTACCACTTTACAAGATGATAAACCTTCTGTTCAGTACTAGTTACAGGTTAGTAGCAGGCCAGCACTGTTTGACACATAAAAAATCAATCGATTATGTACTGTGATGATCTGAACATGAACGCACAAATAAAGAGTGTGATGTCTGCAGGCCAGCACTAGCAGGCAGAGGAGGGCGGTCGCAAGACGCCCTGGAGCTGCACATACGAACGCACGAGGGCCAGTGCTGGTTCGGTACCTGTGGAAGGTGAGGCAGCAAGCAGCCGAACAGGTCACGCGCCGCTACTTTGATTGATTGATGGTAAAAACTGTAGAGGATATGGGATTCAAGGCATCACCTGCTTGACGGGCCGGAGGCTGAAGATGCTTGCGGGGCAGTGCAACGACGGAACACGCGGCAGATCTTCGGGTGGCGGTTGACACCAACGAGGATGCGGCTAGGTGACGGTGAGGACAACGTCGGGAGGAGCGCGGCATGGCGACAGTGAGGACGACCGACGCCGACGTGCTCCAACTACCGAGGTTGCCGATGGGCGAGAAAGGGATTCGACGGAGGCGGAGCTACCGGCGGAGGGTAGCGCTTCGGGAAGGGCTGCTGCCGCACGGGGAAGGGGAATGGGGCGGCGCAGGAGGTGGGCATGATGCCGGCGTAGATTGAATCTGGAGGTTGGGAGAAGGCGGCGTGGGGAAAATATCTGGGATTAGATGGTGGGAAAAAAATTGAGAGACGCGGGAAGTCTTAGGCGGTAAAGAAAATCTCATTTGCCGCGCCAAACTTCATTATGCAAATATTGTTTAGCGGCCCCAAATTTGGTAAAGCGAAAAACAAATCCCAGAAAATGGAGATTTCACTAATTAACCATATATGAATATACACATCCAATGTAATATTCACATTATTTAATAAAAAATTATAAACCTCATGATGATAGATCAAACAGGCGGAGTGAGAGTCAGAATAATAAGGATGACATCCTCAAGCTGTGAGTGTGACGCGGGGCAACCTGACTAGACAGTACATCACTGTGACGCCTCGGGATATTGATATTATAGTCGTGGTCCATAGTTGGCTTGCTGGTACAATGTCTGCTTGACAAACTCTTTGTCGTGGAGTGATAGAAGGGTTGGTTGTAGATTAAAAAATAACAGATAAATTAATTAAAATTAATAATAATAAGAAAAGGCTAACATGAGTCTATGTCATCTAGCCATTTACACCATGGTAGACGACACATAGATACGGAAATGGTCATGTAAACCTTATCTTTTCGCAACAATGGCGCCATCCTTGATGTGCCACCGTGAAATTCTAACCCTTACATATCTATGAGCCAGAACGGAGGCACTGAGCCGGCCCCCACCCCTATAACACCGGAAATGCAAGCAGTACCCACAGGCTCGACATGAGTGGTGGCCGGTGGGGAATAACGGCATGAGCTTATCGCCTCACATAATTACTCAACCACGCGTTTGAATTTTAGCATGGTTGATTTTAATAGCTATCCAAGGTATAAAAGTATGTGGTTATTTAAAGTTTTCCCAACTCAAAAAATAGATTTGCATACTAAAACGTCCTAAAAATCGTCTCTACATTGATTAAAAATGCATATTTGTTTTTTAAATGTCTAGTTATAGGAAAACATTTGTGGCACTTTGTAAACGTCATAGGAAACGTCTCTAGCCTCGTGGTGCTCATGAGCTTAGAGACGAATACAAAGAGCGTCTCAAGAAAAGCGACCCTACGTGGCTATTTTGTTGTAGTGTCTCATGTATTTCCCTCATATATACCCCATGTAGTCGCATCTCAGATGGTCTGTCGTCTCGTGCTGGTAATACTCCTCCATCATAGTGATTGCGCCTTCGTGCGCCCATGAGTTTCTCCCGCAAAGGTTTCCACATAAAAATCCATATGCTCTCGTGTCTCGTTTATTCGTTATTATCTAACAAGTCTCATGCCACCATCAACAATGGCATGGTCGGCAAGGCTAAGATCACGAAACAATGGGGGTCCTCTTTCCTTACTGTGCACCTCCTTGAAGAATTGATTTTCTTGCACCGTGAATCCATCCTCGTCCAAATCTTCCTCAGGACCCTCGTCATCCGAGCCATAACCACACATACAGTTATACGGGAGGCTACGATCCATGTCTTGTTGATGGACAATGACATCCAAGTTACCTATTGGATTGTAATGAATCTCTTCTTCCTCCGCATAAGCATCATCATCATCATGACCAATATCGTCATCATCAACATGGGCCATAGCATGAATCTTTGGGTCTTGAATTAATATGGCTCTATCATTCATCTCCGCTTCATTTGGTTGACTACTCGGTGGTTGGCTATAAGAATTGGGGACATACACCTCAACCCTAGCATCATGTATTGGGGAGGAGGCATGTCGGTCCAAGTCAATTTGTAGTAGAGGAGCATCAACCTTGGTGGCAAATAATTCAAGTGAGTTGTCTTGTGATTGCTCTGCTTTACCCTTGTACACCTTCCAATGCAATTCCGAGGTGATAGGCATACTCTTCAACCGAGACTTCACCCCCACTCCTGTTGGAAATATGCCCTAGAGGCAATAATAAAATGGTTATTATTATATTTCCTTGTTCATGATAATTGTCTATTGTTCATGCTATAACTGTATTAACTGGAAACCGTAATACATGTGTGAATACATAGACCACAACATGTTCCTAGTGAGCCTCTAGTTGACTAGCTCGTTGATCAATAGATGGTCATGGTTTCCTGACCATGGACATTAGATGTCATTGATAGAGGATCACATCATTAGGATAATGATGTGATGGACAAGACCCAATCCTAAGCATAGCACAAGATCGTATAGTTTGCTTGCTAAGAGCTTTTTGAATGTCAAGTATCATTTCCTTAGACCATGAGATTGTACAACTCCCGGATACCGTAGGAATGCTTTGGGTGTACCAAACGTCACAACGTAACTGGGTGGTTATAAAGGTACTCTATAGGCATCTCCAAAAGTGTCTATTGGGTTGGCACGAATCGAGACTGGGATTTGTCATTCCGTATGACGGAGAGGTATCTCTGGGCCCACTCGGTAATGCATTATCATAATGAGCTCAATGTGGCTAAGTAGTTAGTCACGGGATCATGCATTACAGAACGAGTAAAGTGACTTGGCGGTAACGAGATTGAACGAGGTATTAGGGATACCTACGATCGAATCTCGGGCAAGTAACATACCGATTGACAAAGGGAATTGTATACGGGATTGATTGAATCCCCGACATCGTGGTTCATCCGATGAGATCATCGTGGAACATGTGGGAGCCAACATGGGTATCCAGATCCCGCTATTGGTTATTGGCCGGAGAATGTCTCGGTCATGTCTGCATGGTTCCCGAACCCATAGGGTCCACACACTTAAGGTTCGGTGACACTAGAGTTGTTATGGGAAATAGTGGTTACCGAAGGTTGTTCGGAGTCCCGGATGAGATCCCGGATGTGACGAGGAACTCCGGAATGGTCCCGAGGTGAAGATCAATATATTGGACGAAGGGTATTGGAGTCCAGAATTGTTCTGGGAGTACTGGGTGACGACCAGCGTGACCGAAAGGGGTTTCAGAGGCCCCGACAAGTGTTGGGGGGCCTTATGGGCCAAGGGAGGGGGCACATCAGCCCACTAAGGGGCTGAGCACCCCTCCCACCCCATCTCACGTAACCTGGAGAAGTAGGGGCGCCACCCCTAGGGCAGCCTTCCCTCCCGACTTGGGGCAAGATTCGTAGGGGGTTGGGGCGCCCAAACCCATCTAGGGTTTTCCCTGGCCGCCGCCCCCTCCTCTACATCCATCTAGAGGGGCTGGCCCCCTCTCCCCTTCCCCCTATATATAGTGAGGGGGTGGGAGGGCAGCCACACCCTTCCCCTGGCGCAGCCTCTCCCTCCTCCAACACCTCCTCCTCCTCCGTAGAGCTTGGCGAAGCCCTGCAAAAATACCACAAGCTCCACCACGCCGTCGTGCTGCCGGAGCTCTCCCTCAACTTCTCCTCTCCCCTTTCTAGATCAAGAAGGAGGAGACGTCCCCGGGCTATACGTGTGTTGAACGCGGAGGCGCCGTCCGTTCGGCGCTTAGATCGGAATCGACCGCGATTTGAATCGCTGCGTGTACGACTCCACCAACCGCGTTCTTGTAACGCTTCCGCATCGCGATTTTCAAGGGTATGAAGATACACTCATCCTCTCCCTCTCTTGTTGCTAGAATCTCCATAGATTGATCTTGGTGATGCGTAGAAATTTTTGAATTATTGCTACGTTCCCCAACAGTGGCATCATGAGCTAGGTCTATGCGTAGTTTCTATGCACGAGTAGAACACAAGTAGTTGTGGGTGTTGGTTTGTTCAATATGCTTACCGTTACTAGTCTTATCTTGATTTGCCGGTATTGTGGGATGAAGCGGCCCGGACCGACCTTACAGTACGCTTACGTGAGACAGGTTCCACCGACCAGGGATGGCAATGGGTAGGGTATGGGCGGGTACGAACTTTTTGTGCCCAAACCCATACCCAAAACTTTTTTCTATACCCACCCATTTCAATATCCATGGGCACAAATTGGTACCCATGCCCATACCCATCGGGTATCTTATACCCAATGGGTATCCGGTGGGTACAATATATAACATTGGCATGATAAAGGTAAGACAAGAAAAGGGCCTAAAACTAAAGTTAGGTACTCGGCCATCACAATCTCGTTTGCACTTACATCAAAATTTCACAATCACGATTGACACACAAATGTCTTAATCTCCATTACAATCGAACTTAAAAAAAATCAAGTTCGCAAACTTGTAATGCTAATTACCATAGGTTTACCCATATATTATAGCGTTTGATTTTTTATTAATTTTTATGGGTATCCATTGGGTTACCCTTGGGTACAATTTCATACCCATACCCTACCCATGCATTTTGCGGGTATGGATACCCATTACCCATGGGTATGAAATGGTAGAAAGTCTCACACATGCCCACTGTTTTCGGGTAGGGTACCCACGGGTACCCATACCCATGGGCAAAACTGCCATCCCTACCACCGACTGACATGCACTTGTTGCATAAGGTGGCTAGCGGGTGACAGTCTCTCCCACTTTAGTCGGATCGGATTTGATGAAAAGGGTCCTTATGAAGGGTAAATAGCAATTGGCATATCACCATTGTGGCTTTTGCGTAGGTAAGAAATGTTCTTGCTAGAAACCCATAACAGCCACGTAAAACATGCAACAACAATTAGTGGACGTCTAACTTGTTTTTGTAGGGTATGCTATGTGATGTGATATGGCCAAAAGAATGTGATGAATGATATGTGATGTATGAGATTGATCATGTTCTTGTAATAGGAATCATGACTTGCATGTCGATGAGTATGACAACCGGCAGGAGCCATAGGAGTTGTCTTAATTTATTGTATGACCTGCGTGTCAATCAGAACGCCATGTAATTACTTTACTTTATTGCTAACCGTTAGCCATAGTAGTAGAAGTAATAGTTGGCGAGACAACTTCATGAAGACACGATGATGGAAATCATGATGATGGAGATCATGGTGTCATGCCGGTGACGAAGGTGATCATGCCGTGCCTCGAAGATGGAGATCAAAGGCGCAAGATGATATTGGCCATATCATGTCACTCTATGATTTGCATGTGATGTTTGTCATGTTTACATCTTATTTTCTTAGAACGGTGGTAGCATAAATAAGATGATCCCTCACTAAAATTTGTTCCCCCTAACTGTGCACCATTGTGAAAGTTCGTTGTTTCAAAGCACCACGTGATGATCGGGTGTGATAGATTCTAACGTTCGCATACAACGAGTGTAAGCCAGATTTACACATGCAAAACACTTAGGTTGACTTGACGAGCCTAGCATGTACAGACATGGCCTCGGAACACAAGAGACCGAAAGGTCGAACATGAGTCGTATAGTAGATACGATCAACATGAAGATGTTCACCAATGATGACTAGTCTGTCTCACATGATGATCGGACACGGCCTAGTTGACTCGGATCATGTATCACTTAGATGACTAGAGGGATGTCTATCTAAGTGGGAGTTCATTAAATAATTTGATTAGATGAACTTAATTATCATGAACGTAGTCAAAGGTCTTTGAAAATTATGTCGTAGCTCACGCTTGGTTCTACTGTTTTAGATATGTTCCTAGAGAAAATTTAGTTGAGAGTTGACAGTAGCAATTATGCGGACTGGGTCCGTAAACCGAGGATTGTCCTCATTGCTGCGCAGAAGGATCACGTCCTTAATGCACCGCTCGGTGTGCTGAGCCTCGAGCGTCGTCTGTGGATGTTGCGAACATCTGACATACACGTTTTGATGACTACGTGATAGTTCAATGCGTAATGTGAAACGGTTTAGAATTGAGGCACCGAAGACATTTTAAAACGTCGCAGAACATATGAGATGTTCCAAGGGCTGAAATTGGGATTTCAGGCTCGTGCCCACGTCAAGAGGTATGAGACCTCCAACAAGTTTCTTAAGCCTGCAAACTAAGGAAGAAAAGCTCAATCGTTGAGCACATGCTCAGATTGTCTGAGTACTACAATCGCTTGAATCGAGTGGGAGTTAATCTTCCAAATGAGATAGTGATGGTTCTCCAAAGTCACTGCCACCAAGCTACTAGAGCTTCGTGATGAACTATAACATATCAGGGATAGATATGATGATCCTTGAGCTATTCGCGATGTTTGACACCATGAAAGTATAAATCAAGTAGGAGTGTCAATTGTTGATGGTTAGTAAAACCATTAGTTTCAAGAAGGGCAAGGGCAACAAGGGATACTTCATGAAACTGCAAATCAGTTGCTACTCTAGTGAAGAAACCCAAGGTTGAACCCAAACCCGAGACTAAGTGCTTCTGTAATGAGGGGAACGGTCACTGAAGCAGAACTACCCTAGATACTTGGTAGATGAGAAGGCTGGCAAGGTCAACAGAAGTATATTGGATATACATTATATTAATGTGTATTTACTAGTACTCCTAGTAGCACCAGGGTATTAGATACCGGTTCGGTTGCTAAGTGTTAGTAACTCGAAATAAAAGCTGCGGAATAAACGGAGACTAGCTAAAGGTGAGATGACGATATGTGTTGGAAGTGTTTCCAAGGTTGATGTGATCAAGCATCGCATGCTCCCTCTACCATCGAGATTGGTGTTAAACCTAAATAATTGTTATTTGGTGTTTGCGTTGAGCATAAACATGATTGGATTATGTTTATCGCAATACGGTTATTCATTTAAGGAGAATAATGGTTACTCTGTTTATTTGAATAATACCTTCAACGGTCTTGCACCTAAAATGAATGGTTTATTGAATCTCGATCGTAATGATACACATGTTCATACCAAAAGATATAAGATAGTAATGATAGTACCACATACTTGTGGCACTGCCATTTGAGTCATATTGGTATAAAACGCATGAAGAAGCTCCATGTTGATGGATCTTTGGACTCACTCATTTTTGAAAAGATTGAGACATGCGAACCATGTCTATTGGTATATATGCATGAAGAAACTCCATACAGATGGATCGTTTGGACACACTTGATTTTGAATCACTTGAGACATGAAAATCATACCACATGGGCAAGATGACTGAAAGGCCTCGTTTTCAGTGAGATGGAACAAGAGAGCAACTTGTTGGAAGTAATACATTTGATGTGTGCTCACTTGAGACATGCAAATCATACCACATGGGCAAGATGACTAAAATGCCTCGTTTTCAGTGAGATGGAACAAGAGAGCAACTTGTTGGAAGTAATACATTTGATGTGTGCAATCCAATTAGTGCTGAGGAACGCAATAAATATCGTTATGCTCTTACCTCACAGATGATTTGAGTAGATTCTAAGTATATTTACTTGATGAAACACAAGTCTGAAATATTGAAAGGTTCAAGTAATTTCAAAGTGAAGTTGAAGATCATCGTGACAAGAGGATAAAATGTCTATGCTATGATCAGAGAGATAAATATCTGAGTTATGAGTTTGGTACACAATTAAGACATTGTGGAAATTGTTTCACGACTAATACCACGTGGAACACCATAGTGTGATGGTGTGTCCGAACATCATAGCTGCACCCTATTGGATATGGTGCATACCATGATGTCTCTTATCGAATTACCACTATCATTTATGGGTTAGGCATTAGAGACAACCGCATTCACTTTAAATAGGGCACCACGTAATTCCATTGAGATGACACCGTATGAACTATGGTTTAGAGAAACCTAAGTTGTCATTTCTTAAAAGTTTGGGGCTGCGATGCTTATCTGAATTTTTTTTGCCTGATAAGCTCGAACCCAAAACGGATAAATGCATCTTCATAGGACACCCGAAACAGTTGGGTATACCTCCTATTTCAGATCCGGAAGCAAAAGTGATTGTTTCTAGATACAGGTCCTTTCTCGATGAAAAGTTTCTCTCGAAAGAATTGAGTGGGAGGATGGTGGAGACTTGATGAGGTTATTGAACCGTCACTTCAACTAGTGTGCAGCAGGGCACAGAAAGTTGTTCCTGTGGCGCCTACACTTATTGAAGTGGAAGCTGATGATAGTGATCAAGAAACTTTGGATCAAGCCACTACCAAATCTCGTAGGTCGACAAGGATGCGTACTGCTTCAAAGTGGTACATACTCCTGTCTTGGAGGTCATGTTGCTAGACAACAATGAACCTACGAGCTATGGAGAAGCGATGGTGGGCCCGGATTCCGACGAATGGCTCGAGGCCATAAAATCCGAGAGGATCCATGTATGAAAACAAAGTATAGACTTTGGAAGAACTACTTGATGGTCATAAGGCTGTTAGGTACAGATGGATTTTGAAAGGAAGCCGGACAATGATGGTAAGTATCACCATTAAGAAAGCTCGACTTGTCATTAAGATGTTTTACGACAAGTTCAAGGAGTTGACTACGATGAGACTTTCTCACTCGTAGCGATGCTAAGAGTCTGTTGGAATTACATTAGCAGTTACTGCATTATTTATGAAATCTTGCAGATAGGATGTAAAAACTTTGTTTCCTCGACGATTTTCTTGAGGAAAGGTTGTATGTGATATAACCAGAAGGTTTTGTCAATCCTGAAAGGTGCTAACAAGTATGCAAAGCTCCAGCAATCCTTGTAAGGACTGGAGTAAGCATCTCGGAGTTGGAATATACGCTTTGATGAGATGATCAAAGATTTTGGGTTTATACAAAGTTTATGAGAAACTTGTATTTCCAAAGAAGTGAGTGGGAGCACTATTGAAGGAAATATGCCCTAGAGGCAATAATAAAGTTATTATTTATTTCCTCATATCATGATAAATGTTTATTATTCATGCTAGAATTGTATTAACCGGAAACATGATACATGTGTGAATACATAGACAAACATATAGTCACTAGTATGCCTCTACTTGACTAGCTCATCAAAGATGGTTATGTTTCCTAACCATAGACATGTGTTGTCATTTGATTAATGGGATAACATCATTAGAAGAATGAGGTGATTGACATGACCCATCCCGTTAGCTTAGCACTTGATCGTTTAGTATTCTGCTATTGCTTCCTTCATGACTTATACATGTTCCAGTAACTATGAGAATTGTGTAACTCCCGTTTACCAGAGGAACACTTTGGGTACTACCAAACGTCACAACGTAACTGGGTGATTATAAAGGAGTATTACAGGTGTCTCCGAAGGTACATGTTGAGTTAGCATAATTCGAGATTAGGTTTTGTCACTCCGATTGTCGGAGAGGTATCTCTGGGCCCTCTCGGTAATGCTCATCACCTAAGCCTTGCAAGCATGTAACTAATGAGTTAGTTATGAGATGAAATATTACAGAACGAGTAAAGAGACTTGTCGGTAACGAGATTGAACTAGGTATTGGATACCGACGATCAAATCTCGGACAAGTAACATACCGATGACAAAGGGAACAACGTATGTTGTTGTGCGGTTTGACCGATAAAGATCTTCGTAGAATATGTAGGAACCAATATGGGCATCCAGGTCCCGCTATTGGTTATTGACCAGAGACGTGTCTCAGTCATGTCTACATTGTTCTCGAACCGTAGGGTCCGCACGCTTAAGGTTTCGATGACAATTATATTATGAGTTTATGTATTTTGATGTACCGAAGTTTGTTCGGAGTCCCGCATATGATCACGGACATGACGAGGAGTCTCGAAATGGTCGATATGTAAAGATTGATATATTGGACGGATATATTTGGACACCGGAAAGGTTCGGAGAAGTTTGGAGCTCGGGAGGTTACCGGAACCCCGGGAGGTATATGGGCCTTATTGGGCCCATGTAGGAGGAAGAGAGAAGGAGCAGGGGAGGCGCCCCCAAGCCCAATCGAATTGGGGAGGGGCGGCCCCCTTTCCTTTCTCCTTCCCCCTCTCTTCCTTCCTACTATTAGTACTACTTCCTAATACTAGTACTCCTTCCTTCCCCCTCCAAATAAGATAAGGAAAAGAGAGGGAAACCTACTTGGAGTAGGTTTCCCCCTCCCTATGGCGCGCCCCCCCTTGGGCCGGCCACCTCCTCCCTCCCTCCTTTATATACGGGGGTAAGAGGGCACCCTAGGACACACAAGTTGATCATTGATCGTTCCTTAGCCGTGTGCGGTGCCCCCTTCCACGATATTACACCTCGGTCATATTGTAGCGGTGCTTAGGCGAAGCCCTGCAACAGGAGAACATCAAGATCGTCACCACGCCGTCGTCTTGTGGAACTCCCCTCGGCGCCTCTGCTGGATCGGAGATCGAGGTGCGTCATCGAGCTGTACGCGTGTCAAGAACTCGGAGGTGCGAGTAACGATGCTTGGATCGGTCGGACCGGAGGACGTCGACTACTTCCTCTATGTTGCGTCAACGCTTCCGCCGGTCTCACGTGCGTACGAGATAACACTCTCCCTCGTTGCTATATCATCACCATGATCATGCGTGTGCGAGGAAAATTTTGAAATTACTCGTTACCCAACAAAGTGGCATCCGAGCCTAGGTTTTATGGTTTGATGTTATTTGCACGAGTAGAACACAAGTGAGTTGTGGGCGACATAAGTCATCTTGCTTACCAGCATGTCATACTTTGGTTCAGCGGTATTGTTGGATGAAGCGGCCGGACCGACATTACGCAGACGCTTACGCGAGACTGGTTTTACCGCCGTGCTTTGCACACAGGTGACTAGCGGGTGTCAGTTTCTCCAACTTTAGTTGAACCGAGTGTGGCTACGCCCGGTCCTTGCGAAGGTTAAAACAGCATCAACTTGACAAACTATCATTGTGGTTTTGATGCGAGGTGAGATTGGTTCTTGCTTAAGCCCGTAGCAGCCACGTAAAATTTGCAACAACAAAGTAGAGGACGTCTAACTTGTTTTTGCAGGGCATGTTGTGATGTGATATGGCCAAGGCGTGATGCTATATTTTATTGTATGAGATGATCATGTTTTGTAACCGGTTACCGCAATGGCAGGAGCCATATGGTTGTCGCTTATTGTATGAAATGAAAATACTGTAATTGCTTTACTTTATCACTAAGCGGTAGCGATAGTCGAGAAGCAATAGATGGCGAACGACAACGATGCTACGATGGAGATCAAGGTGTCGCGCCGGTGGCGATGGTGATCACGACGGTGCTTGAAGATGGAGATCACAAGCACAAGATGATGATGGCCATATCATATCACTTATATTGATTGCATGTGATGTTTATCCTTTATGCATCTTATCTTGCTTTGATTGACGGTAGCATTTTAAGATGATCTCTCACTAATTATCAAGAAGTCATCTCCCTGAGTATGCACCGTTGCGAAAGTTCTTCGTCTTTGAGACACCACGTGATGATCGGGTGTGATAGGCTCTACGTTCAAATACAACGGTGCAAAACAGTTGCACACGCAGAATACTCGAGTTATACTTGACGAGCCTAGCATATATAGATATGGCCTCGGAACACGGAGACCGAAAGGTCGGCGTGAATCATATAGTAGATATGATCAACATAGAGATGTTCACCATTGAAACTACTCCATCTCACGTGATGATCGGACATGGTTTAGTTGATTTGGGTCACGTAATCACTTAGATGACTAGAGAGATGTCATCTAAGTGGGAGTTCTTTAGTAATATGATTAATTGAACTTAAATTTATCATGAACTTAGTACTGATAGTATTTTGCTTGTCTATGTTTGTTTGTAGATAGATAGCTCGTCTGTTGTTCCGTTGAATTTTAATGCGTTCCTTGAGAAAGCAAAGTTGAAAGATGATGGTAGCAATTACACGGATTGGGTCCGTAACTTCGAGGATTATCCTCATTGCTGCACAGAAGAGTTACGTCTGGAAGCACCGCTGGGTGCGAGCCTGCTGCTGATGCTCGACGGCGTTAAGAACGTCTGGCGAGCAAAGCTGATGACTACTCTATAGTTCGATGTCCCATGCTTTACGGCTTAGAACCGGGTCTTCAACGACGTTTTGAGCGTCATGGAGCATATGAGATGTTCCAGAGTTGAAGTTAATATTTCAAGCAAATGCCCGGATTGAGAGATATGAAGTCTCCAATAAGTTCTACAACTGCAAGATGGAGGAGAACAGTTCTGTCGGTGAGCATATACTCAAAATGTGCGGGTATAATAATCACTTGATTCAATTGGGAGTTAATCTTCCGGATGATAGCGTCATTGACAAATTCTCCAATCACGCCACCAAGCTACAAGAGCTTTGTGATGAACTATAATATGCAAGGGATGAACAAGACTATTCCCGAGCTCTTGAGATCTTTGAAAGCATGGAGGTAGAAATCAAAAGGAGCATCAAGTGTTGATGGTCAACAAGACCACTGGTTTCAAGAAAAGGGCAAAGGGAAGAAGAAGGGAACTTCAAAAGAACGGCAAACAAGTTGCTGCTCAAGAGAAGAAACCCAAGTCCGGACCTAAGCACAAAACTGAGTGCTTCTACCGCAATTGGATCGACATCGAAGCGGAACTGCCCCAAGTATTTGGCGGATAAGAAGGATGGTAAAGTGAACAAAGGTATATGTGATATACATGTTATTGATGTGTACCTTACTAATGCTCGCATAGCACTGGTATTTGATCTCGGTTCTGTTGCTAACATTTGCAACTCGAAGCAGGGACTACGGATTAGCGAAGATTAGCTAAGGACGAGGTGACGATGCGCGTGGGAAATGGTTCCAAAGTCGATGTGATCGCGGTCGGCACGCTACCTCTACATCTACCATCGGGATTAGTTTTAGACCTGAATAATTGTTATTTGGTGCCTGCGTTGAGCATGAACATTATATCTGGATCTTGTTTGATGCGAGACGGTTATTCATTTAAATCAGAGAATAATGGTTGTTCTATTTATATGAGTAATATATTTTATGGTCATGCACCCTTGAAGAGTGGTCTATTCTTATTGAATCTCGATAGTAGTGATACACACATTCATAATGTTGAAGCCAAAAGAGGCAGAGTTGATAATGATAGTGCAACATATTTGTGGCACTGCCGTTTAGGTCATATCGGTGTAAAACGCATGAAGAAACTCCATACTGATGGACTTTTGGAATCACTTGATTATGAATCACTTGGTACTTGCGAACCGTGCCTCATGGGCAAGATGACCAAAACACCGTTCTCCGGATCTATGGAGAGAGCAACAGATTTGTTGGAAATCATACATACAGATGTATGTGGTCCGATAAATATTGAGGCTCGTGGCGGATATCGTTATTTTCTCACCTTCATAGATGATTTGAGCAGATATGGGTATATCTACTTGATGAAGCACAAGTCTGAAACATTTGAAAAGTTCAAAGAATTTCAGAGTGAAGTAGAAAATCACCGTAACAAGAAAATAAAGTTTCTACGATCTGATCGTGGAGGAGGATATTTGAGTTACGAGTTTGGTTTACATTTGAAACAATGTGGAATAGTTTCGCAACTCACGCCACCTGGAACACCACAACGAAATGGTGTGTCCGAACGTCATAATCGTACTTTACTTGATATGGTGCGATCTATGATGTCTCTTACCGATTTACCGCTATCGTTTTGGGGTTATGCTTTAGAGACGGCCGCATTCACGTTAAATAGGGCACCGTCAAAATCCGTTGAGACGACGCCTTATGAACTGTGGTTTGGCAAGAAACCAAAGTTGTCGTTTCTCAAAGTTTGGGGCTGCGATGCTTATGTGAAGAAACTTCAACCAGATAAGCTCGAACCCAAATCGGAGAAATGTGTCTTCATAGGATACCCAAAGGAGACTATTGGGTACACCTTCTATCACAGATCTGAAGGCAAGATTTTCGTTGCTAAATTCGGATCCTTTCTAGAGAAGGAGTTTCTCTCGAAAGAAGTGAGTGGGAGGAAAGTAGAACTTGATGAGATAACTGTATCCACTCCCTTATTGGAAAGTAGTTCATCATAAGAACCGGTTCCTGTGACAACTACACCAATTAGTGAGGAAGCTAATGATATTGATCATGAAACTTCAGATCAAGTTTCTACTGAATCTCGTAGGTCTACCAGAGTAAGATCCACACCAGAGTGGTACGGAAATCCTATTCTGGAAGTCATGTTACTTGACCATGATGAACCTACGAACTATGAGGAAGCGATGATGAGCCCAGATTCCGCTAAATGGCTGGAGGCCATGAAATCTGAGATAGGATCCATGTATGAAAACAAAGTATGGACTTTGGTTGACTTGCCCGATGATCGGCAAGCCATTGAGAATAAATGGATCTTTAAAAAGAAGACTGACGCTGATGGTAATGTTACTGTCTACAAAGCTCGACTTGTTGCAAAAGGTTTTCGACAAGTTCAAGGGGTTGACTACGATGAGACTTTCTCACCCGTAGCGATGCTTAAGTCTGTCCGAACATGTTGGCTATTGCTGCATTTCATGATTATGAAATTTGGCAAATGGATGTCAAGACTGCATTCTTGAATGGATTTCTAGAAGAAGAGTTATATATGATGCAGCCTGAAGGTTTTGTTGATCCAAAAGGTGCTGACAAAGTGTGCAAGCTCCAACGTTCCATTTATGGACTGGTGCAAGCATCTCGGAGTTGGAATAAACGCTTTGACAGTGTGATCAAAGCATATGGTTTTATCTGACTTTTGGAGAAGCCTGTATTTACAAGAAAGTGAGTGGGAGCTCTGTAGCATTTCTAGTTTTATATGTTGATGACATATTATTAATTGGAAATGATATAGAATTTCTGGATAGCATAAAGGGATACTTGAATAAAAGTTTTCAATGAAAGACCTCGGTGAAGCTGCTTACATATTGGGCATCAAGATCTATAGAGATAGATCAAGGCGCTTAATAGGACTTTCACAAAGCACATACCTTGACAAAATTTTGAAAAAGTTCAAAATGGATCAGCAAAGAAAGGATTCTTGCTGTGCTACAAGGTGTGAAGTTGAGTCAAACTCAATGCCCGACCACAGCAGAAGATAGAGAGAAAATGAAAATGTTCCTATGCTTCAGCCATAGGCTCTATCATGTATGCAATCTTGTGTACCAGACACTGACGTATGCTTAGCAATAAGCTTGGCAGGTAGGTACCAAAGTAATCCAGAGTGGATCATGGACAGCGGTCAAGAACATCTGAAATACCTAAAAGGACTAAGGATATGTTTCTCCTATATGGAGGTGACAAAGAGCTAGTCGTAAATGGTTACGTCGATGCAAGCTTTGACATCGATCCGGACGATTCTAAATCGCAGACCGGATCGTGTTTATATTAAGCGGTGGAGCTGTAAGTTGGTGCAGTTCTAAACAAAGCGTCGTGGCGGGATCTACATGTGAAGCGGAGTACATAGCTGCTTCAAGCAGCAAATGAAGGAGTCTGGATGAAGGAGTTCATTTCCGATCTAGGTGTCATACCTAGTGCATCGGGACCAATGAAGATCTTCGTGACAATATGGTGCAATTGCCTTGGCAAAGGAATCCAGATTTCACAAGAGGACCAAACACATCAAGAGACGCTTCAATTCCATTGGGACCAAGTCCAAGTGGGAGACATAGAGATTTGCAAGATACATACGGATCTGAATGTTGCAGACCCATTGACTAAGCCTCTCTCACGAGCAAAACATGATCAGCACCAAGACTCCATGGGTGTTAGAATCATTCTTGTGTAATCTAGATTATTGACTCTAGTGCAAGTGGGAGGCTGAAGGAAATATGCCCTAGAGGCAATAATAAAGTTATTATTTATTTCCTCATATCATGATAAATGTTTATTATTCATGCTAGAATTGTATTAACCGGAAACATGATACATGTGTGAATACATAGACAAACATATAGTCACTAGTATGCCTCTACTTGACTAGCTCATTAATCAAAGATGGTTATGTTTCCTAACCATAGACATGTGTTGTCATTTGATTAATGGGATCACATCATTAGGAGAATGAGGTGATTGACATGACCCATCCCGTTAGCTTAGCACTTGATCGTTTAGTATTCTGCTATTGCTTCCTTCATGACTTATACATGTTCCAGTAACTATGAGAATTGTGTAACTCCCGTTTACCAGAGGAACACTTTGGGTACTACCAAATGTCACAACGTAACTGGGTGATTATAAAGGAGTATTACAGGTGTCTCCGAAGGTACATGTTGAGTTAGCATAATTCGAGATTAGGTTTTGTCACTCCGATTGTCGGAGAGGTATCTCTGGGCCCTCTCGGTAATGCTCATCACCTAAGCCTTGCAAGCATGTAACTAATGAGTTAGTTATGAGATGAAATATTACAGAACGAGTAAAGAGACTTGTCGGTAACGAGATTGAACTAGGTATTGGATACCGACGATCAAATCTCGGACAAGTAACATACCGATGACAAAGGGAACAACGTATGTTGTTGTGCGGTTTGACCGATAAAGATCTTCCTAGAATATGTAGGAACCAATATGGGCATCCAGGTCCCGCTATTGGTTATTGACCAGAGACGTGTCTCAGTCATGTCTACATTGTTCTCGAACCGTAGGGTCCGCACGCTTAAGGTTTCGATGACAATTATATTATGAGTTTATGTATTTTGATGTACCCAAGTTTGTTCGGAGTCCCGGATATGATCACGGACATGACGAGGAGTCTCGAAATGGTCGAGACGTAAAGATTGATATATTGGACGGATATATTTGGACACCGAAAAGGTTCCGGAGGAGTTTGGAGCTCCGGGAGGTTACCGGAACCCCCCGGGAGGTATATGGGCCTTATTGGGCCCATGTAGGAGGAAGAGAGAAGGAGCAAGGGAGGCGC